>JARHVA010003275.1:100000-627500 GCA_037957365.1 Torreya grandis | reverse complement strand
TTTATATTGAAATAAATTTTAAATAAGAGTACTTATATGGTTTACTGTGTGCATATGGATTTTATATGGAATAGGTTGGAAAGAAATAAGATCTATATTTTATAAAAATCATTAGATTCTATGAACTTATAATATGTGGCCCTAAATTATTGAGCCAAATCTAGATAATTACATTGACACTAATGTTTATATTGGAAATAGGTGTCCAGTACAAAATATTTATAGGATCTAGATATGACCATTTGGAACGTTCTAGGTTTTTTGTCACCTTTTATCTATTGTTTTCATATTTCACACACCATCTATGACTCTTTTTTAAATTACTAAACCATATATTCGTCACCCTTAGATTGACTATGTACAAAATGGGTTAGTGGGCATAATGTTAAGCTACCCTAAAGACCCCTCTATCAATGGGCATTGCCTACAGAGCCAACACTTTGATGAGTACCTAAAATTGATTTAGCTCTCCCATACATATTGTCTTGTGTGTGTATAATGATACAACATGTGATAATCAAGTACATATAGTGACCTAGCTTATAACTTAGAAAATATGGATCATGAAATGTTCCTTAATTACTTTAGACGTATATATGGGTTTCCCACATGACTGATATTTAAATATGAATGAATAGGTAATATTTTCTTAATTTAATGCCTTTGATAAGTCACCTTTTGATTTACTAGGTATATGTTAGATGAGGAGTGAATGATGATTGATATTGTATACATATCAATTCCCTTTTAAAATATATTTCATTAAATAACTTAGGCTAACCATAAGGATATGTTTCATTTGAAAATTTTTATGACTTTAGGGCACTTGACACTTAGTTTGGCATAGGAAACTTATGTTGATTTAGGTTTATAGTTGGGACAAAAGTGTCCATAAATATTTAAAATAGGTGCAAGTCCAAAACTTGTACAGGATGATAATATGTAGTTTTATATAATTTTAAACAACATATAAGGCTTGGTCATCAAAATAACATATGGTCATACTAAGAAATAAATAATAGGCACAAGAGATAGTAGTTGTAAGAGTTTCAAAAATGGTAAGGTTTAGGAGTTGAAGGGTAAAACCATGAGAAGTAGTTGCCAAGTATACAAGACTGAATTTATATATAATTCACATTTAATGTCTACACCCCCTATTAATCTAGTAATGACATTGCTAGTTTAAAGGAAAAATGAGTGTACTTGGGCATGTATAACATGCCTTGCCTTTGTGTGAGTCCAACATGAGTATTTATTTGGTGACTAATTTATAACCAAGATCATGTTACAATAAATAATCAAGTTCATCTAATCTAAAATTTGTAATGCTTGAAAGGAAAGAGAGCAAGGTTAATAGTAAACCTATGTATTGATGTAACCATATTAGATATTGGTAATTTGATTTGATGATATGATTAAATATGAATTATTGGATCTGATATTAGGATAATTTGAAAAATTACAAGATTACACACACACACACACACACACACACACACACACACACACACACACACACACACACACACACACACACACACACACACACACACACACACACACACACACACACACACACATATTAAAGGAAACATTTCCTCCAACCTTGGATAAAAAGTGAGTTTCCATTTGAAAATTGAGATTAGCTCAACTATGAAACTCAATCATACTTATAATCTGGTGATCAATAGTGATCCAAGTCAACTCACACTATAAATATAGTGAGGGTTGATGATTTAATCCCCTCAACCTTGACAAAAATCAAACTAAATACTCTAATAGATTACCTCAACAACAGTCTATAAAAGTCAATCATGGTGTATAATAAAGTACATATAAGTATTTTAAACTTGAAAGCAAATTTTATTTATGAAATTTAAGGTGATCTTTTACATGGAATATGCACCTCATATATATCTCAAGCTAAAACCTAGGTATAACAATGGTACTAATGTATAGAATGTTTCCATAAATGTGTATATGAATCATATAACTATGAAATTTATCAAACTGAAATTTTACAAGTGTGGAAGACATGTTCTCATGACATTCCCACACTAAAATCTAAAAATAAAAACTAGTATAAGTGTGGATAACATGTTTCCACAACATCTCTCCATTGTAATCTAAAAATGTGAAGGTGTGAAAACCATGCCTTTATGAAATGACCCAACTAATATTCCCCCCTTTTTAAGGTGGGGTGAAGTAGAAACTATTAGTTAACTTACCTCAAAATGAGAAGATAACTATATAATCTATGTATGGATAATGTAGAATATATGAGTAACATGTATAGGTAGATATTATAATGAAATACATAGTATATGATCACATAAAATCTTAATATGCATGTTTTGAATCATGGCAATGCCTAGACATTAATATTAAAATCTCCATAATCAATCAAACATGAACACAAGAGAATTTAAAATAAAATAAAAAGATAATGGTCTAAGGATACTTAATATAAAGAGCATATTTAAAATGCCACACAAGTTAAGGAACATAAATTAGTAAAATGTCCATAAATCATAGAAATACATGTTCAAATGTCTACATTAAAAAAACTCTAACATATGTAAATATAATAATAGGAAAACATAGGCATGGGGGACACAATCAATGGAGAATATTTAAGCACTTAAACAAGTAATAAAATGCTAGAAAATAACAAGTAAGGAACACACTCAAGGAAGTTCAAAAAAGGAAAAAATGGAATCATAAACAACCATCATAAGTATATCATACTAATCCTTGGATATATGTATTAGAAAAAAGTTCTAAGTCCATAGCATAATAAGTATATACAAAAGATTTAAGAATGGGAAAAGGCATGTGTAAGCATATAATCTCAAACATCATAATATAAAATTATCATATGATTATGTAAATTGGGTGTATCATGATAAAAATAATTTGATGCCCCTAATGTCCATATGAAATGAGTAGAGAGAAGTCCCAACATCTGAAATTACATAAATCATGTGCCTAGATATGTCTATACCACATTCAAAATATGTGGGAACATATGTGTATATATAAATATATGATTTGTTATGTACCAACATGGAACTAAAAACATAGATGCCATGGAGTTAATAAATAATTTAAATGATAAAAAAAAAATTGGAATTTTTAATTTTATAATTTTTTTGGTTTTTTTTGGAATATTTGAAAGGACAAGAATATCATATGATCTAAACCAAAGTATAATCATAGGTATATCCTCACTAAGAACCTATTTAAATAAATTGGTGGCACTACAAAGGGGCATCCATAGGTGTAATATTTGGCACTATAAGATCTATAATTTTTTTACATATTTATAATAGGACTCTATGGTCATGAAGAGACAATAGAACAAATAGGGATTCATGAAAACCATTTTTGAATGGCTTGTGATTTATTTGAATAAATAGTAACAAGAACATGTTTAGGTTTTATAGATATATAAATATGGTTTGTATTAGATAATTATTTCATGGAATCCACTTCATGTCTCTATTGTAATGATCTCTCAATAATTAGCTACCTAGGAAAGGGGGTTGTCTATTACTTACCCTTTTGTGGAGGATTAACCTTAGTAGATTTGATAATTAATTGTTTGGTTATAGTTTTGATGTTCATATGTAATTTTAGATACTATAATTACTTTGTTGGCATGAATATATTTAATACACCTTTGTATTATATAAGGTACTCTATGAAGTGTATTTATCTAAGGTCCTTCAAATAAAATATGAAAGACACCCACATTTGGTATAACTAATAATTTAGTTACTACATGTGTTGGACCAACTTGTAAAGGTAATTTAATCTTAACTATAACTTGTTGTGAGGTCTTATTGAATGTTATAATTAATTTATTTAAATAATGCAAATCATCATGTGTATAGCCCAAATGTGTAATTAATTTCATGATGAAAACATTATCACTTACACCATTACCAATCATAACATAATTTCTAGGATGGTGATCAAGATATGATCAGATGAATAAGGAATTAAGATCTCAGCCATTATGCAAAATCTCATGAACATCAAAAGTAATATAAGGTATCTAGATCATAATATGTTTATGTCACATATAACTACCAATAATCCCATTTAATGGGTGCCCATAGTTTAATGGAAATAAATGTGCACTATATGCCATTTTTACTTTTGGTTCCATAGAATTATCTTGAAAAGGGTTGTTAAACATATTTCTATTCTAGTGATCACTAATTTATGAACCTAATTCCTTTTGAGGATAATCAAATATAATTTGTATTCATAAATAAGGTCTTAGATCTTATGATTCAAGGTATAAAATTGGTTCATAGAATGTTGAAGGCCTTGATGATAGTCACAATAAGAATTTAAATCATATCCTTTGGGTATAGGTCAACTCATATAAACCTCTATATGATGTGGGAGAGATATGAGGTGACACTCTAGAAACCTTGGAAGTAAACAAGCTAGAGACTAAGGTAAGAATGTAAATTTTCTCCTTAGAACATTGGATAAGATAATTCGATTAGGTTGTTGTGGCATTGCATTAACCATAGTAGTTATTTGATTTTTATATTATGTGGGTTTCACCCTATAACTCAATTTTATAGTAAATTTGGTATTTTATGTAGTCAATTTATTTTTTACATAATTTTTGACATTTTGGCCTCACAAGAAAACTTTCAACCTCTTATATCAAAAACATTCAGTGATCATTGTTTTAGCATGCATGTGATGTCTCTTGACATGGTCATTTACTCCTTTTATTGATGATATTCTTGGGTCCTATCAATAAATTCATGATGTTTCATGGTATTATTTTTTAATCCATTTTGTCTTGAGTGTCTTTAAGTCATTAAGATGATATGTTACGAATCATGATATCTTAGAATGAGAGGTATCATTATTAAGAGGTCATAAAGTCAAATCAATGCCTTAACCCTATTTGAGGAGTATAGTGGTATTTTGTTATGTGAATATTTTTTAACCTTGGATTAATTATATAATATTAATATAATGGTGTATTTAATTAGTTTCACATGATGTACTTACCTAAAGTTCATTTGACCCCTTCATGCCACCTAAAAATCCCCTTCATGAACTTATATCATCTTATAAAAATTTAGAAAAGGGAAAATATTTTGATGAATTATATTAAAATAGGGGGAAAAGGTTAATTTAATACATTCTATCCATGGCATATTATTACCCTTGTCATTTCATGCAACTTAATATCCTTTTAAAGCCCATTTATGCCTTTCCATGAACCAAGTGCATCCCACATACCACTTTGTGGATTTTACACTTCCCCTAAAATTCCTTCCTAATTTAAAATGTTATATAAACTTATTATTACATCCATATTACCCTATAATGGCACTAAAATATTTTAACAAGGAGAAAATGATGGAGAAAACTATCATTTTTGAGACTTTTCTATAGATGTACAAAATGTACAGACTGTACCATATAACATATAATTATAGGTTAAATTTGAGATAAAATATGTTTTATATGTAAATTTTTATGACAAATTTACTCAATTAAATCTCAAAATGGACCTAAACTTCATCAAACCTTTTTTGCAAACTTAGACACCTCATCGGGTTTCTGCTTGTACTATACAAAGGAGAGAGCGTGGAAGTCCATTAAATGGTCATAAAAAGTATACACAAAAATATTCCAATCATGAGAAATTTTATAAATATTTGTCTCCCAAAATTTATTAACCTTCCTTAATAATTTGAGGGATTTTTATGCATCTCACATCTGTACAGGCTAACTTCAGGTCAACAACTTTCATGGAATCCTAATTGTTTTACTCAATATAATTACTTATGATATTTTTTCAGGTCATAAAGGATAATTATATGGTAATTTAAACACTTTTATCACACTTTTTATCCCCCATAAATTCAAATTATCCATGGTTAGTAACTATGTACAACTTGCAAACAAGTTTGTTCCATAAGTAGAGATTTGGTGTCCCCATCAGGGGATATGAGTTGAGTTTCAATTATTGTATAGGTTTTTTATGTTTTAAATAAATTTTTGAATGGTATATATCCCTTACCACCACATATTGTCTCAAATAATAATATTATTCATTGGTGGACTTTATTATGTAATAGGCAGTCATCATGTCAAAGATACCTACAAGACTACAAGAGGGAGCTCAAAGAATTGAAAAGGGGATGTTATTTTGGTAATGAAGATTATTTATTCCATGGTAAAACATTTTATAAACCTCCTTTATATCCTCAAGGGAAAAAATACCACCTCTTTTTCCTCCCAACTCATCTCAGTCACTTATTAGTAGAAATTAAGGTTCCCTCATAAAAATTAAGGTTTTTGGAGTTCTTGAGGTTTCATTTTAAGGCTATGTATGTTGTGTTTATACCTATAAATCTTCATGAATATTTGGTTGTGGGTCTAAGGTCCTCAACAGTACACATGTTTTGTTTTAGGAAGGATCCCCCCTTTAATTCATGTCATATCCATCCATCACCTTTCACACTATCATCACTACCTTATACTATGTTTACCCCTTATTTTCATACTCTCAACAGTCCTTATCACTCCACTTACAAACTCCTTCATCCACCCATCCTCACTCCTAAACATGAACCAAATAGTAAGTATCCATAATCCATTGAATTTTCATAATAAATGTAGTCATCCAAAAGCCTGAGCATGTGGTGGTTACAACTAAACATCAAGAGTAAACAAGACTTATATCCAATGGTGTAGCTACTATGTCATATATTCAAAGGGAACTTATAATGAGTGACTGAGTAGAGCCTTTTAAGTACAAGTATAGACAAATAGGGGATGGACTAGTGATGAGTTACAAATAAGCAACTACTGATACATGAACTTCACACATGGTCTTAAAGGCTTAAACACCAAAAGACATATGTGGACTATCTCAATCTATACAGGGAGGGATCTAAAATATAATCTTGATAGTTGGGGTGTGTGAAATGAATCAAGGCTCATCATAGGCAAAATATGGTTATTTTTATGTCTCAAATGTAGGTTAGGATGGTTGGGATAGATCTTTACCCCCATGTTTATCAAGTCACTACCTACACCATAGGCTAGTGAACACCTACAGCCACCTCAAGTAGACTAAACTTGGTATATGAAGGAGGTTGAACATATGGTGTATTTAAAAAGGTTTTGATATTTTTTGTGTAAGTTTAAGGTGTTAGTGCTCCACATATCTCTATAACATACAAGTATAAGACATTGACTCCTTTAAAAAATCCTAACATATAGGATGAGAACTTTCAATAATACCTTAGGAACCTATAGCCACCATGACAAAGGGGAAAAGATACAAAGGTTTCATCAAAAAATATTTTGGAATATTTTGTATTCTTGAGGAAATTTACAATAAAATTTTATCACAATGAAGGACATCTCAATGAGAAGTTATAGACCTCTAGCTCTAAACTCAGTCTATATTTACCCATAACTATGTCTATTCCCACTTATTGACTATGCTATGAGAATTTAATTTCAAAGAGATGGGGAAACAATGTTTGAAAGAAATAGGTTTTGAAATAGTATCATTAATAATAATATAGGAAGGTGGAGGAATTAAAATGAAACTTTACATTTCAAGCCATTTCTTGGACCATACCTACACTAGCATTCTATTCACCTATAACCAAGTTATAAGAGCAAGAAAGTTAATTTATAGATATTAGGGGCCATTGTTGAGTTAGTTTTTGGAAAGAATGGATAGATAAGGACTTATATCAAAGTAAATCTTCTCTTTAATTATCATGACAACTATGTCAAGGAAAGTTTATTTCCCTATTCTTTCAAGGATATAGAGGAACACCTACTAGATAGTCATGAGACTGAGACCAAGAAACCTTCTATAGATCACTAGGGTACCTAATGAATATATATAAGTAGAGAATTCTATGGTGTTAATTACTATAAATGGTGCAAAGACATCAAAACCTAGGCCTTAAGGTTTTAGGCCCCTGACTATGTGTTCTATGTAGAGATCATATGGATTGGAAGATTAGTAGGGAAAATATGGCCTAACCTAAGATATGAATGTATTTATAAAACACCTCATTTAATTAAACTAGTGGATTAAATAAATTTCACAACTCTTTCCTCATTTAAACACACAGGTTAGTAAAGACATCTATAGGTAGCTAATGAAGGAAAGAGAGGAATTATTGAGTTGGGGCATTCTAGGATAGTTTCATAGGGTTAAATTAGTGTTATAAGACCTAAGATACACTAAGGAAGATATCCCAAAGTCTTTCCATGAATTTTATACTCAAGGAATCCATATAAGTTATGTTTATAGATCTTTAAGGATCAAACCAAACATCTAATCTCCAAACCCTTCACAGGTGAATTTAATGATTAGAATGGCTAATGACTCCATGTAGATAAAGGGTATGATGAAAGGAGTGATGGTTAGATAGAAGAGAGATTATGAGGGTGTTTGGCCATAAATTCATCCATATTGGGATTAAACACTCAAGTTTCTATGCTCAATCATAGTTATAGGTAGTATAAGGCAAGTTTAGACCAAAATAGCCATTTGAGGTACCTAGAGGTAAAGTTAAGTCTAAAAAATTGAAGGAGAAGGTAATAATTATTAATGAAAGGTGTATATCCTATTATATTAGTTAGATAAATATTGTGTATACCCACTATTTTGTCTCAGACTAAGACATGTCTAAACAACTAGTCTGGAAACTTAAATAGGCAAAATCAAGTTTGGAAGGATTGAAAGTGGGATTGGAACCCTTGTATGTTTTATGATAAATTTTTTTTAACTAAGCGAGGGGTAAAAATATATTAAAAAGCCAAAAACAAAAGTTACAAAACATTGTCTTGGTCGACCAGATGGACCAGTTGCTGATAAAAAGACATAAGAAGCATTCGTAACTCAGTAATATTCCACGTAGGCCCATTCTCTGAGGCCCACTTGGCCAGACAGTTCGCAACCTTATTCCACTCACAGGGAATGTGATTGAAAGAAATCAAGTGCAAATAAGTGCTTAATTGCAAGATTTGTTGAATAACCACCTGAATTTGCCAGTCCATCTTCTCTGGGACACAATTGTTCAGAAGATTAACCACAACCTGGGAATTAGATTCGCACATAATGTTATTCCACCCCTGAACACAGCAGTGATGGACCGCCTCCAGAACAACCAAGGCTTCCATGAGGTTGTTAGTGTGATAGCCTTTGTGAATTGAAAAAATAAGCTAGATTTTCCCCGTACTGTCACGAGCGACACCCCCGATACCAGCCTCTCCAGGGTTCCCACGGGAGGAGCCATCTAAGTTTATTTTAATCACACCATTCGGGGGACATCTCCAGTGACCAAGTCTGATCACAGGGCACATTTTATGCCTTCTGCCAGGCGTCGAGCTGCATCCACTCTTAGGCGCACGGGTCAGGGTCAGGTCCAGCCCCAGGCGCGTGCAAAGCCCAGCAACCTCCGGGACCAAGTCACACGCCCATTCTTCCTTAGCCTGCAATGTCTCTAGGAGCGCCAAGATGATATGGTTCCACAGAGCGTGCACCTCCAGCTGGGTGTTTCTAAAGACTCTCCTATTACGCTCAATCCACAAGTTCCATAAAATGAAAGAAGGCCCAATCTGCCAGGCCGTTTGGAGGAGAGGAATATTAGAGGGAGCTTTCCCAAGCCTACTCCAGAATTCACTCAAGGACAAAACATGCCAGCAAGGAATCCTCCAGGCCGTCCATCACAGATGCCAAATCTGTATGGCATACTGACATTGGAAAAAAAGATGAGAAATTGTTTCCCCATTGTTATGACACAGAAAGCATAAAGAAGGCCCTTGAAATCCTCTCTTGCACAAATTATCCCAGGTCAGACATCTTTTATAAGTAAGCAGCCATAAGAAAAAATTGCACTTCGGCCAAGCAGCCCTGTTCCAGATACTCTTCCCCCACAGGAACTGCCCTTCATCAAAGAATTGATTCGCCAGGACCTTATACCCAGCAGCAACAGTATAATGCCCAGTGGCATCACCCCCCAAGCAAGAACATCACATCCCTAAAGGGAGCAACATCCTCTGGAGCCAAGAATCTGAGATAATTCACTTCTCTCCTCCTCCGAGCCTCCCTACGGCCAAACAGAGGAGCTTTTCCACTTGTACCCAAAGGTCAACCCCATATCATACTGCTCTTTATAATGCACCACAGTAAACCAGCCAGCGGAATGAAAAGCATCACATAGCTGTTGCAAATGTGGGTGAGAGGAAATCAGGGGAGGAGCACCATCCCAAGAGTCACTCCAAAAAAGGGCCTCCCGCCCACTCTTGCAGACCCAAAAGAGACTATTTTTCACAAGCTGAGCCCCGAGCTTAAGAGTTTTCCAAACCATCGAGCCATGCCCTTCAAGAGGGAGCCTAGGAATATCATGAGAATCAACTCCAACAAAGTACTTACCAGCAAGGATACGGGCCCAGAGAGAAGAGGGGCTAGAACACCACCTCCAGTATAACTTGGCCGCAAGGGCTTGACTAGCAAGAGTGGCAGACCGCAATCCAAGACCGCCTTCTTTCTTAGGCCGGCAGACCGTGTCCCAGTTGATGAGGCTCCACTTAGTGTTTTGTAAGTTACCACTCCATAGAAACTATCTTGACATAGCATCAAACTCCTTCAAGAAATAGACAGGGGCTGCCTGAACCATGCAATGATAAATGGGCAGCGCTTGAATAACCGATTGAAGGAGGATCACTCTACCCGCAGTGGAGAGCCACCTATGAGTCCAGTGGGCCACTTTCTACCTAAGTTTGTCTAGAATGTTTTGCCAGAATAGCCTAGGCTGCCTCCCCACAACAATAGGAATACCAAGATAGATCACAGGAAGGGTATGAATCTGGAACCGTAGTATGGCAGCAATCCTTCGCTGGATAGTGACAGGAGTATTAAAGAAGAAGACCGATGATTTATGATCATTGATTTTCTACCCAGAAGCTGCCAAGTAACAATCCAGGGTGGACCGAAAAGAATCTGCCTCGCGAATACGTGCTCTACCCGTCAGGATGGTATCGTCCACAAATTGCAGATGCGTAAGGGTAGTAATCCCATTCCCCCATCGCCACCCATGCAAGGCATTCTGGGAAACCCAAAGTTTTAGAAGCTGCCCAAGACCCTCTGCCAGAATAATAAACAAGAAGGGAGATAACGGATCTCCCTGGCGAAGGCCGCGCGTGGCACCAAATAGCTCAGACGGTGCCCCATTAATAGGACCGAGAAGGAGGGCGTAGTAACACAGCTAAGCACCCAATCAATCCACTCCTGGTAGAAACCAAAAGCCAGCAGGATTTTGTGGAGAAATCTCCAGCTAACACGGTCAAACGCTTTAGCAAGATCCAGCTTGATGAACATAGCACGCTCCTGTGAAGTACTCATGGAGTGGATGGCTTCCGCGGCAATCACCACACCATCTAAAATCTGTTTGCCAGCCACAAATCCCCCTTGCTCTTTAGAAATAATCCTGGGCAGGTATCCTTTCAGTCTCTGAGCAATGAGCTTGGAAATGATTTTATAGATCACATTGCAAAGTGCTATGGGCCTAAACAAATCAAGCCTATGAGCCTGTTCTGTCTTTGGAATAAGCACTAGGAATGTGGCATTCAAAGCTCTCAGCATCTCTTTGTTAGCGAAATATGTTTTATGATAAATTGAGAATGGTTTTTATGGGTAATATTATCTATTCCTAAGGTATAACATGATAAATTAGAGTTAATTTTCTTGATGATAGGCTTCAAACATTAATCATATAGGCCTATCTATAGACCCTATGGTCACATTAAAGGGTTTTCAAGATCCTATACCAAGTTGTATGATAAATTTTAGGATATGAGGATGTAAATTTCCTAAGGAGGAGTTTATATGTGGATAAAAGTATGGAAAAATAAAAATAAAAAAACCTTAAGACTTTATTCAAAGTGTTTAACCATGCACACAAGCACTTTAAGGACTAATTTTAGAAGTTCACCCACTTCACCTCAAGAGGTTTAGAATAAAATGATCTTGGTATGTTTTAGGTACCCATATGTGCTCATAATACATGATATATTTATTGGGATTGGGAGGATATTCTTTATGAATGAGAATTAATAAACTAGGCACTCAAAAATGGCTTGTAAATTACCCTAAAGTCACCTTTTGGAACTCATATCTTTGTCCATAATTTGCATGGGAGTCTTATACATTCATGGAAGTTAGGTAGGTATATGACGTAGATATTAATGGATTTTATTCTAGACTTTGACATTTTTTACTGCATAAACTATCCTTAAGACTCCTAAGCACTCCTAGACCTCCCTAAAACCCTAAGAAGACCCAATCTGAGAAAATATGGAATTTTAGAAACCTAAAATCCTAAAATGACTTATTAAGATTATGTAATGTCAATATAGCTCAAATGGGATTCACTTGATGGTACTTGATTGTATAGAAATTATATGGAATCCTTAGAAATAGGCTATTTTATAAGGTTTTGAGCAGAATCAAGGGGGTTTAAGGTTTTTTAATGATTCTAATTCCTAAAATAGAAAGTTTGAGACTTGACCAAAATCAAATGTGTGACATGCTCAATACTTCAACTATAGTGGTATATAAAACTACATCCAACACTACAAATCTACTAGTGCATTAGGAAAATTAACCATTTAGATTGGAGAAGTGAAATTTCAAGTTCCTAATGTCTTTCTTATCCTATTTCATGATTGAGGATGTTATTTTAGTCATGGCTCATATTTATACATATGTTTTTAAAGAATTTAGTAGGTCTCTAATGGTTGACAAGTTTTAACACTTAGGTAATTAGGCCTAATAAGCCTAATTAGCATAATTGGTCATCAAAAGATGTCAAATTGGTATTGAAAAACAAAGGAAATGGATCAATGTATAGATGTTACATTGGTAACTAACCCTTAAATTAAACTCAATGAAAATTTCATGGATATGATGGGAGGTTGAAATAGTTTCTTGACCTTACCACTTTAATGTTGATGAATATGGGCTACTACATGATCACGATGGCCAAATTCATGATTGTAACCACTATAGGAGAGTGTGAGGGACTATTTTTATCATCGTCAATGATTTGAAAAATGTAACTAAGATTGAATCATCCTCCTCTACCTATTTTTCAATGCCAGTATCCCATTAAAGGAGTAATTAAGGAGATCCAATGCATGGATGAGTTAGAGGGAGGATTATGTGACTATTATAACTACTTTTTTTAGGAGACTTGGCCAATTATGACCCCTTTTCCATCCTTATATGCCATTCTCCACTTATCTCCCATGACATTATTCTATGTATTTAAGATTCTAAGCCTCAATTTATATCTCTCAGGCTGGTATGAGGAGACTCTACTATAATTTGTACTCATACACCTCTTGAATAATGAATAGAGCATATTAAAACTTATTCGTGGTTTATAATTTGTGTGTTTATGCTTGTCTAATATGTAACAATGGTATATCATGCCCACTTTTAGGTCTGAGTCACACGTAAATCTTAAAAATCTTATTGGTAGGTTGTGTAGTGTGCTGTAAGGTGGATAGCTTAAGTTGGGAGTGGAAATTAGATTACAAGTGCCTTAAATCTAGCCTTTTCATCTTAGCCCTCTCACTTTAGTCATTCAACTGACCTATAAATGAAATATTGATGCCTATAAGTCATTGAAAAGAGTTTCTTAGATCTATGAATTAATTTTTAGTGTGTTGAGAGTTTAAATTATATGACTAAATATAATGATATTAGGTGCATCACCACACTTTAGAGTAGGTTTCCATTTCTATGCAATCTCCTTAACCCTTTTCATCCCCATAGAATTTAGATTTTAGAGAAAGAACATTAGATTGTCAAATAAGGGAATTTATCCCCTTAAATATAGAGGGTTGAGCTAATATTAGGTGACCCATAGACTAAGGCCACTCCCATGTTAGACTAGGTTTGAGGATAAGACTTGAACACTCATGTTATCAACTTGGGTGAAACCTATAACTCCAAAAGTTTTGGCATGCCTAGTGGGATGAACTTCAAGTACCTTGAAACATGATTTTAAAAAGTGTAAAGACACCTTGCAACTACCTTTGGGAGATTCAAACATTACACTAGTAGATTTTTAGTCAAGAAGGTTACATCAGTCAGATCAAGTCTTCATTTCAGAGGTAATATGGGTTATCATTCATGGTTTCATTCATTCTCATGTGTTTGATGGTAAAGTATGGATGGATATGAGGTAGATTCATGTTTCCTACCCTCTTATTAGTTGTCTTATGACCCTATCTAATCCTATCATGACACTTTACAACCCTATCCTACTCCATATCAACCATGTATTTCCCCTTATCAATCATATGATGAGTTTACCTATGACCAGAGCTATCAACCTTACTATGAGTCTCATATACCCTCTCTATATCTTGATTACCATCTTGATCAGTCATGGAAGTAACATAACATTCTTTAATATCCTACTCATGCCCTAATCCACTCCATATCTAGCCTTAAGAAATCCTTATTGGACCATGATAAGAATATGATAAACATAGATACATTGAAAGGATATGGGAAAGATATTCAAAAACATGTCATTAGGGAGGTTAGAACTTCAATATAGTAGGTAAAGGAAATTTTGATGTCTTTCATTAAGAAATTATAATATATAAATATTAGTGACGTGCTTGACATAAATGGATTAATCTTCAACATTGAGGAGAAGTTGGAAGACCATGAAGAATAAAAAATACCCCATCACCCACATTGTCTTCACTCATTCACCCCATGTCAAACTCATTTTGAACTTCCCATCACCACTTATAATACCTCATCAAGTGATTTTAAAAGTCATCAAGGTCCTTCCCAACTCCTATCAACCTTCACCTCATGGAAATCTATCTAAAGAAGAGTCCAAGGAGAAGGAAAAGTTAGTGTTGAAAAGGCTAGTCATCATGAAAATTCAAGATCTAATTTTGAAGCCTACATTACTAATAAAATTGAAGCTATAGAAAAAAATTATACTAGACATTAAAATTAGTAATGGCAACATCATCTCAACTACACATACCTCCTTTCATTCCTCAAGACACTATGCAATACAATCATGAACCCAAATTTGCATCTCGGATTCAAATCATGCAGTTAAGCAAACCCATAGTTACTTAATCCCCACCCCTCCCTCATTAATAATATAATTATTTTCCCTCATGAAGATCCATCCAAAGTGATATGTAGAATAAGGAAGAAGTGCTAATTGTTTAAGATAAGAAACTAGATGAAAATAATATGGCATGCATCTCATCTCTCTTAGAGTCAATACAAGGATCTCCTATTCCACTTATGGAAAGAGAACCCATCCTTGAAGATGTAAACATTGAAAATAGAATTGAAACTATAGCTGTTGATGATTATTTGGATGTGTTTGAGGAGGAACTTATCCTTTGAACACCCCTTGGAAAAGGACACCATTTAGTTTTCATAAGTGCAAAAGCAAATGAATTATAGGAGTATGATGAACACAAAGAGAAGAAATATCATCTAAACAAAAATAAGATCTCCTTCATGAGATGACAAACATCCTTTACAATCACATGATTAAAGAATGGGAGGATTAAACATGTATTCAGTATATAGTAGCTATAATTCAATGTGATAATCTCCAAGGGTCTACAATTTAATAGAAAGTATGTGTTTAAAGGTTTTCCAATTTCATTAAAGACCAATATTTCCTTCCTTACTGCCAAGATAACTATGATGATATGCATGAGACCCCATTAGTTAATAAGAGCTTGAAAGGTGATCATGGTTATATATAATGTCAAGTTTATAGTGAAGACATATGGCAGTAGTTCATAGACATTTGTAATGAATATCAGACTTGTTAAGGGCTCACATATCATGTAGATCAAGTTATAGATATATCAGATGTTGACCTTGTCAAAGCTCATCCATAACAGAAGTAAACACAAGATGATAGAGATAATTTTGAGGTGTTTACTATATTAATACATCAAATTGAAGATATGAAAAACTAGATATAACTCATACCTAAGATAGATTTAACACTTATTATGCAACGGAGAGATATTTATAATGAGTATGATTGGGTACTCAACTCACCCAATAAAATCATACACTAAGAGATGTATCAAGGTAATATATATGATGTCATGACAATCCATGAGTATGCACCTAATATGAGATAAAATTAGGAACCTTCTAATGCATAGTGTTTGACAAAGCTGAAGATAGCATATGGAAACTCCACATCATGGTGCCATAGTAATAAAAAAACATTCCCATTTGATTTTGGTGGAATGAAGACAATTTTATGTCAATCTTGTAGTAGTTAGTTGTCTTATCCAAATAATTATGTTATACAAGTTGTAAATAGTGTTTTCTATTTTGGTTCATTTTTTGGTTTATACTTAGTTTTTAGGTGGGTTATTAGCATTAGGTTTGCTTTCATTTATTATATTTGTGTGTCTTGTTTCTATTGCAAGTCCTTGAAGTGCCAAAAGTATAAGTAGTATGGCGGTCCAAAGAGGCATCTTGATATATTTCTTTGATTGTGTTACCTTGTCATGAAAATTTCTTGATTCGCTTGACTATCAAGCTGGTCACCCATCAAAGTCACCAAAAATGTTGAAATGTTAGCCTCATAGGCCAAATTTCAACCCCCTATATCAAAAAATTTCAATGATCACTATTTTAGCCTGCATGTGATGTCTCTTATCACGGGCATGTCCTCCTCATCCTAATTAGATTATGGGGATCTTATCAATAATTAATGATGTGTCATGGTATTTTGTTTTAATATATGTTGTATTGAGTGTATTAAAGTCATTATGATGATATGTTAAACATCATTATATCTTAGAATGAGAGGTATCATTGGTAAGAGGTCATAGAGTCAAATCAATACCTCAACCTTGTTTAACGAGTAAAGTGGTATGTGTTAATGTGAGTATGTTTCAACCTTGTTTTATGGATATAATATGAATACCATGGTGTATTTAAGTAATTTCATATGACATTCTTACCTAAGGTTCATTTTACACCTTCATGCCCCCTTAAAAAACCCCTTCATGAGCTTATATCAACTTATAAAACTTTAGAAAATGGAAAATATTTTGATGAATTATATTCAAATAGGATATAAATTGGCATTTAATAAATTATATCCATGAAACATTACTTCCTCACATGTTTCATGCCACTTAATAGCCTTTTAAAGCCCATTTATGCCTTTCCATAAACCAAAAGGGGCCTATGTGCCACATTGTGGATTTTACACTTACCCTTGCATTATTTGATGATTTTAAATGGTTTATAAACTTGTGATTCCATCCATATATCCATATAATGGTGTTGTAATTTTTGAACAAGGAGAAAATGGTGGAGAAAACACTCTTTTTGAGACTTTTCTATAGATGTATAAAATGTACACACTATACCATATAAAAGATGACCATAGGTTTAATTTTAGATAATGTATGATTTTTATGTAAAGTTTTAGGAAAAATGGATTCCATTCAAGATCAAATCTTACCTATACTTCATTAGACCTTCTTTGCAAGCTTGAACAGCTCATCAAGTTTTTAATTATACCATATAGATAATGGAGAGTGGAGGTCTCAGCTCTTATCCATGAGAAGTAGGCTCAAAAATATTTCAATCATGATAAATTGTTTGAATATTTGTCTCCCAAACTTTATGAACCTTCCTTAATAAGTTTAGATATTTCTATGCATCTCATATCTACACAAGCCAAGTTTGGGTCAATGGTTTTCATGGATTTTTTATTATTTTTCTCAATATATTCACTTATCTTATTGTATAAAGTATTAAAGGATCATTACATGGTAATTTTAACACGTATTTCACATGTGTGATCCCCCATATCTTAAAATTCATGATGGCTAGACCCTATATACAACTTGTAGATAAGTTGGTGCCATAAGTAGAGATTTGGTGTCTTAATTAGGGGAAATGAGCTAAGTTTTAGTTGTGTCATAGGTGTTTTGATGTTTTAAATACATTTTTAATTTCATATATCCCTTACCACCTCATATGGTCTCAAAGAATAACAATATGCATGGGTGGACTTTATTGTGTAATAGGCAGTCATCATTTCAAAGATACCTACAGGTCTATAAGAACGAGCCCAAATCATTGAAAATGGGATGTTATTTTAGTAATTGAGATTATTTATGCCATGATCAACAAGTTTATAAACATCCTTGATAGCCTTAAAGGCCTTAATACCACCCCTTTTTCATCCCAACTCATCTCAGTCACTTTTTAGTAGAAATTATGGTTCCCTCATAAAAATTAAGGTTTTTAGAGTTCTTAAGGTTTGTTTTTTAGGCTGTTTATGTTGTGTTTATACTTATAAAGATTAAGTAATATTTATGTGTGGTTTTAAGGTACTAAAGAGTACAATATTTTAATTCTTAAGAAGGATTTCCCCTTTAATTCATGCCATATCCATCCATTACCTTTAACACTATCATCACTACCTTCTACTATGTTTAACCCCTATTTTCATACTCTCAACACTCCTTATCACTCTAATTACACACTCATTCATCCACCCATACTATTTCATAAATATGAACCATAATATTTATTCTCCATAATCCCTTTAACTCTCATAAGAAATGTAGTCATCCAAAAGCTTGACCATGTGGTTGTTTAAGCTAAACCTCAATAGCAAACAAGACTTGTAGCTAGTGGTGTAGCTATGGTAGTAGAGCTTCAAAGGGACCTTCTAATGAGTGACTAATTAGAAAATTATAAGGATAAGTATATAAAAAATTGGGATAAATTGTTGATGAGTTACAAAAAATCAACCAGTGATACATGAACTCCATAGATGGTCTTAAAAGCTTAAACCCTAGGAGACATGTGGACTATCTCAGTCCATATGAGGGAACTAAAAGAGAATATTGATAGTTGGGGTGTTTGAAACGAATAAAGGCTCATTATAGGAATAATATGGTTATCATAGGTCTCAAATTTATGATAGGATGGATAGGATGTATCTTTACCTCCATGTTCATCAAGTCACTACCGACACCATAGGCTAGTGAACACTTACAATGACCTCAAAGATACTAAACTTGGTATATGAAGGGGATTAAATAGAATGTTTATTTCAAAAGGTTATGATGTGTCTTGTGTAAGTTTAAGGTGTTATTGGTTCCTAGAGACCTAACACATACAATTATAAGATATTGAATCCTCTGAAATATCCTAGAATACAAGATGAGAACCTACAACAGTACCTTAGGAACTTGTAGCCATCATGACAAAGGGGAAAATATAGAAAGGTTGCATCAAATGAGAGTTTATACTATTATTTATTCTTGAGGAAAGTTAGAGGAGAAGTGTATCATAATGAAGTATATCTCAATGAGAAGGTATAGACCTCTAGCTCTAAACTCAGTCTATATTTACCCATAATTGTGTCTATTCCCACTTATTGACTATGTCATGAGAAGTTGTTTTCAAAGAGATGGGTAAAAAATGTTTCAAAGATATATGTTATAAAATAGTATCATTCATAATAATATATGAAGTTAGAGGAACTAAAATGACACTTTACATTCCAAACCATCTCTTGGACCATACCTACAGTAGCATTGTATTCACCTACATCCAGGTTATAAGAGAAATAAAGTTAAATTGTAGAGATTGGGGGCCATTATTGAGGTAATTGATTGATAGGATGGACATATAAGGCATATATCAAAGTAAATTATATATTTAATTCCCATGACAACTATGTCAAGGAAGGTTTATTACCCCACTTAGTCAAGGATAAATAGGAACACCTACTGGCTAGTCATGAGACTGAGACCAAGCAACCTTCTACAGATTACTAGGGTGCCTAATGAATAGACAAGAGGCATATATGTGGCATGAAAGAAGATTTTATGGTGTTAAGTACTAAAAATGGGTAAAAGGCATCAAAACCCAAGCTTTAGGATTTTAGGCCCCTAATGGTATCAAAAACATAGTGACTATGTATTTTATGTAGGGATCATATGGATTGGAGGATTAGGAGGGAAAATGTATCCTAATATAAGATATTAATGGAGATATAAAATCTCTCCATAATTAAACTAATGGATGAAATAATTTTCATAACTCTGTCCTCATTCAAACACATAGGTTAGTAGAGACACTTATAGGTAGGCAATGAAGGAAAGATGAACATTATTGAGTTGGGGCACTCTAGGAAAATTATAGAGGGATGAATCAGTCTAATAAGACCTAAAATGCATTAATTAAGATATACCCATGTCATTACATAAATGCTATGCTCAAGGAATCTGCATAAGACATGTTTATAGACCTTTAAAGGTTAGACCAAGCATCCAATCTCCAAACCCTTTATAGGTGAATTTAATGCTTGGAATGGATAATACCTCCATGTAGCTTTAGAGTATGATGAAGGAAGGAGTTATGGTCATATAGAAGAGAGATTATGATGGTGTTTTTTCATTAACTCACTCACAGTGGTCTTAAACACTCAAGTTTCCATGCTCAATCATAGTTGCATGTAGTATAGGGCAAGTTTGGACCAAAATAGCCATTTTCATCACCTAGAGGTAGATCTAAGTATAAAAAATTGAAGGATAAGTTCATAATGAGTAATGAAATTTTCATATCCTATTGTCTTGGTCAGATAAATATTGGGTATACCCACTATTTTGTCTCAAACTAAGACATGTCTAGATAACCAGTCTAGAAACTCAAATAGGCAAAATCAAGTTTAGAAGTTTGAAAGTGGAATTGGAACCCTTATATGTTTTTTTATAAATAGAGAATGGTTTTTATGGGTAATATTATCTCTTTCTAACATATAACATGATAAATTATAGTTAATTTTCTTGATGATAGGCCTTAAACATCAATCATATATGCCTACCTACACACCCTAGAGTTACATTAAAGTTTTTTCAAGATCTTATGCCAATTTGTATGATAAAGTGTAGGCTATAAGGATGTAAATGTCCTAAGGAAGAGTTTATATATGGATAAAATTGTGGAAAAATAATAAAAAACCTTAAGACTTTATTCAAAGTGTTTAACCATGCACACAAGTAGTTTAAGGACTAACTTTAGAATCTCACCCACTCCACCTCAAGAGGTTTCCAAGAAAATGATGTTCATATGTTTTAGTTACCCCTATGTGCTCATTATCCATGATAGATTAATTTGGGTTGGGAGTCTATTCTTCATGACTAAATATTAATAAACTAAGCACTTAGAATGGCCTACAAATTATCGTAGGGTCACCTTTTAGCACTCATATCTTTGTCCATCCTTTGCATGGAAGTCATATCCATTCATGGAAGTTAGGTATGTCTATTCCCTTGATATTCATGGGTTTTTCTCTATACCTATACATCCATACTATATAAACCATCCTTAAGAATCCTAAGCACTCTTAAACCTCCCTAAAACCCTAGGTAGACCTAATCTGAGAGAACTTAGAATTTTAGTAACTTAGCACCCTAAATTGACTTTGTAATATTATTGAAAGTCAAAAAAACTCAAAGGGGATTCACCTAATGATACTTGATCATACAAAAATTATACAAAATAAAGGATATTTTATAGGATTTTGAGTAGAATCAATGAGGTTTGAGGGTTCTTAATGGTTCCAATTCTTGGAATAGCAAATCCAGCCTCCTAATGTGTGACATGCTCAAGAATTCAACTATAGAGGTCTCTAAAAATACATCCAAAATTTCCAATCTTCTAGTGGATAAGGAAGATGAATAAGTTAGATCGAAGAAGTGAAATTGCAAGTTCTTAATGTCTTTAAAAGCCTATCTCATGGTGGAGGATACTTTTTAAACCATGAATCTTATTCATACATAGGTTTTTAAGCTTTTTTGTAGATTTACAATGGTTGATAAGTTTCAAAACTTAGGTAATTAGGCCTAATTAGCCTACTTGGTCATCAAAATAAGTCAAATTAGCATTGAAAGACCAAGGAAATATATTGATGTAGGGATGTTACATTGGTAAGTGACCCTTGAAGTACATTCAATGAGCATTTCATGGCTATTATGGGAGGTTGAAAAAGTTTTTTAACCTTGCCACCTTGATGTTGATGAGTATGGGTTGCTACATGATCATGATAGCCCAATTAATGATTGTAACTACCATAGGAGAGCATGAGGGACTATTTTTATCATGGTTAAGCATTTGACAAGTTTCAGTGAGATTGAATTAGACTTCATTACCTATTTTCCAATTCCAAAATCCAATTTAAAGAGAAATTAAGGATATAGAATGCATGCAAGAGCTAGAGGGAAGATTATGTGACTGTTGTAACTAAGATCTTGAGGGGACTTGGTAAATTATGACCCCTTCTCCATCATTTTATTCCATTATCCCATTTTTCCCCATGACATTATTCTATATATTCATGCTTCTAAGCCTTGATTTATATCCCTCAGGCTGGCATGAGGAGACTCTTCTAGAATTTGTACGCATGCACCTCTTGAATGATGAATAGAGAATCTTGAAGCTTATTCATGGTTTATAATTTGTGTGTTTATGCTTGTCTAATATGTAAAAATTGTATAACATGCCCTCTTATAGGTCTAAGTCATAACTATGTCTTAACAATCTTCTTGGCAAGTTGTGTAGGGTGTTGCAAGGTGGATAGCTTAGGCTGGGAGTTGAAATTATATTTCATCTACCTTGAACCAAACCTTTTCATCTTGACCCTCTCACTTTATTCATTCAATTGACCTCTAGATTATATATGTATCCCTAGGATTTATTAGAGATAGTTTCTTAGCTATATGCACTATTTTTTAGTGTGTTTAGAGTTCAAATTATGTGAGTGAATATAATGATATTAAGTGTATCACCACACATTAGAGTAGGTTTCAATTTATATAAAATCCCCTTAACCCTTTTCATCCCCATATAATTTAGATTTTAGAGAAAGAGCATACTCGTGTAATTAGGAAATCAAGCTTTGTTTGAAGATATCTTTAATATCTTTATCTTCCATTGGATTGGTCAATATAGCCAACATTATCTTGTCTCTTAAGATATATTCATTAATTAATTCATTGGTTACTTGTCTGATTTTGGTAATTTCAGCATATGAAACCTTTTTGTTAATGTTGATATAGAAGTGTGACAATAACTAATCTATAAGAAATTTGAATTATTTTACTAATTATATTGGTAATTCATAAAACTGCTTTATATTAGGGTCTTTTATCCACCTTGGAAATAATTTATTCAAAATTTTATCATGAGAGGCATAATCAAGGTATGCCTCATAGAAATATCGAAGATGCTATTCAAAATCACCCTTTACATCATAAAATGTGAACTTAGGTGAATCAAAAATATTTGGAAAGAGGTGAAAAGATATTTTAGGTGTAAGAAGATTATGAAAAACCTCTTTTGAATAAATAAGATATTTTAGGTGTAATTTTATTCAATATTTGTAACCTTAGCTTGAAAATGTTTTATAGTTTGGAAAATATCTTACACATCTTGATTACTAAGTTTTCATGTTTGATAAGTCAGCAAAGGAGGTATACCCATATTTTGAGTGGATATAATAATTATAACTTGTAATTGGGTTGAAGTGTAAGTGTTTCCCATGTAAGTTTTTTATTTTGATTGAGAAGCACCTATATATTAATATAAAACAAGATATGATGCAACACTAATCATAAAAAAATGAGTGGAAAATGTCACACCCCACAAAAAAATCCACATCGAGGGTTAAAATAAACCCCTCAAAAAAGTCATTAAAAGTGGTCATAAAGTGACCACACCCAAAATAATCTACATCACATCACATGCCAACAAAGTAAATAAACCAAAGTGTAAATATAATTAATGAGAACACTTATGCAACAAAAACAAACATGGACATTGAGGGATGTAGAGGAGATGATGAACTCAAAGGCTTATCACCTCATTCTCCCATGGATAGAGAATCTTCATTAGTAGGTAAAGACTCTGATCTAGAATTTTGTTTCTCTTTTGAGGTCTTGGTTTAATTTCTTTCAAGTAAAATAGCCAAATCTATGCATGGGAATTTTCCTTGGGGAGGTCGATCCCAGCTTATATTATCACCATCTTGGGATATGGGAGGAGATCCCTTACCCATACCATCACCTCTAAAGTTGGAGGAAGCACTCCAATCATCATGACAAGGAGAATGCCAATGAGGTGGTGACTGTTATGGAGAGTAACTCTTGCATCTGGGTCTAGATTATTGCCACCTTGTCCCACATCCTCATCCCCCATGGGGTGAAGGATTTTATGGGGGATCAGGAGGTTCCTAGCTAAAAAAACATAGGGAATTCCCATAGTGATTGATCAAATGATGAAGGTGGTTGAGCTCTAGATGGACATTGTCTATTTGGATTTGAATTGTAGAGTGATATTAGAAAGAACATTAATTTTATTATAAATAGAAAAATTATGTTTCAGTTCTTCATGATTAAAGTAAGAATAATTATTTATTTTCCATATTTGAAACAAAATGTTAGCTCAAAATATCTTCCAAAAGAGATTATATTCAGTAGGTAGCATAGCTGAGTTCCCAAAGAGAAACATCTTCCACATGAAGAATTTTGGGTGAAAAGGCTGGAAAAGGGAATGGATCTAATACCACATAGACTGAGCATGTGGACAAAACCAAAAGAGATGTTTAATTATTTATAGTTGTTTATAAGCCAAGATGATGGAGTTAGGAACACCCATATGCTTGATCTGGTCACCCACATATAAGACCTAATATAGAAGGTACCATAAAAATT
Source organism: Torreya grandis (assembly GCA_037957365.1). NCBI lineage: Eukaryota > Viridiplantae > Streptophyta > Pinopsida > Cupressales > Taxaceae > Torreya > Torreya grandis. Next base: position 602,639 of record JARHVA010003275.1, on the reverse strand, counting down.
AAGCTTTTTTGGCCCAATAAAATCAAACCATAGTGTGTTAAAATGCCTGGCCCAGATCCTATCATGGGAATGAAGATTACATTCGATATTGAGCGTATTAACTTGAATATGTTGAGAGGCTAGAAATTGATATCCCAACCATGGAATGTATTGAGATAAAGGGGTGGATGTTAGCCAAATCTAATCCTTCCACCAAGGAACAAGAGAATTAACTCTGATTTTATGCAAATATTCATCAAGTATGGAACCTTGAATTTTTGTAATAGCCTCTAAATCTAAATTTATTAGTTGTTACTTGTTTTTAAGTTATTTATAAATGAGCCAAACCTTGTTTCTTTAAAAAATATGTCACTAATAACCTTTGTATTTTATGAAGAGGCTTAACCCTTTAACCCAGGGGGCTAGGGAAAATGAAACATTGTTAAAGTTGAGACAAGGTGACCACCAAAGAAATTAGGATTTAAGGGAGAGGCTATTTTTGAACCCATCACCAACCTACTTAAGGCATGCCTTAAGATTTTCCCAAGCCTTCCATAAACTTTGAATAACAAAGGAACCCTTAATTTTTATAGGCACTAGGGTGATATTCAAAGAGTGAAGCCCCAAGCCTTGCCATGATTTCCTACCATAGGGGAGACCCTAAGAGATACAATGGTAAAGAATAATATTCTAGGATACATCAACATAAATACCTTTTATTATCCATTAGCCCCTAGATCCATCCCTTGGAGATTAATGTTAAAAAGACATAATCCCCTCGATTCCTTAGGGTGGAAACATATATTATAGGTAACTCTATATAAATTTTGGAAGCATAATGATTAAGAGGGAATTTGAATCAATCTTCAAAAACTTTAAATCAATTACATGCACTCATATATGAACTATGAAATTATCACAGTGATCTAGAAATGCATTAAGAACTAATCACATAAGCATGAAACAAGATAACACATCATATATGTGGGAAACCCTCTTAGAGGATAAAACCCATTGAAACAAATCTTGGAAAAACTAACCTATAACACAATGTATCAAATTTAGTTGAGTATCAACCCAATATGGAAAACCAACCCTAAATTTATCAAGCAACCACTTGACTCTATCAATCACCTACTTGCTAGGAGGATATAAACCCCTATGACTAAGTACCAATTCAGTCAAAGGACACTTTTTTAAGAACCAAAATTTAAATCAGATCCAAATCCCTCTTGACCAAGCACCAACTCAATCAAGATCAATTCTACAAACTCCAACTTGTTAAGAATAAAACCATAAATTGATGCAAAACAATTTCACAAAATCACAATAATAATAGATATAAACAGAGATGTAGAAATAATAGAAATAAATATGTAAAATAACAAGATTAGATTTAATGTGGTTCACCTAATGTTGGATACATCCACCAATAAACACTTTCTCATATTTTATTATAATCCATGAGAATACAAATCACTCTTATATAAGTCTTCTCATAATTACAATGCACAAATATTATTTGGAGCTACACTCAACAAATCTTCCTAAATTTGCACCTAAATTCACAAACTCTATTCTTATTTCTCAAAGCCTTGTTCTCATGATGTGTTACCTATGAAATATGTATCTATACATAATACATAAATAAAGTAGTATTACAAAACAATGGGTACTAAAACACGGGCTAAGTCAACCCAAAAAATGGTTTCCCATTAAAGGGGGTCCAGAAAATTACACTGTACCAAACCCCAATGAGAATACATATAGAATGTATAGTACATTTTAAATGTATAATATTTTAAATACACTATAATTTATAAATAGGATCCACAACATAAAAATCTCCCATTTGAAGACTCATTTCCTCTGATCGGGCTTCTCAACCCTTCACTATCAATTGTGAAGTCCAACTGAAACTAAACATAGCTTCAATTTATCCTTTGTGACCACCTTGGTTATCATGTCTACAATATTTTTATTGGTATGAATTTTGTCCATCTTCAAATTCTCTTCCTCCAAAGTTATCCTAATGAAATGCTACCTCAATTATAGATGCTTCATCATAGGGTGGTAAATGAAGTTCTTTGCTAGATGTATACCATTCTGATTATCACTATATATCTTCCCTTCCTCCTGTTTATGCCCCAAATATTTAGGTAACTACTATAACCAAATTAGTTATTTTCTTACCTCTATGGTCGTAACATACATAGCCTTTATGGTTGACAAAGTCACAAGTTTTTTTAGTCCTAAATTCTATCTCACTGCTATGTCACCTATAGTAAATACATATCCTATTGTAATATTACTACTATCTAAATATCTAGCCATGTATTAATATACATAACCATTAAAAGTGATGTCTAATCCACCATAGCTTAAAAATATCCCCATGGTCCTAAAATATTGAAGGTTCCATTTTACTACCTTCTATAATTCTCTACCTAGATCACTCATGTACCTGCTTACTGCTCCCACTATATGGGGAATATTTGGCCTAGTGCACATCATGGCATATATCAAACTACAAATAGATGATGATTATGGTACATGTGACATATATATTCTCTCCTCCTTTATCTTGAGACACTATTCCTTTGATAACTTGAAATGAATTGCCAAAGGAGTCCCAACCAATTTAGCATATTGCATACTAAACTTCTCTAAGATGTTTTTGATGTAATCTTCCTAGGATAAATTTAGCTTTTGTTCCTTCCTATTCCAAGTTATTCTCATACCAAGGATTTGTTTTTCAACTTGAAATTCCTTCATAGCAAAGGAATTACTAAGATAATCCTTAAGTACCTTTATTTCTTGCATGTTCTTACCAACAACTAACATGTCATCGACATATAGAAAAAGGATATTATAATCACCATAATCAAATTTCTTGATATATACAAAATTGATCTAGGCAACAATTCATGTAATAATTTGGGTGATGGTTCCACCCCAAGGCTAATGTCATCTATACTAAACCTCTTTTTGTACACTTCCCACCAATTTTTCATGGGCAATGATGCTTTCAAAAGAGCAAAAGTGATATTTTCTCTATAAGTGAACTTATTTATAGAGAAGTAAGAAGACAATTGATCCAACCAATTTTATAATACATCAACATTAATTTTGCCTTCAAATGTAGGAATATAAAAATTTACGTGAACCTTGAAGGGTGTTGGGGAACTGAAAAGATGGTCCATGGATGATGAGCCAAGAAGTGTAGATGAGGATCCAAAATTTCCTATCAGAAGTTGTTAGATAATTTGGGAAAATTATTACAGCGTCTATGATTATTGCCATTGGAGGGCTTCATTCAACATTTCCTTGAAAGGATCAGATGTCTCAGTGTCATCTACCATTTTAAGTCATTTGGAGTGAATAAGTAGATAGTTTAAAAGATTTATTGTTTTACACCCAAGATTCTTGTAGCCTAACCTCATCCTCAAGATCATACACTCTCAAGACAAACCACTCTAATACCACTGATCCAAAAATTATAATTTTTGGTTGACAAATATTTTAAGAACACAAAAAATAACATAATAACAATTAATTCTCTAAGAAGAGGTGTTTTATTACTCAAGATCACAATACAACTATATGTTTATCTTTGGGAAGAGATGTCTAATTTCCATTTTAGGTTACATCTTAATTTATACACAGTTTGAAAGTAGGGGGAGGATTTGGAAGGTCACCAATATCTATGGAGATGAATTGGTTTGACTTCCATGATTTAAAATAATACAAAATTTGAGGAATTACTATTTTTAGAAACTTACTATTTTTAGACTACACTACTAAAATTGAAATTTGGAGCACTTCCATTGGATTTTCAGATGTTAAACTTCATTTATAAAATCTCATTCCATCTCACCACATTATCCTCATTATTAGCTTTCCAACGGTTCAAACGGCAAGCAATTGGAGCTATGGTGCAAAAGTTATGGCTCGTAGAAGTTTCATCATCAATTACGGTGGAACCGTCACTCGAATTATCACCTGAATTATTTCCCAGATTGACAATGTCTAAATTAAACCTAGAGTATCACTTCTCCATCATAAAATATTCAAATTTATTGTACCATAATATTGGAGCTTATTTTAGGCCATATAAGCTCTTCTTCAGTTTTCACACCAATTTATTCTTTCCTATGACCTCATATCCTTGTAACTACTCCATATACAAGTCCTCCTCCTAATAACCATGAATGAATTTAGTATTCACATCCAATTTATCTAAGAATAAGTCTTTCACTACAACTATCCCAAGAATAGTCCTAATAGAAGTCATCTTTACCACTGGGGGAAAAATATCATTGAAATCAATTCCCTTCTTATGTGCAAACCCCTTTACCACCAAGCGAGCCTTGTACCTTTTCTTTCCTCTATCATCTTATTTAAATCTATACACCCAATTTTTTTAAAAAAGTCTCTTACCTTCAAGTGGGGTTACCAAATCCCAAGTCTAATTTTCCATGAGAGATTGATGTTCCTCACTTATAACTTGCTCCCACTTTTTCTTGACGTCTACCTACATTGCTTCTTTAAATCACTATATTTATCCATTTTTAATGAGTAATAAATAATTAAGAGATGGATAAAAATGTTAAGGTTACCTTATTACCCTAGAAGATCTTCTTAACATAAGAGTTTAGGGTTCATGTGCCTAAACTAGTTGCTTAGACACTTTATCATCCATAATATCTTACAGTACCATGTATTATTTTCTTTAATCCTATTTATAATCCTATAACTAATATTTATACATGAATTTTTCATTAAAGACAAAATTTCTCAACCTAAATATTTTCTTATCCTTAAGACTCAAAATTTGGAAACTAAAGTCATCCTCACCATAACCAATAAGGGTGCATTTTGTTAGACTTAACCTCTAACTTGGTCCTATCATCCTTATCAATATGAATGAAGGATTCACAGCTAGATGTTATAGGAAATGAATAATCAATATTATTACTATACCAATATTCCTTAGGTATGCCTCCATCTATAGTAGATGAAGGACATTTATTTATCAGATATACTACCATGTTTACTATTTCTACCCAAAATTGAAGAGGTAGTCTTGCATGCAACCTCATGCTCCTAGCATGCTCCATGATAGTCTCATTCATCCTTTATAAAATTCCATTATATTTTGGAGTTATTTTAACCATCCTCTTTCTATGAATTCCATTCCTTGAATAGTAATAAAAATGCATTGTTGTAATATTCCCCACCATTATCTGACCTAAGAAATTTTAAATTGAGACCTATTATATTCTCAACCAAGGATTTACATATTTTAAATTCATTAAACACATCAAATTTTATCCTAATTCCATATACCCAAACCTTCATAATTTCATCATCAATAAAAGTGATATAATAAGATGACCCACCAATATAAGATACCTGAGCCAACCCCCATGCATCTAAATGAACTAGCTCTAACTTATTCTCCTTCCTCATAGGTCCAACCTTAATAAACTTTACCCTTTTCTATTTTACATACACACAGTATTCATATAAATATAAATAAGATCATTTCAATTTGGGTAATTGATCCTTCAAAATTTGCATAGCTTTTTGGATCATGTGATCAAGATTATTATGCCACAAAGTTGCATCTACACCCGAAGCAACTAAATTAAAATAATTAGCACTACTTGATAAATATAGGGTACCAACCTTATTACCTCTTGTTACCATAAGAGTACCCTTGGTCACCTTCCAAGAATCTATTATAAATGTCACCATACAACCTTCATTGCCTAGATATCTTATAGATACAAAATTATATCTCAACTTAGGCACATGCCTAACATCCTTTAGTAGCTAAGTGTTCCCATTATACATCTTGATCTAAACACTTCCTTTTCCTACTATGTTTTAAGGCTCATCATCACCAAGGTAAACATGTCCAAAATCTACGTGAATATAATCAATAAAATAATGCCTATATGGTCTAGCATAAATAGAAGCCCTTGAATCTAAAACCCAAGACTCAACAATATTATCAATGGAGAGAATTAATGCATCCTAACAAACATTACCTATTGACACATTCACCTCCTTGATGTATTCCTAGATTTTCTTATTGTTTAGAAGAGACTAACAATCCTTCTTCACAACCCAGTCTTTCCATAGTGCTAGCATACCATCTTGGCCCTTGATTTTGACCTTCCAAGACCATTTGACTTTACACACTTTCCTTTTCCTCTAAACTTGTTTCTCCCTCTACTCTCCACCACCAAATCATAACCTAAAGTAAAAGTATCCCCAGAGCTTTTACATTACATTTCATCACTAAGGATTAGACCTATGACATCCTCAAACATCAACTTGGCATTATTATAGGTTGAGTTGCTCACAACCATTACTAGGCTATTCCAAATCTTTGGTAAGGAACATAAAATAAGCAAACCCTAACTTCATCATCAAAATATACTTTTATAGAATTCAACATACTCAAAACCATATTTAATTCATTTAAATGATCAAAAACTGAACCATTTTTAGGCATTTTCATATTAAATAACTTTTTCATTAAAAATATTTTATTAGAAGTAGAGGGTTTCTCATATAACTTCCCTAATGCATTCATGAGACCTTTTGGGGTCTTCTCTTGTGATATATTAAACATGAACAAGGATTTAAGGCATAACATAATGGGCCCAACTGATTTCCTATCAATTAGCTCTTAAGCCTCATCTGTCATACTCACTGGTTTCTTTACTTTTCCTCCTTAAGGAGTGTGGAGGTCCTTCTCATAGAGGTAATCCTAGATCTGCATCTTCCATAGACCAAATTTATATTGATTGAAATTTTAAACCTTTGATATATTATCATCATCCATATCTCTCACTTGAAATAATAACCCTTCATATGATTCAACACTTTAGCAAATACAACCTAAATCTATGATACCAGTTGTTAGAAATAAAACTAGAAATTGATGCAAAACAATTTCATAGAATTGCATTAATAATAGATATAAATAGAGATGTATAAAAAATAGAAATAGACATGAAAAAAAAGAATAAAAAATTTAACATGGTTCACCTAATATGGGCTACATCCACCAATAAACCCTTTCTCATATTTTAATACAAGCCATGAGAGTATAAACCACTCTCAGATTAGTCTTCTCGTAATTAAAATACACAGATATTGTTTAGAGTTGCACTCAACAAACTATCATAAATTTTCACCTAAATTCACACATTCTATTATTCCTTCTCAAAAAATTGTTCTCATGATGTATTACTTATGAAATATTTATCTATACATAATACATCAACAAAGCGGTATTACAAAACAATGGGTACCAAAACCATGGGCTAAGTTAATCCAAAAAATAGTTTCCCATTAAATGGGGTCCAAAACATTCTACTATATCAAACCCCAGTGAGAATACATATAGAGTGTATAGTATATTTTAAATGTACAATATTTTAAATAAACTATAACATATAAATAGGCTGCATAACATAACACAAACTGTAAGGAAGCTTCAACTCTCTCCTTGACTAAGTACCAACTTAGCCAATCACACTTATTTATTTTATTATTCCACTCAAATCTCTATTTTATCTATCTAATATCATACATAAAGAACATATTTTATGTATCTCTAATATCCTCTTAATATACAATGATCACTCCTTCAACTATACTCCTCTTCATCTCTCTCAAAACTACCTATATGCTTCTTCGCTCAACTAGCCTTCATCAAGACTGAATAGGTCATATGACCTTGATATTCAACTATAAAACACCTATATGATCATCATGAAATGATTATATGATATCTCATTATGGTTTATAACATGTTACCAAACCTTCTTAGGCTCATTTATTTATTAATTCATTTGCTTACTCTAAGCATTCAAAAATAGGCCTAAAATGCCTTGTATATGTACTCATCTCTTGTTCATATACAACTTGGTCAGCCACACACACTTATAATATTAGGTCAGCCATATAATAATAATTATGAAATTCATAAAAATTATTTAAATTAACCTTGATCCCCTTTTTTCTATCATAAATCTATTAGACCTTATTTCACTTTTAGGTCTCGTGGAGACCTAATTGCATTAGGCCTTCTTATCAACACGCTACCGTTTGATCCCTTTTAAAGTATTAAACCTATATACACATCAAAATAATTTCACAAAACATAAAAAAATACCTTATCCAACATCTTCTTATCTCTATAACACCTTTTAGTAAAAACCACTTCATGAAACCCCTCAATAGTACTCAGTCTTATTAATTATGTATACAACAAAAAGTTTGCCTTTTAATAATACAGCTCAAACACACTTAACACACTAAAAAATGATATAAAAATAATATATCCATAGTATAAATGAAATTAGGGTCATTAAAAAATGAATTATACACTTCCACTTAGGAGATAATTGCTCAAAACCAACTCATGAAAGCACTCACTGAGAACTACCAAATACTTAAAATAAAGTCATGGTGACATACACCTCCAACACTTGTGTAGACACTTTAAAATATTCATAATATATTTAAAATATTTTATTATATATTTACAACATCCTGAAATAAAAACTCACATGGCCTAATAGCAAAATATTGGTGTTTCAGACCAATCTCATGACCTTATATCACATTGTTTTATCTAGACCAAATAGGTCAACTTGTGAGCAACTTTTTCACCATATTCATTTACTATAAAATTTTTTAAAAAGAATTAACATGAAATTAAAGTCCTAAAAAACATCTCAATTAGATTTTTTTCATCATTCTATCATGAAGATGAATTATAATTCATTTTCTCACTATTGCCTAGGTTTTACACTATTTACACCATTATGCCCATTAGTGATTGGCTAACTTGGAAGACAAATTTAGCATATTTGATGGGTGAAACATATACATAAACCTTCATGGTTATTTATTATGATTATTTATCTCCTTATTACATACATTTTATTTTCTTAACCAATGCAAATTTTGATTGCTATAGTAAATTCTTCATAAACATGCATGTATTTGCACATTTTCTCTCTCATTTGACTAACCACCTCCACTTGGAGGTACCTGGGAGAGTTTAGTATTTGATATAATAGTTTTTATAATTATTTTATACCATTATATGATTTTTTTAATAATATTTTACACATTGGGTCCTTTTTAGGGTTTTAGGGAGGTTTAACATAGGTTTTGGTATTAACGATTGTTCATAAAGGACTGCCCATTAAATCCAAAACCAATGCATGGAGATCTAAACTAGAAACCTTATCAATCTCCTCTTAAAAAATTAGGTTTCTATGTGGAGGTTACATATGCCAATAAATACTTGAAAGTGCCTCTCATGTCTTGAGACCTCATTTTATGAGCTCAAGAAGGCCTAAAACAATGTTTTTTTAATATAATTCAAACCATGGCCTCAAACTTTTTTAAAATTATTAAAACAAAATATGATACCTTTTTCCATTATTACATATTAAAAATTTTATTTAAAAATGATCACCATGCCTCATTAGGCCAAGCAAGGTCTAGGGGTGGTCCAAGTGAAAACTTGATCTGAAGGTCCTACCCCTGTAGGCTTAGCCTAAGATTATCATGGATGCTTATACACATTATTTTAATGATCACACAACCTTAAAAACCTCTCAAATACCTATGATCACTCACCTTATCATGTCATCAGATCATGCCTTCACCATCCTATGATCAGTCTCAAGCTTCCAATGCACTTGACACCTTCACCAATTCCTTCCATGTCACAACCTTAATAAAACATCAAAAAAGTAGACATAAGACATCACAACACACTCATATCACTTCACCATTCTCTTTTAGATGATAATAAACTTTCATAGCTTCATATAGGCCTAAAACCACATGTCTAAGCTTCATATGACTTGACATCTCTCTTCCATGTACCTAAACACCTATGACATCATTCTTGACATAAAACTTGAATTTAATGGAACCATAATACATTAGTTGCCTCCAACTTCTCTCTTTCCTTTAAATTATCTCTTGCCTTCAAATTTCCATTTTTCTTCAAATTATATCTTGCCTTCAAATTATCTCTTTCCTTCAAATGCATTTTGTCACATGACTCACCCTAAAGTTATTCATGTTATTAATATGCCACACTATGAACATAAATTATTCTTCAAATACATATTCATATCATGACATCAATGAATTATATAGATCTCTTCATATATTACACTTTTTATGCAGACATTAGTTGTCTTCAAAAATCTTGCATAAGATATACCTTCTATACTCACATCACTCATGAAAATTCTCATCAATGCAACACTCTTATGAACCTTAACATATCACATACTATCATCTATCCTTATTCACCTTGGGCATTAACCTTGATATTATAATCTTGACATGATACATCTTTATCATCAATGACCAATATGCCTTTTCATGATGTACCTATTTGACATTAATAACAACAACATGAAAATAAGAAGCCCTTGTGGCCTTCAGAATTATCCCAAAGAAAATCTCTTAAAATATTTTATAATTTGATATAAGCATCATTATAAGGGGCATAGTAAAATCAATAGTACATATACATGGCTGCCAACACTTTAAAGTAGATTTGAAACTTACTAGCCAAAGATAGAGGATTAGTTATCCAAAATTAAATATTTTCTTCTATTTTTTGTACCACATATAACCATAATTCAAAGGGAGAGGCTCAAAAATTAAAAATAATTCCCAAAAACTTGAACTACACTCTTGATAGAATCTACTACCATTGAAACTCTTCAAGCTAAGGAGGTGTGGGGCCTAAAAACTACCTGTAACATTGGGTATTTATCCATTGAATGGAAGATCCTAAGGACAAAAAAAGCATGTGTTGACATTCTATGGCATTTATAATATATTTCTCCTCTTGGAGAGAGTGAGAAATACCATTCACCAAACCCCTGGAAATATAATTAGTTAGAAGATAGATAAATCCTTCTACTACAAGATCATATAGGCAAGGGGATACAGGATAGACTTTCCTTACGGAGTGATGCAACTCAAACTAAAAATACTAGGTGATATTAATAGTAATACATACCCATAAATATTGAAAGATACTATTAATAGTTTGAACAAACTTTGGGCCAAATTCCAATGCCTGAAGCATTTCTAAAATGAAGGGCCACTCAATGTGATCATAAGCCTTTTCAATGTCAATCTTAACAAATAAGGCCTTTTGATTAGAAAGCTTATCTCATTCCATACCTTCCCATACAATGATGATATTGTCTAGGATGAACTTGTTTTGTATAAATCATATTTTTTCACTCCAAATATTAAAGGGAGAATGTGTTTAACCCTAATAGTTCGAGTTTTGGCAATAATATTATAATAGAGATTGATCAAAGTAATATGTTTCTAGTTTATGATTATTTTAGTATCACCATCCTTGGGGATGAATTTAATATTACCCTAATTGATAAGGGTTCCTAAGGAATTGGTTAAAACTAATTTAGTTTAAACCTAATGCATATCAGAACCAATAGTGTCCCATGGGGTTTGATAAAACTCACATGATAATCCATCAATTCATTGAACTTTATCCACTTCTATTTGTTTAAAAGCCTCATGAACGTCACTAATGGATAAAGGCTTGTCACAAGCAATTATTTGAGATTTGGAAAATTTTTAAGGCACTACCTAAAGACATTAAAGGAGATATGCCTCCCTTTATGGAGAAGATGATTTCACCAATAAAACACCATGATAATGATACATAAAGGCTTTTAAAATGTCTAGAAGTTTGTTAAGTCTTATCTTTCCTTACTTTATATCTTTTATTATATCAGTAACTCTCCTATAATGGAAGAGGGAAAAGAATTCCATGGAGAATTTATCACTAATTTTTAGCTAATGCATATGAGCTCTTAGATGAGCTCTTCTAGCTTTGTGTGTTTCCTCAATCTAGAGTTTGTCCCTCTATTGTGACACTTGAGTTTAAAGGTGGAGAATAAAAGGTGCCTACTCTAGCTCTTGTGAGGCAAAAATAAACTCATGGTTTATAGAGTTATGAAAATTTCATCTAAAGATATTAATTTTCTTACCATAGATATGTATAAATTTATAAGTATGAGCTAAAGCCTTAGACCACCAATGAATCTAACTAGTGTCTACTTCTTGTTGAGGAACTATGTTCCAAATTATAAAAATATGCCCCATAATTATTTCATTTTTGAGTTGGGTAGTATTCAGATAGAATTATGTGGAAGTAGGGTTGAATTGAAGATAATTCCATTCCAAATTAAAGTAAATGGGTAAATGATCTGAGAGAAAAGTATCAGGAATGATAGAAACAATCATATCTTTAATTAGATCAAAAAAGAAGAGATCTTGTTAAAAAAACAAAGCTCTATCAAGATGATAAATTACCCTATCATCGCCTTGGCATATGTTAGAATAGGTGAACCATGGAGAGTCTAAATCCTTTCTCTAGTGGTGGTTAGGATTGAAAACCCAAATTTTGTTATGCATGTAGAACTATGCTTCCAACTCACCATCACATCATTGTATTGGAAGGCTACCTTTTTTGTCCTTAGTGTAATCCACCATATTAAAGTTACCATAGAGGATCTAATGGGAATTTAGGATATAATTAACTAACCATATCCACATGGCTTCCCACTCCATAGCATCATTCAAGGAATATAAATTAACTATCCCAATAATGTAGTAGTTAAAATAAAAAAAGGTCCATATCACCCAATGGGTGGGGTTTGATCCTAGAGAAATAATGTTATGAACAAGTTATAGAGCCACTAAATTGATGTCCCTACCATCCCCTGTGTCATATCTAGTGGATTGACAAATGGCCCTAGGCCAAATGATCTGTGTTGTATTCTATAACAAGAATTTAAAACTCTTAACTTTTTGTAAAGAAAGAATTTTCATGTTACTAAAAAATTGGAAACTATTTTTTATCGCATACTTATGTGGCATATTAGTAAGACCTCAAACATTCAAAGAGTACATAATCATTAGATAGGATTGATGTGCATTTCATTCTCCTTAGATAGGCCTTAAAGTGCATCCAACATGTTATACACAAGATTATTGAGAATGTAATCATTCATTCTAAATTATTTCCACTTGTGTGCCATATATTCCTCCTCTTTAAGGGATGGAAATGGGATAAAATAATTCTATGATACATATTTTTAATCCAAATTAATGGGCTCCTATTCTCCTTGGGATAACTCACCCTTGGAGATGGTTATGACTATGACATTGAAGGTGGCATCTCAACCAATGAGGCCACTACATGCAGTGTATGCACAATAGGTGGAGACACTTTGGTGGGAATGAAAGCCTTAAAGGTTATCATAACACTAATACCTTTAGGTTATAATGATAAATTTTATTTCCTATTTCCACCTTTGGAAGAGTTATTATTTTTTTGTTGGTGATGGTAGTCCAACCATTAGTATTTCTATTTAAACATTTCATGTTATATCTACATTTTTATTGAGGAACAAGGCACATGTAAACCATTAAAGGGCACTCTTAGATCATTTGGTCCAAGGATTGGTACCAAAGAAATTTTGAAAAAAAGTTAATATATAAAACACACTAATAAAAATGGCTAGATCCAATTTTTATAACAATAGAATCTTTCAAATCATGGGACAAATCAACTTCCACACAAACCCTCTTCTGAGGATGAGCCATATAAAATTTAATATACTCATGATCGATGAATTTTTTTATGGATTTTATGATTTGGTCAATAAAACCCTAGAGGGGGAGTGGCAGGAGAGGAAATTTAACCCAGATGGGCACTTTCAATTTTTCATGTTTGAAGACTTGAAAGTCCCAAGTCTAGTAAGAAAACATGACCAAAGTGTTGTGGATGAACCAAGTCCCATGGTTAAAAAATATTTTTAGTGTTATAGGTTATAAAAGTGAAACAAAAAAACCCTTTTTAAGGGTTTGGACTCCCTCAAGTTTCACACCATGGCCATGCCAATGGTTGTGAACCCATTGCTTCAGAAGGTTCTTTAGGGGGACTTAACTAACAAAATAATAAATTAAAGTAAAATTTTCAAATAAGTGACAAGCTTTGTCAAATTTAAGCACATCCAAAATAACATTAGGTAATGGATAATTAGATTCATTAGCATTAAATTATGGAAAACCTTTGATACAAATTTCCTTGCCTACTTCAGGGCCATGGTTGTGCTTACTCACTTCAGCTTTTTATGAATTCATGGATGTAGAGATAGAGGTGATGGTCATTAAATAAATGCTACCCCATTACCCCCCAAAGGGTGAATCACCAATAAAAATCAGAAATTAATTCAAATAAATCAAAATCATACTTAGATCCATGGTGATTAGTAGTGTGACATAACTAAAAGCTCATCAATATAGAGCAAACATCCTAGTGTTTTTAGATCCAGTGTATCAATTTTTCCCATCTAAGATTTAAAAATAATAGGATTTTTTTTGGTGAACAATGGTGTAAATACATAATCCATTCCCTCATTATATGGGGATGGAAGATAACTCTAATAGCATGGTCAATAGGGGTCTAATTATTACTCTATGATTTTTGATTCTTTAGTTTCTAATACTATTCTAGGATCTCATTAAGATATTCATGATTTGTTCATATACAGTTTTAAAACATAGCAATAGCTTGTCCTTTATCTTGATCTATTTTTTATGTTCATTTTTTATTAGTTTCATCATTTTCATGATTAGAATCATCTTATATGATAACCTCTTCAATATGTAGTTCAATTTTATTACTAACAATTTTATTAGGTATATGATTTGTTAATTAATTGGTTTGAGTCATATTAAGTGAAAAATGAGGAATATCTAGGTGTTTGATAAAAATCTTAGCTATTTTAAGGCTACTCTTTGTAGACACCTAAAACAGGCCACCAATGGCTTCATACTAGACTTCAAACCAATTCTTACCAACGATTATAAATTAAGCCTAAGAATCATTAAACATCCTAAATTTTCATGTGCTTCACTCATAAAGGCTTAGAATCTTGTTAATACATCCATAATTGGGGTATACTACTATAAGTAACAAAAACTTCTCGTGAATTCATCTCCAATTATCTTATGGCATTTTAACATTCAAGTTAGCGTATAGACCTATTAAATGGGGAAAGTGCACACATGAAATTAAATCAAAATTTGAAAATTATAAAATATTAAACATAATTAATTAAAATTATAAAGCTAATTAAATGCCTAGTTGAATTATCCATGTGAAATTATTGAAATTCTAAAAAAGGAAATTCAAATGTCTTAGCCTTTTCATAATTAACTTTTGTGAGTTGTCAAGTCTTGGAAAATATCTAAAAATATCTCACCCATGCCTATTCATTACAACTCATGACCATTTGACACATTTTAACTCAAATAGGGTTATTTTCATGCACTTAAGTTTGGTTTTAACTCATTCCATGACTAACCTACAATATAACTCACCTTGAGTTGGGGTTAGTTTCTAAACCTATAAATTCAAGCCTAGACCTCTTCATTTGGATATCTTGGATAGAGTAAAGTTATAATGTTGGTTTTTTAGCAAGTTTAAAATCTATAGTGTTATAATTCCAAAATCAAAATCCAAGGCCAACATCAAGCCATAATCCATAGTTCCAAGGAAAGAAGGAGATAACCAAGCTCCATTGCCAAAGACTCTTTGAGCACAAGCTGAACAAGCCACATAATAAATCTTTTGGAGCATCTAAGGAATGTAAGGAATTTGGTATTATTTGCATTTTAGTTGATTTTTCCATTGGTTTTGTTCATTATTCTCCCCCTATGATCTATGAAAGTAAGTGTTATGCATATTAGTGTGTTTTTATTCAAGTTTTGTTACTTATTCTAACACTTGATCTAACCTCCCTTCTTGGATTTCTTGATCACAAATGACATTCCCGATGGAACACAAATTACCCCACAAACCAAGGAGACCAAGATTCAACTCATAAATATTTTAATGAATGCTTTAATGTATTTAAAATTATAGTTTTAGATTTGATTTTTATATATTTTTTTATTTTTTCACTAACTGAAATCCACACAAAGACCATCATCAATAAGGCATGACCGGTATTGGTTCTTCTTAACCATCATCAGTTTTGCCTAATTGAGATTGGTTTTGGGTGATCATCATTGATCAAGGTATAAGAGAATAGATGATTTACAAAACTTTCATTTTGAAATTTTTTAACATTATTACTTGTTATTTCTTGGTTTCATTGATATTTTTAGTCCCTGTTTAATCATCTCATTACAAGTTTTGTCAAGTTTCCATACTAAATTTGAGATAAATAACATTTTTATCTCATGTTTGTTTTACCTTCAGGTTCATAGGTAATTGATCTCAGTCCTTATTGACTGGTATCAGTTAATTTCAATCAGCATCAGTTCCCTAGTAAGTGTTATCGATCACAAGTGACCGATATTCATCTCTGTATTTTTAAAACAAGAAACCTAAGAGCTATGTTTTGAAATTTTATTTTATCATCATTTAAAGTGATTCAAATTATGGGGAAACTCTATAACCTTTACAGGTCCAAAGTGGGAATAGATCATGAATTTATAATTTTAGAGTCATGAACATTTCATTTTGGGTGTTTAAAATGAATTTAGATAACTATTGAACACTTCATTTTGGTGATAAAATGAATTTGTTAAGTTTTAAATATTTGATTTTAGTGCTTAAATGGAACCAAGAATTGTTAAATCTTGAACATTTGATTTTAGTTCTTAAAAGGAATCTAGAATGGCTAAGTCTTGAACACTTCATTTTGGTACCTAAAATGAATTTATTAAGTCTTTAAAACTTCATTTTTAGTGATTAAAATGAACATAAGTGTATCTAATTAAGTTTTTTTTTAAAAATTCTTAAATTTTTTTCAAATAAACCAAGGGTCCAAAGAACATTATCAAACGTCTCAATTTGGTGCCTAAAATCAACATTCACTTAGATCACATTTTATTGAATGTGTTTGTTATTTGTGTTTTTTTTTAAAAATGAAGAAAGCATGTATGCTCTCCCCCTATCCCCTATAGGGAACTTGGGTGACCAAAAGTGCCTTTTCACATGCAATTTGTTCCTTGTACAAGGTGTGAAAGAATGTTATCTAGGCTCCCCTAAAAACCTGCATGGTTTGGGTGATCTAAATATAACCCTAAAGTATTTCCACTTAGTTTTATTTTCATGAAATTTGTCTTATAAATGATAGATCATATCTTCTTCATGTGTTATTTAGGGAAGAATTAACCTAGAACTTTATCTCCTAATAGTGTTTCAGCCCCACTCCATATGGGTGTATACAAATCAAGGTACACATACTATGAGATCCATAGGGCTGAGTGGATAACCTCTCCTTTTGTAACAAAGGCCTAAGTTAGGTCTAATTAACCAGAAGATTCCACTAATTAGTCCAAAACTAGAATCATTATGCAAAATAATTTACCTTTGCATAGTAATTTAATTGATATGAACTCAATTGATGTGATGATTCTCTAGTATTAATCATAATTGGGATCAATTTACACATTTTAAAATAATAGTTTTAGTTAACCCAATTTGACCAACCTTATCAATTTAGGGAATATGACAACTTAAATAGTTGTATTTGGTCTTTTTCCTTTATTTCTTGGTCTTTGAGTCTAAAACTTTATTTGTTTCTAGTACATCAAAATGAGTTTTTTGTCCACACTAATCTATTCTTTGAGGAGGAATTATGTTATTCATTTTACACCATGATTTTATCTTAGACTTTTGTATCAAAAATGTTGTGTGTATCACTTGATTGAAATGGGTAACGTTACACTAGCCAAATCAATTCATGTTTATATCTTAGAGTCTTTGAAACTAACCATTGCTCACATATTTTGAGAGTGATAATGTTGTTATTCTATTCAAATTATTTCATAGACTCTTATTGTCTTGAATCCAAGTTTCAAATTTGAAACCAAATCCATGTATTCCTTTGTGGTCTTTGTCTAGTGCTATTATACTATTCAAAATTGTCTCTATTATTTTTTCAAAAATCTTATTTTTTCCTAAATTTATTTTTTAATTAACCTTGACAAGTTCAAATTTAAATATTGATTGATTTCTATTTAGGCCTTGTCTAATTATGGATTAGATACCAATCTTAATCTTTTGGGTTACGTAACTTAGGTTAATTCTTTACCCAAATTCAAAAACTATTTATTTGCAACATCATTTGTGATAAAAGTAGATTATCCCCAAGTGCCTTTTGTTTTATGCCTCATACCAATTTGACCAAGTTTATGTCTAAAATCAAGTGCCTAGTTTATGCCAAAGTTTTCCAAGTTTGTTATATTAAATACCATTTTTTCAAGTCTAGATTTTAACACCGCATTTGGCCAAAATTCCTAAGAAATGCCTTTGTTTAATCCTAGATTTTAATGCCACATTGGCCAAAAGACCTAGCAACCTTTATTTTCATAGTTTAGACCTATTTAGAACACTTTTTGCTTAGAGTTTGGCATTCTGATTTTATTTCATCCATTTGACCTTGTTTATTTGAGACATTTAATGTTATACATTTGATGTTATACTATTTTATACCAAGTTTTGTCACAAACCATTTTGGAGATACAAATCCATCACTTTTTATTGAGTTAGACCTAGTTTGAACCCTTTTATCTTTCTATACATTATTTTTCAGAGTTTGTAGAACTCTAACCCCTCTTTTCATGAATCATTCACCATTGATTTAACCATGTATAAATATACCTGTAGTAGAGTCATTTACAATCTAGGGTATGTAAATGTTATCATATAAGAGTACTTTATTAAAGACCTTTATGGAGATGATGTTGTTTGTTAGATGGATCCTTATTCACATTACAACACTCAAATAGGGGAACATAGTCAAGATCTTTCAGTCCATTATTTGGTTAATAAACCTCCATACTTGGAATAAGACCAATAAAATATGGTCTAATATTTATCTATCATACCTTTGGTTTCATAACAATTTCAATAGTGACCATATTACATTAATATGACATCAAATTATAACCCATAGTTGTTTGATCATAACCTAATAGGAAATAAGGATGAAGTCTTAATTAGAGCCATAGAGGTAGGGGAGAAGTTTTTGGTAGACTTTCCCCATGAAAATTTACCAAGTCTAATAAGAGGACCTTATATCATGCCTTATAATCAGAACATTAAACATGCCTCTTCTAACAACCCTCGTGCTATTGTATTGATGGTGTATAGGACTCTTGTATGCTTATCACATAAAAGGGCCTCATGGAGGACCATTTCATTTAGATTTAGACAACATACCAAACATTCATACACATAACACATGAATTTAATAATATGACCATGTCAAATGCTCCTCTTATTAAGATATCTCCTTCAATAGGAGTTTTAATTAAGTTGACAATCCAAGAGAATCAAGGTATAGACCCATTTTTAAAAAAATCACTTTTGTAGAAAACATGTTCAATACCCCAACCATCGAAGAAGTGTCTTTTGTTTCCATTTATAATAGTAAGCCTAACTTAGTGGAGGACGTGCAAGTAGCATCTAATCTAGACCAAAGTATTGTAAACACATAAATAACTAGTCAACAACAAAATGTTCCTTTAGTCAACATAATGATTGCATCACAAATGTAGGGGTAGGAACTTCTACCTCACAACCAAAAACAACTACCTCTAATCCTTAGCCAACTACTTCTAGTACACAAGAACATGAATTAAGTAGTCAAGTAATGACTAGTGCCATGCCTCATTAAAATGTGATGAATGTTACTCCACCATAACAGGGGATGTGTAACATTCCATAACAATAGGCATAGTCCAATTTACCCACATAGTGGAGGTAAAACATCTTTCCATCTCAACATGGGGAAACCAATGTTCCACCTCATCAGATATCAACAAACATACCTTATAAGTCAAAGACCAACATGCCAATGTAAAACCAAATGATGTCTAACCAATAACTTTGAAGTATTAGTCAATAATAAATGTTGAATCTCCAACATACATCTACTTCCCAATATGTATTTTCACAACCAAGAGGTTCCAATGTTGCACAAGTATCGACTAGGTAATAATTGCTTTTTGTACCAAACATGTCATAATTTCAATGACAGGGCCTTGGTTCACAAGTTCCTTTTAATCAATATGGTATGACTAGTCAATACTAGGTCCCTATTCAACCTCAATAGGCATAGTATAGCCATATCCATCCATATTATCCTCAATTTCCCTAAATTTATGCCCTTATATCAAATCCTAGCTAAAATATCTCATAGTAGTGCATGTAATTTGAACAATCACACCCTAATCTATGTATGAATATTCATGGTCCATTCCTAAACCAAACCAACATTCCATAAAAAATACCTCCACTATACCCTAATCAAAGTAATCCAATTTTGATCACCTAACCTCCACCTCAAACCAAATTTCCCACTAGCTTCCTAACATAAGAATTATATCAAATGAAGGATGTAATTACCTCCATCTAAGCTAGGAAACAAACCAGAAATTTAAAGTTGGATGACTTGGGTTCTTACCCTTTCAACATGGAGTACATATAAATACCATTTACTCCAGGGTATGAGCCTATAAATTTCAACAAATACAAAGGGAAAGGTGACCCCAAGTCCCACTTGACATAATTCTTTGTTGCGTGTTAGCTAGTGTCCTATAGGGACATATATATTTTAGTATTATTTATAATAAGCCTAGCAAGACAAGCCTTGGGATAGTTTCTAAAGTTACCAAAGAATTTAGTGCCTAATTTTGATGATCTTCTGGATATGTTTGTGAAACACTTATCCTAAAATATTGAACATGAGATTTCATTAGTTGATTTGACATAGGCCAGATAAAATACTGGTGAAAGCTTTAAAAGTTATCTATAATGATGGAGAGCCCTTGCAAGCTAATTTACTCATAGTCTACTAGAAAAGAAACTAATCATTATGTTTACCAAAAATATACATAGTGAGATATCTTATTATCTAGAGTTGTAGTTTGCACAAATCTTTAAATAAATCATTGACAAAGGTTTCTTGATTGAAAGATCCCTTATTAATAAATAGATCATTAAACTTACTTTGGCCAATCAAAACCAAAACTAGCATAATGCCCAGAAATAGAACCAAGTCTATGCATAAGCATCATAATAGACCTAGGCCAATAATTATGACAAACCCAAACAATTCAATCACAACAATAATTTTGTGGGAAATAGAGTAACCAAG
Source organism: Torreya grandis (assembly GCA_037957365.1). Classification (NCBI taxonomy): domain Eukaryota; kingdom Viridiplantae; phylum Streptophyta; class Pinopsida; order Cupressales; family Taxaceae; genus Torreya; species Torreya grandis. The sequence continues at coordinate 581,367 of JARHVA010003275.1, read as the reverse complement.
TCATGATATGTCCAAATGATGTGAACATTATCTACATAGCCTATACCGCATATGTACATAACTCCTAACTATCAGCCTCTTCAACAAATGTAACAAGCATAGTAGACTAGATCATTTTAACAAATACAACAACCTATGCCTTTTCAAAACCTACCCCCAAGTAAAATTTTGCCTACTTATCGCATCTTTAGTGACATTAGAGAACTAATTGAATCTATGTTTCACAGGCTTTCCATAACTACTTTGATTAATTAGCCTATTTCAAAACACTATCCTAAGGGAATTGACCATCAATATTGGTATAGGCAAAATGATTTATGTCAATATCATCACTAATGGTAATAATTTGTGTTATTATTTTTAAATTAAACATTTGATCAAAAACATGTTGGAAAATGGAGAGATCACATTGGATCATGGAGATTCCACATCCAATCAGAACCTAGTAATATATCATAACCCCTTTCCTTAACATAACAATCAAAGAAAAAAAATAGTGGCCAAGACAACATCAATAATAGTATTAAAATCTAAGGCTAAACCAACAAAACTAACATTAGAACCAACAACATCAAATGAATGGAAGGAACCAAGGCTAGAATAATGCCAACAACCAACATACCTACCATGTAGTTACACATTATTGGGATCATTTTTTATCCAACGTAATTTATTATTTAGTTTCATATTATTTTTTAGTTTCATGGCTTAGTTATACCTATTAGTTTTTTGTCATGAACCAACTTTCTATAATATTTTTTTTAAAATCTTTCATTTTACAAAAATAAATGTTGTAGATTTATATTATATACATCTTTTTCTAGTTATTCCTCCCATTCTTGGTTATATCAGTGGTATCAAATCCATAATAAATCAAATGAGGAATGAAAATTAATATGATTTTTTTTCTTTAACTAGTGATAGAACCAAAATATTTGAAGAGGAGGTTGACATTTTGGCTTGCAAAGCATCACAAGAAAGTGTAGTGGAATACTATGCAAGGAATAAAGAAGAATGAGTATGTTGGGGCTTGAAAAATACCATTAAAAATCATTATGCCTATTAATGATGTCATTTTCTCAAATACAACATTCATCTAATGTTATATTTTTACATAATTTTGTTAATTATGCCAAAGTTATTTTATTTTTTTGTTAAGCTTTCCTCCTATAGCATATCCATGGCATGCAAAGAGGCTATTTATCTATAATAGAAATTTAATAATTTAAAAAATACAATAGAATATTATATGATATGCTTTTATAATATCTCATAGATTACTCGTAGAATATTTATCTTTATACACCTGCACAAATCATATGGCATTTAATGTCCACAAAGGGTAAGTTTATTCAAATTGTTTTTGAATAAGTTTATTTATTCTCATTTGTATAATGATATATTTTTTATTGGTGAGTTACTCTTTGATAATATTTGTTTATGGCACAATAAGAGTCTAGACCTGGCTGCACTATGAGCCCTGTATAGGTAAGAAATTAAAGTAAAGCACTCTTTAATATTTAGCCATTTTTGTGCCATGTGAATTGCTTAACCAAAACATTGGTGTTATACAAGATTTTTTAAGTCACCTACTAACAAGAGGTCACATGATCAAATATCATTTGTATTTCTTTGGTCAAAATTATTTTTTGACATGATTTTGTAATAGGGGTTATAAGGGATAAATTCATTTTGAAAGAAAAAGATTATAAAGGTGATATAAGGGTGTAATAGGAGTTACAAGGTGTTGAATTTTCTTACAAATCCTGAATCTTTTATAATTAGAATATATCTGGTGGGTCAAGGCCAAACCCTAATAGTTTTCCTTGGATTGATAGCATTATGGTAAAAATTTTAAGTTTAATATCTAAAAATAGACATCTAATATCAAAAAACTATAAACAATGGTCAATAAACATGGAAAATACACTCAAATTTAATATTTTGTGGGAAAAAATTGAAAAATAAATCAAACTACCACAATATAGGCTATAAAATTTCTTGAGTTTCAAAAATTTGATAAACATGCTCTTGCTCTACTAAAATCATCTTACATAGCATAGATGATTATACATATTGAATATATTAAGTTTGTATCATGGAAACCATGGAAAATGTTAAAACATTTGTATGACAATTACCCTTCATACAAGAATATTGACCTTCTTATGCAACTTTTGAACAATAAACTAGTAGATAATGAAGACTTCTCTAAATATCTTTCACACATGAAAACATTGAAACAAGAATACTGCAAAACTAATGGTTAAATTGATGATGATATGCTGATTTCCATCACATTAAATGGTCTTAATTTATATACATCAATTTTTTTGAAATGATATAACTTAGTGATAATCTTAACAGTACCACTTTTGACTCTATTTATGAGTTATTAACTCAACATGAGAGATAGTTTGCAAGGAAGAAGAGTACACCTATTTAAAAGGCTCACTATATAAATAATAGGTGACATCAAATATATCATCATTATGTATAATTATATTTTTATAAACACTGTTATAAATACTCTTAAATTCATTCTTTGAGGCACTCTCCACACCATTCCAGACAGTCTCCAAAACATTCACATCATCACTCTCTAGGGTCTTCCAAATTTAGGCATCACCACAAGTACTCATATTTATTCTAGTGATTTAGGTTCTTATAGATCTCATAGACATAATAAATAACCTAAATGTTTCAAATGTGGTGGTATTAGACATCTTACAGATGTATGTCCTTCTCGATGACCTCATTTTCTATGTAAAAAGAAAGCTAAAGAAAATTATGTGGATCATTCTAGTATTAGATCTTTTAATTACTCTAGTTATTTAGGATATGCTAACACTTTATCTAATAAAGATATCTTCCTCATTGTCAAGGTCTATCTTGATGGCCCTGATAGCACATTTTGAGTGATCAGTGACTAGAGGTTAGAGTTTAAGTTGGAGGCTAGAGGACTATTCCCTTCTCTAGTTAGCTATTTGCTTAGAGTTTGGGTTCATGATTTAATAGTAATTTTATCTTATGTTTTTTATTTTAGTTTCATTTTTGGTTTTCTATATATGATATTCATGACATGGAGTAGGAAGTGTTTGTTTGATCTTGTTTCTCTTGATGCACAAATTCTCACCTCTCATCTGATAGGGGGAGTAGATATTACATTTTTTAGTTTTTGATTAGTCATCAGTGATAGTTTGAGTTGATATGGGTTGATATCATCTTTAGTCTTGATTAAATATCATCAAAATTTTTTAGACATCAAGGATATGTGCCATATAAAGTACATGTTTATCACTTGGATGGGTTCCTATGTAGGACCCTATATGGATTGGTGTAGTTAGACAGGATTTTGAGAGGGTTCTTAAATAGTATGGTATAATGATCATAGGGGATGAGTAGGTGTTGATCATGTTCATTATTATTTTATACCAAAAATTATTGGGTAGGCTTCTATATGGAGTGGAATTAGTTTTGAATAGTACCAAGAGGTATAGTATACCACTTATAATTGCATTTAGGTTTCTTTTGATGACTTCAGAGGCATTGCTCTTGTTATTTCATCACCCCTTTAGATCAATGGGGAGTTTTTTTGGATCATTTTTTATCCAAAGTAATTTATTATTTAGTTTTATATTACTATTTAGTTTCATAGGTTAGTTATACCCATTAGTTGGTTGTCATGAACCAACTCTCTGTACACATTTTTAAAAATCTTTCATTATATAAAAAAATGTTGTAGATTTACATTATATACATATTTTTTTGGTTATTCCTCCCATTCTTGGTTGTATCACACATTACTAAAACAAGGTTGTAATCCATGTTTCAAGAGGTCATGTTAATACTATTTCCATCAATCCAAGACCAAGTACCAATTAAATAAGACCATTGTTAATCATTCCCAATTAACCAACCCATGTCGGTGATCCTTCCTTAACTTAGGACCACATACAGGCATACTATCAAGTAGGGATTCCAACCTTTGGACCTTTTTTTTATAAATCATCATTGGCCTATGACCATGCACAAGTGCACTAGTAACCAAGACTTATCCTATCTAGTCCACCACTAATATCATTTGTTAGCAACAATAGTCCTGTATCTAACTCGGTAGTTAAATATTACCATCCTTGACCCAAAACCATTTTCCATTTCACCCATCTAACAAACTGTTCTAGCTAGGAACAATCCATTTACCACTATCCAATAAAAGTCATTTGATATTATGGAATAATTATAGAAAATGCCTACACAAATCTCCATTTTGGATTTGTTTCATATGTCTAAAATCCATAATAATATGTTAAGAAACTTCTTTATCCAACCCAAGTTCCAAATGACATATCTCTAGATAAATTCTAAGTTTTGGTCAGACATCTATCTCCACACCAAAAATTAACCTTCAACCAAAGTGATATGCCATCACTTGGCCCTCTGCATCAGAATCCATTGTACATCAAAGTTGTCATACTGTGGTAGAAAGTGAAATATGTTCTCTTAGATAATGTATCATGCCCAAATATTATGTCTCTAAAGATCATCAATATTTTTAAGTACATGATAGGTGATCTTTAGCCAAAGATGATCACCATCAAAGCCTATGACAATGAAGAACAAGAATCACAAGGCATTAGTAGCTTGTAGGTTATCATTGGGTCTTTACCCCATGATACACTATGCCATGTTATAGATCTCAATTTTTCATATAATATCCTTTTAGGTAGACCTTGGATACATGAGATTCATGTGATCCCTTCTATATTGCACCAGTGTATCAAGTTCCCACATTTTGGTATGGAGATCAATGTCCATGGATATTTGCATCAATATGATTATTATAAGCATTTAGAGGCCAAATTAAAAATCTATAACTACCATTTTGGTTTGAATCTAGTTTTTAATAAGGAAAAGGGAAAGTAAATACTTGTGGATTCACCAAAGGCCAACTACATTGACCTTAACACCCTTGAATCACTTTCTCACATGCCACCTCCTAAAATATCTAATCATTATACTATCTCAGCTAATGACCTAAGAAAATATTTTACTCATGATACATTCCACATTTCTAAGTGTCCACATAACCCAAAGTCTTTTGGAAGACCAAAATCCAAACCACTCATGGAATGGAAAAGAAAGGGAAAATTTCATCTGCATAGTCCAACACCTATCATTTTTATATTAGCCTCTACCCAAGAAAAGGACCCACTTAAAGGTGATGAATCATGGTTGTATAATGACAATTTGGATGATTTTTATATTAATTCCATGTATCTTATTTCAAATAGAATAATTGAAATACATGCCTATGAAGGGGGAAGCCTTGGGCTAAATCTACAAAGTCTACTTGAGATAATTTTCTCCACTCGATATAAAATAACATATGGTCTTGGATTTAAACCACCTGAGGTGACCCCACGTATCTTATTTGAGTTCCATCACCAATGACTAGTGATGATGATGTCGATAATGAAGTAGAGTCTAATCATAGCTATTTTTAAGACTTAGACAATACCAATTTTTTTGACACTAATATCATTTGTAACATTTGACTAATTATTTTCCATAACCCACTTACATTATATTATCCCCAACTAATAGATTGGGACCAAAAATAATCAAATATGTCAGTTGATGAGTTCCAAAATGAAGTCTTCTATTATTTCCTTGGTATTAGGGATAATATTCCATTGGGAGACCATAAACAAGGGTTCTTAATCTAGCTAGATCTTGAAGCCTATTATGGAGAATGGGTGAACACCCTTATCTAACAATAAATAAAACATTGAGGTCCTAAAGTGAAAACCTCTTTGAGGCACTTTTAGACTAGGGAAATAGTTAATAAAAGGGCCATTATAGTGGTCAAAACCTATTTCAAGTGCCATTAGTTGGGGGTGTTCAACCTTATTCACACATAGCTTAGGAGACCATCAATGATAAACTTGCCTATGGGTCTAAGTTTAGTCTTGAAGAACAAGAAGATTTTGATTGAATCATTTAAGAGTTTCCAACTCTCTTTGTTACATGGCCATCTCTACCATTGGGAGATTTTGATTCATCATCCCTAGGAGAACTTGAAGATTCAGTCCTAAAATAAGAATCTACCTTTTTAGGATAGTTTAAATCTTTATAGACCATTCTATAAGATCGTTCAACCTTTCTAATGGTGGATACTATATATTTTAACATTGGGACTCTAGATGACCTAAAGTGGATCAAACTAGGTGCATCACTCACTAAGGAGGAACGTGAAGTCTTTACAACTTTTTTAAGGGAATTTATTTATATATTTACTTAGGACTACTATGAAATTTTTATTTTGGTCCCCACCTTGGTTTTACACCACCTCATGGTACATATTAATGCCAAGACTAGGAAACAAAAATTGCACAAAATGCATCTTTGCATTGTTTTATTAGTAAAGAAAGAGTTGTAAAATATCCTAAAAGTTAGATGTATTAAGTCAATTGACTATTTTGAATGGATCTCCAATGTTGTGCCAATTAACAAGAAACTAGAGGGAATTAGAATATGCACTCATTTTTGAGACATAAACAAGGTTTGCCTAAAGGATGAATTTCCTTTGCCAAAAATTGACATGCTTATCAAATCTATATCAGGTTATGAAATGCTTTCATTAATGGATGAATTCTCAGGCTACAATCAGATTTGAATTGCACTAGAAGACCAACACAAAATAACATTCACCAATTCGTGGGGAACCTTCTATCATTAGGTTATGCCATTTGGTATAAAAAACACTGGGGCCACTTACCAAATATCCATGACCATCATATTTCAATATATGATACATGATATTGTTAAACACTACATTGATAACATACTAAACAAATAAAAAACTAGGGCTGATCATCCAACAACACTAAGAAGGATATTTGAGTGACTACGTGAATACAAAGTTAGCATCAACCCTAAGAAGTGTATTTTTGAAGTTAGTTTAGGAAAATTTCTTGGATTCATTATGTCTCATTGAGGAATTGACATTGATACAACCAAAGTAAAAACCATAACCAACATGCCACCATTGACCACTTTAAAGCAACTATGTAGTCTGCATGGCAAGGTTTAATCCATCAGACACTTCATATCTTAGTTTGATGATAAGTGCCATCCCTTCACACACTTTTTGAAGAAAGGGTTAGAATTTCATTAAGATTATGGATGCCAAAAATCTTTTACAAAAATAAAGTACTCTCTAGCAAAACAACCTATTTTATTTCCTCAAATGCCAAGAAATCCATTCTTTTTATACTTGTCAGCTATTGATAAATCCATATGGGAACTTCTAACTCAAAATGATGATAATGTAAATGAGCATGTTGTTTAATATTTAATCTCTACACTAGTTGTGTATGATCACAATTATATACCCATTGAAAAATCTGCTTTAGCTATGGTCTTTATAGCTCAAAAACTATGACATTACATGATGAGCAATAATACCATGGTCATTTCCAAAGTAGATCCACTCAAGTATCTACTATTAAAAATATATTTACAAGGTTTTATGGCCAAATAGATCATGCTTATAATTGATTTTGAGATATATTATGTAAACAAGAAAGCCATCAAAGGGTAAGTTCTTATAGATCAACCTACTAAAACACACATTATAGATATAGAGACACTAACATTCCAATTCCAAGATGAATACATTATGACCATCATTTAATATCCTCTTAAGGAAAAAAAATGGAAGTTGTATTTTTATGGATCATTCACTACACATGGATCAAGGGTAGGCTTTTTATTTATTACTCCATAGGGGGATCTAATCCCTAAGTCATTCAAAATCAGCTTTCCTTGTACCCATAACATGGAAAAATATGAATCAATCATTTAATGGATTTGATAGGTATAAAAATGGAACATACAACATCTAAAGGTTTAAGGTGATTCTTAATTAATCATCAATTAGGTTATAAACCATTTTCAAACCAAAGATGACAAGCTAGTTCTGTACAAGGGCATGGTCAACACTCTCAAACAAAAAATTGATGATGTATAGTTTTAACATATACCAAGGACTAATAAAAAAATAAAAGATGTCATGGATACCATTGGATCATTGATTTTACAAATAGATATGACCAAATATTACCAATTCCTTATCAAAAATATACTAGCACCAACTCACAAACCTTCAACTATTAAATTGATTTGTGATATTATTATTCCCATCTCTACTTGGTATTCAAAACTTTAAACTTATCTTCATGACCAAATAATGCCACTAGAATTATCCTATAAATAATCCAAAGCCTTTGTCCACCATGTTTACATTATACCTTACTCAGACCAACCCTATACCATTGTAGTTTTGATATAAATCTGCTTCATTTTTTAACTTTTGTAAAATATACATAGCATTATGGGAAGTTAATAAAAGAGTATGTGGATCCCACACCAGTGAGGTAATCTTATCTAAAAATCTCTTGTGTACTATTTAATATTGGCCAATGATGGATATAGATGTATCTACATATGTGAAAAGGTGATATAAATGTCAATGGCATGCCAATCTAATTCATGCCCTAGATAAGACTTTGAAACCAATGCTTACACCATGGCCATTTTTTATATGGAATCTCGATCTCATTGGGAAGATAAAGCCCACCTCATCTGATGGCCATAAACATATCCTTATTGCCACCAAATACTTCACTAAGTGGGATGAAGCTATACCCCCGACTTACATGACTACAAAGAAAATTTACAAATTTATATTTAGACATATAATTTTATTTTATGGTATTCACTCTGACCTTATATCTGATAATGGTAGATCATTCAAAAATAAGGACGTCAAATTATAGATACTATAAAAATGCACACTTATAATTTTTGATGACTAAATACCTCAGGACACCATAAAGACAACCTAAACCTTCTTAAACCTTAACCAACCCCTCTTAACCTAATAAAATCACTATTCTCCTATTCACATAGTACTATTTAAAAATACTATTTGAAATTACTATTTAAAAGTACTATTCACTATGGGACCAACTTCACTATTCATAATGACATGGAAAGTGACATGGTCTATGACATAGAAAGTTATATGGCATGTGACATGGAGGGTTATTTTGGAGATGATATTGCAAGTGACATGGCTTAGAAGTGAGGTGGATTGATGTGGGACATCATACTCCACTTGAGACCCTTTTCCAAGGTGCTTACTGATCTCATTTAAGCATCACAAGTGTCCCCCCTTGAAATATGGAGAATTTACCCTTAAGGGACCATCATTAAACATCTATTTTTCCTTCACACATGAAATTAGCCTTAAAAATGAGATACCTACCTCTTTATTGCTTTGTAAAAGACAAAGGGCACCCATTTTGACTTCTTAACCCAAATGGGAGACCCATGATCAAGGTAAGAATCCCACCACCCTCATATTTTGATTCATTCATGCACCCATATAGAAAAGTGTTCCACATTTTATGTGCCATCTCTTTAAGTTCTTGGATGAATACAAGTAAGGGTGGTGAAAAGTCATTGGCCTCATTTAGACCCATGTGCATGATTCTCATTCAAAATTGGATTCATGTGCAAGGTGGGAGATAAACCAACCCAAATTGGAGACCCAAGATTAAGGTGGGAGTCCCACCAACCTCATATTTTGACTCATTCATGCATGACATGGAAAATGGTATGAAATTTTGTGTGTTATATCTTTACATACTTGAATGAAGATAAGAAAGGGTGGTGAAAAGTCTTTGGCCTCATTTAGACCTATGTGCATGATTCCCATTCAAAATTGGATTCATGTGCAAGGTGGGAGACACACTAACCCAAATGGGATACCTATTATCAAAGTGGAATCCTACCAACCTCATATTTTGACTCATTCATGAACCACATGAAAAATGATACCATACTTCTAATAGTCCCTCTTTTGGCATGATTCTTCACAACAAATGTTATAAATAACCCCTCTCCTTCACCCAAGGGAAAGTTGAAAGTTAGTATTTGGTTATTAACATCTTGTTTAGGTATTTTAAGGAGGTCATGATTTCAGAGGTCATCCAAATATTTGAGAAAAATAATTCAAAGCAACAAAGCTCTACCAAAATTACCTCAAGACATCTTCAACAACATCATCAACAACAACAACATTCTTATTCAATCTTGAAAGGTAACATTTTATTTTGTTTCTTCAATTTTATCATATTATTCCATTAGATTTTTAATCTCTTCATCCCCACTTTTACATTTGATCCCTTTATCACTTCATTATCTCAATCCATTTTCTCCCTTGCCATCTTTTATCCATTCACACCTTTGCCACTTCTACCCTCCTTATCCTCTTCCCCTTTTTCCATCTTAACTACTTACATTTTTACCTCATCAAAAATTAACCCACTTATCCCATTTGAATATTTAAATTTTTATTACCTTAACCATTTATCAACAAACCAAACCACCTTTATTTAATCCCTTGTTAAATTTCCAAACCAAAACCATAGCCTTGTCTTGACTAATTTTCAGCATTAGTTTCTCTATTTAGTCATTGTTTTAAAATCACTTAAATTTCTTATCATAATTTAGTTATTTTTTGTTATTTACTTGTATTTATTTTTAGTTATTTTCTATTTTTAATTCAATTATATTTCTTTTTTATTCACAAATTTAAATGTTAAAAGCAGGTGGATTGACATCCTCCTAAAAAGCTTTCGCTTCTGGGATCTAGCTCACACTAGGCAATCTACCCAGCTACTTGTCTAACCAACATGTTTTGTGTTAGTTATTTTTTATTTCAGGTCTTTATTACCTAGACAAATAGGATTTATCACAAAGTCTAGATTCAACACACGTGCATTCAACTGGTATTCTTCTACACACCCTTCTTAACTAGTTTCTCTTTTCACACTTCAAAAAAGTGAAAATTAGACATAAACATTTTGGCATGCCTAGTGGGACCCTTGAGTTTTATTAGGTTCTTAAATGTTTTAGGACATTTATAATTGCATTAGTGAAATTAATTTAGTTTAATTCTTAGAAAATTAAAATTCTTTCTTAACAAAATAAAGGGAAAAAAGAGTTTTAGTTGCATTTTTAGAGAAAATTAAATTTTATTATATTTCTAAAAATAAATAAAAGAAAATTCATACTAGGATTAGGATTTCATTTTCATGTTGAATTTGAGGGAATTTTATCTATTCTTATCTTCATTCAAAGAAATAAAAAAAATATTTTGGTTAAAATTGAGTGCATCCATTGACTGCTGGCTTGATTTTAGGTCACCTAATTTAATTAAAAGCATTATGAATTAATCATAGCTCACAAATGTTACACAAACCAAACCACTTGCACAAAAAACAGCAAAAAACACTTGAAACAAGGCCCAAATAGGATTTCATCACCTAGAAAATCACCTTAACCTTTCTCAGTTATCTTACTTGGATTTAATCATCGAGGGGATAACCAACTCAATTCTATGGCTAAGTATAAACTCTAAAAATTAGTACATATTAGCTAAGCACCCACAGTGGTTTCATGATTATGACATGAGGGAGAAAGCCCCAAGTACTAAGCCATGTACTCAGACCAATATAGACTGATATTGAGTTCCTAAATATAACCCAAAACCAAACATAGACTACCTTATTTAGGACCTATTCTAGCTAATTTCCTCTTCACACTTTTTTAAGGCATAAGCCAAAAGAGAGATTAAAAATAATCTAAGGATTTAAAGAACTCTTAGTAAATGAATGGTTTACCTTGAGTCCTTTTTTAATTTTTATTTTTTTGAAGTGTGAGAACATATCATCCTTTTTTAATCTTCTCATATGGTTCTCACTCGCCAATAGGACAAAGACCTTGAGGAACAAAAACCACCACCAAATCAACCATCACCAACTTCCACCTCTTCATCCATGGAACACATTTCCAAACCCATAGACTCCCCTCACTCTCTAAGAAGTCATACTTAGTTAGTCCTAGGAGATGCACATTTTTTCACTTTCCTAAACAATAATCATGCATCCTTACAATACTACCTAAGAGCCATGTCTTACCAAATCTTGATTTTGACCTCACCTATAGATCCACCTTATGGCATGTCTCTCCACCTCATGGGTAATACCTCCACTACCATGGGAACTAATCAACCTTTAGTTATCCAAACATTATCATCAACTAATAACACCATTGAAACTAACCCACCAAACCAAACTACCACTACCCTTATACCTCTTACTAATCACTCTCTCATAATAAGAATGCCTACCTCTAGTCCCATATTACCCTATTTATCTCCAATTGATCAAACACTACTTCACTTTCAAGCTTTATGGTGTCCATAACATCCATGTTACCACCAAGTAGCACAAGAGTCTCCACCCTTCCATCGGCCACCAACCCAACCACCACTCTGATCCAACACATAACCTTTACCTATCTTCATAACCCATAAGGGCATATTCCTAATATCCAGCCACCTACCTCTACCCAACCATTCACATCCATATACCAATATATATCTTCCACCCAACCTCTAAAGACCACATAGTAATACATGAAGTCATCTCAACCATCTACTAGATATTCATACATTTCCCACCCTCAACAAAACATACCATATAAATACACATCCTAACAACCTCAAGTAGACTTCATGAAGTTAATAATGAAAAATACGACTACCCTTGAGTCATCCATCTCTAGAGTCCATAATATCTTATCCTATGATCAAATTTATAATGAGCCTATTCACCCTTTGGTCTCCATTAGACCTTAGTTGGCCCAGTGGGAACTTCCAAAATTTACCAAGTTTAATAGTAAAGAAGACCCTCAACTCATTTAAGAGAAATTAGGAATTCATGCTAATTAATTACCCATGATGATTTTCTTCTCCTTTGTACATTTCTTATGTCATTATCTTGACCAATATTGGATTGGTATAGTTCCATACCCAAACATTCCATCCTCTCTTTCACCCAATTAGCCTAAAACGTCTTAGATCACTTTTTAATCAATATATCCAAGAAAGTTTTTATTAATGACCTCTATTCTATTTATGAATTTGAAGGTGAATCTATTTCTAATTTTTTGGGTCATTGGAAGAGCCTAATCAACGAATTTTCCTTTTCATTGCCTCAACTTGAGCTTATATAACTCTTCACCTGGGCATGTGTAAAACATATTTAATCCACATTGTGTGTCAAAAACTTTTGTACCTTTGATGAAGATTTTACCATGGATCATAAACAATAGAACATAGCCATTGATGATGTAAATTTAAAGTTGAAGAGCAAGAACTCAATTTACAAACCCAATGATCCATTTTCTTTTGAACCAATCCCAATACTATTAAAAAAACTGTTGATGTCATTATCCTCAAAGCTACACCAACTCCATCTACCAACCAATAGAACCCAAGGAACTAGACCTCTAACTCTTCTAATTATTTAAATCAAAACCAAAGGAACCAAACTTGGAATAATCATAAGCAATTAAATCCACTTGGGGATCCATGTCCTTCTATTTTGGAAAATTTACTAAAATCCAATATCATCCAACTTCTACTAATTAAACCACCCAAATATTTTAATGCTTCTCACCTCATACTGAGTTGGTATAATGAGAATGACTATTATGCCTTTCATCAAGTCATAATACATGACATCAATAGGTGAAAAAACTTCAAATACCTTGTCTAATCCCTCATTGACAAAGGGGAGCTTAGATTGGACAATCCCCATGCACCGCCAAACCAAACCCTTGACATATTATACAAGCATTTTCCTAATCATGCTCCTTCTACCCCTTATCATGATAATAGAAAAAAACCATACCATGAGGCACATAATATTAATGTGGTTACTAATGAACCCATTATTGAAGAAAACATCACCTTAACCACCTCTTTCCCCATTGCCATAATAGAAGGGGAGAAACTACCTTCTATTCCTTTGGACACCAAAACAAAGGGAGCCATTATACCCACACCTCCATTGGAGGATACCAAACCTACCTCCCCTATCCTAAAACCATCCAATCCCTCTTTGGAAGCTAACTCACAAGAGAAGATAACTTCATCCACCCAACCTCTGATTTTGAAACCTTCTATTAGAGGTCAAGATAAAGGTAAGGGAGCCAAAAAAGAACTTCTAACCCCTTCTTTGGTAGACCAAATTAGCCTTTATAAACCAACTAAAACCTCCACCCAAATAACCAAAACATCCTCTAAATTAATCAAACCTCAAAAACCTAAACCCACTAAGATAACTAAAGTGATTAAATCCCCTTTAAAACCAACAACTAAAACAACCAAAGAAGTAAATCCATCAAACAACCCCAAACCCTAAATTTTACCTCCCCCAACTTCTCCCTCTATTTTGGGTCCTCATCCCTCTACCTTAAACATGAAGTCCATCATTTTTACCAAAACCCCACCACCTTTATTGGTCACACCTTCATACTTACTTTCTAAGACACCTTTCCTCACTACATCAACAATTCTTAAGTTACCTACCTTGCCCTCCTCTACCTCCAGCTCATCAACCATCTTACCTAAAATAAAATCATCAACCAAGCATACCATTTTACACAAGACACCTACCACCAAATATACATCCACATTACCTTCTACTTAAACACCCAAAACAAAAACCGCTAAAGCTTTACCACCTTTAGCTGAATCTTAACCATTCTTCAGTGATTATTGCAAATTTCTTCCTTGAGCTTACCACCCATAAAACCTTTCAACCCTTCATGTACTAAACCATCTTGGTTCAGTGATAGCTTGATATGTGCATATCATAGGGCATTAGGACATGACATAAATAAATCTAAACTTATGCAAGCACTTTTTCATAGCCTATATGAAGATGATGATCTATTATCAGATAAACCTCCTTCATACACATTAACAATCCACCCAAAAACTCAACCCATCCAATCTTTAGTCTCACCTAAAAGTAAATAAGAGGAACCAAACAAACCACTCAATCCATAAAACCCCCTTATCCACACTATTCACATGGTTACTTGATCTTGGGCCCAACCAAAGGATAAAGATAAGGCTAAGGTGTCCATTTCTTGGACTTATCCATCCCCAAACTCCCAAGCTAACAATACCCAACCATCTCCATTGTCAAATAAACCTAAGGTGTCTATATTATGTGCCTCTCCATCTAACTCTCCATACCCTAAACCATATGCAATATCCATCTGGAAAGCTATCCTCAAGCAACTTCACCAAACTATAACAAAAATGAGTTTGTATGAGTTAGTCTCTACCTCTCCCCATCACCACGAATCACTCATAGAATCCTTGAAATCCATCAATTTCCAACCCAATGACCCTCAACCTCTATCTACCTTTGTTGGTTCCCTTTAAACTTCCAACTTTGTCACCTTAAAAGATTTAGAAATACCTTCTATTCATCTAGAGGATCTCAATCCCCCTCTTCATTTTGACATACATTAATCAAACCCACATCAAAAGGGTGATGATTGATGGAGGATCCAACATAAATATTATCTCCTCTTATACCTATGATCAACTACACTTACCCATGAACATAATGTTTAAAATCATAGTGGTCCTTCATTCTATCAATGATACCATGGCTACTACCTTGGGCACAGTTGTCTTCCATATCTATATAGGTCCCCGTACCATTCCAATAAACAATTATGTTTTAGAAAGAGAATTCCAATACAATGTTTTACTTGGGTACCCTTAGATTCATGCCATGAGTTGTGTCCTTTCCACCTTACATCAATGTGTAAAATTTTGAACATAAAAGGAAATTTATGACTATACAGGTCGACCCTAGTCCTTTCACATCTTGCAATATGGCATATCGGCCTAATGACATCCTTCTTCCTCCTTCATCTACTTCACAACCATCTACTAATGGAACAATTCCACCAACCAAAATCTATGACACTTTCACACCAAATGTTGATGAAGCTTATACTATCTCATTTATCCCTTCTTATATTCTTATAGAGAAACCCATGGCAACCACATTCTAACATCTTTCCCTAAGGGAATATAGACTCTTAGCCATAGATTCCTTCTCTACTCCCAAAGAATATGGGAATCTCAAACATGACCCTTCCTATGACAGTAACATTGGAACCATCATCCCCTTTGTGCTTCTTAACTACCAAATAAATTTCATTTATGGGAGACTTGATCAACAACTTCTATCCCCTACCACTACTTTATCCATCCAATGATTTACCTCTAACTTTTATTATCTTAGCAAACCAAAGTTTGTTAATTTGTATCTTCATAGATGTGCTTGGAAATGATTTGGCCTTAATTTCTATGAACAAAGGCCTTATGAGTTAGCCCATATCAAAACATTCCAACCTCATGAGTCATTTGGCCTTGGGTATAAACCACCTAAAGAACCCACCAATTCACCCAAACCCATTACCACCATAGAGGAAGATATCTCATCCTTAGCAACCCAACCACTTTCCTTGCCTATATATCCTGACATTCTCCATCCTAAATTTTTTTCTCTAGTCAATACTATTACTTTAGGCCCTCTCATCTACCAAAAGGGTGGTCAAACCAAAGTCATTCCACTTGTACACCATGAAATGGTAGAGAATAATTCTCCTACCATCAACACCATCCAACATCAAGATGATGATTCCATTTTTACCTACCTCGATGTGAGGGATTCTTTTAGCCATAAATCCCTTCCTCTTTAGGCCTTGACCATGTCAAATGAATCCACCATCGATATCAATTTGGACACAATGGATAACCTCCACATTCTCAAATTGTGCCAATCACTGAATGTTGAGGAACTTCAAAACTTCTCCTCTTTCCTTCAACATCATAGCATATCATTCACTTAGTCTTACAGTGATATGCCCAGGATTAACCCCACCATTTCTACTCATAACATAGAAAATCATCAATATGCCAAGCCTATTAAATAGAAACTTTGATGCATGCATCCTCACATAACCCTTCTCATCAAAGAAGAGCTCTAATGTATCCTATCTGTAAACTTCATTCAACCCATTTACTATCCCCAATGGGTCTTGAATATCATACTAGTAATCAAAGCCACTAGGGGTCTACACATTTATGTGGAATTTCATGACCTTAACCTTACCTATCTAAAGGATGGCTTTCCTCTACTTAGCATTGACCAGCTTGTTGACCTTATAGTTATCATGAGATGTTATCCCTCATGGATGGGTTTTTGAGTTATAATCAGATCTTGATTACTCTTGAATATTAACACAAAACCACCTTTACCACCCCTTGGGGAGATTTTTTCTATAGAGTAATGCCTTTTAGGTTAAATAACATTGGGGTAACATACCAATGTACCATGATTTATATCTTCCATGATATCATCCATAAGATTTTAGAAGACTATGTGGATGACCTTTTGAAAAAATATAAACTCTAAAAAGATTACTTAATTGTTCTTATGATCATATTTGAACACCTCATCCATTATAATATTTGACTTAATCCCAAGAAATGAATTTTTAGGGTCCTTCCAAGAAAATTTTTGGCTTTATCATCTCTCTTCATAGAATCAAAGTAGACCCTACTAAAGTCAGAGCAATTTTGGACATGCCTCGTCCAACCAACCTTAATAAGCTCTATAGCCTATAGGGAAAACTCCAATCCATTCATTATTTTATTACCCAACTTTCAGATTGGTGCCAACCTTTCCATCACCTTCTAAGAAGGATGTCTCTTTAAAATAGAATAGTGATTGTCAAAAAGCCTTTGATTTTCTCAAATAGTACCTTTTGTCATGATATGTCCTCACCCCTCATGAGGATAACCACCCCTTTTATTGATATATCTCTATGACTGACCATTCCCTTAGGGAAATGTTATCTCACCAAGATGAACAACATAAAGATCAAGTTGTATATTACATTAGCTGCACACTTTTAAAATACAAGACTCAGTATAAACATACCAAAAAACTCTGCTTAGCAATGACCTTCATGGCCACCAAACTCTACCACTACCTTCTTAATCATAAAACCTATGTCATCACTAATATTGACCCATTCAAGTACATGGACTCTAAACCATACCAAAATCAGCATATGGCTAAGTGGCTCATGCTCCTTGCTGAATTTGACCTTGAATTCTTCTAGTAGAAGTTGATTAAATGGTGGGTCACTAACAAACAATTTACTAAAGCTCTTTTAACAAAAAACCAACCACCTCCTCTTACCTTTTTAGATGAGTATATCATGGATATTTTTCAATAAGATGACATAAACTACCAAATGACTATGTTCTTCAATGGCTTGAAGTGCCAACAAGGAGGGGGTGCTAGAGCTATTCTCATTCCCCTCAATCACAAAACCATTCCTCTCTCCTTCAAACTTGACTTTTAATGCACCAATAATATGTTTGAGTATGAAGCCCTAATGATAGGTCTCTAAATTGCTCTAGCCTTGGGAATTAAGATAATCCATGTCTTTGGTGATTCTTAGCTCATGGTCAACAAGGTCAATAAATATTAATAATGTAAGAATGATGTCTTAAAAAAATAAAAAAAATTAGTTGACAAACTCTTAGCATCATTCAAACATTACCTGGTCCAATATATTCTTCAATCTACCAACAAATTCATAGATATGATGGCTTATCTTGCTTCCTACATCCCTTCTGATCCTTCCAATTCCAAAATCATTGTCACCATTCATCATCTTACCACTCCCTCCTATAACTATTCTGATCTCCCTACCATTTTTAGTGTGGAGGAATCCCCACCCAACATTTAGGTATGACCAAACTCTTAACTACCTCAACCTACGCATCATTCTTCCAAACAATATCTGAAGAGCCTTTGTTCTAAGTACCTCTCGTTACACCATACTATGGGGAATCCTTTACAAATATGGTTTCAATGATCTCCTTCTTCATTGCCTATGTATCCATGAAGCTTCCCATGCCATCAAGGAAACACATGATGGGATTTGTGGGGGATAATTTAGTGGCCTAATGGTTGTGAAGCGTATCCTTCACCTTGTCTACTATTGGTCCAATCTCAACCAAGACTAGCGTGATTATGTAAAAAAGTCTATTAAATGTGAACATGTTAATTTACATCATGTGCCAACCAATAAACTCCAAGTATCTAAGGAATTTTTATACTTTCTCTTAATGGGGGATCGATCTCATTGGGGAAATTAACCCCCATTCTTCATAGTGTCATAGCTCCATCATCATAGCCATTGAATATTTCACCAAATGGGTGGAAGCTATTCCTCTTATCTCAACAAAAGTAAAAAATATTGTTGACTTTATCAACCATCATATCATTAGTAGATTTGGTGTTCCTCATAAGATCATCATCGATAATGGTAAATCGTTCAAAAATAAGTAAGTCCAAGCTTATGTGATGCATTTGGCATCAAATTAAGATTATTTTACCTTACCATCCATAATAAAATGGATAGATAGAAGCCTCCATCAAAACCCTTAATAAAATACTAACCAAAGTTGTCAGTGCTTCAGGGTGAGATTGGCACTTACACATCCCATACACTTTATGGGCCTATCACACTAGTATTCAAACCTTTACAGGTGCTACCCCTTTCTCTATAATCTTTAGAGAAGAGGTAGTCTTGCCTCTTGAAGTCCAAATCCCATCTCTTCACATATCTTTCTAAGAGCTTATTTCTAAGGAATATTTTTGTTAACATCATTTAGCTCAACTTGAGCTACTTGATGAACATCATTTATAAACCCTTACCCACTTCTATATCTATCAAGAGCATATCAACCATGCTTATAATAAGCACCTCAAATAATGGGAATTCAATATTGAAGACCTCATTCTAAAAGAAAACCAACATGTGACCAACATAGAGAAGAGTAGATGAGTCAAGTTTGCTTTCAATTAGCTTAGACCCTACATAGTTACCCATAATTATGATCAAGAGCCTATCACTTATCCTATCTCAAAGGAAAACTATAACCTAAGCCCCTCAATGTTTTGCATCTGCATCCATTTTTTTGTTAAAAGATCAAGATCACTCTTTTTGTCTAAATTAAGCTCATCCCTTGATTATGAGATTTTAACCTTCACCCATCTTTCTTTCTCATTTTGAGGAAAATTGATTACAACATAGAACCATGTAATTAACCATTGCATTCATAGCCTAATCCTAAATGTGGGTACCATGACTCTATCCATAACATGGTTCTCATGGATACTTTTTATCTCTAACAAGATGGAATCCCATGGTCACTATCTCTCAAAAACCACAACTTTTCATACCATTAACCTTCTTGTGTTAAAATTTTACCTTCATAAATGTAAACCTCTAAAACTAATTAGACTTATCTATATCTAGAACCATTACATCTAAAAACAATTTGGATGCCAGAATACTACTTGGGTCAATATCTTAAGCATTGAAAAATGTTCCCTCAAAGGATAGCTACACAAAAACAAAATAAAAATTGCCAAATATAAGCTAGATTTCTCCCTCAAAGGACAACTACCCAAAAACAAAATAAAAATTTCCAAATATAAGGTAGACTAATCCCTTTAAGGATAGATATCGAGATCAATAAACAAATCCAATAAGCTTAGAACACTCCCTTGAAGGAGGTATAAGTTAACTTTGTCAAAAATAGATAAATTTCTTGGAAAATTCTTGCATCAATTAGCTTCACATATACAATAATAAATAAAAATACCCACTATCACAAAAAAATCTAAAGCCATAATCAACTCTCAAGCAGCATAATGAGTAGGAATCCACAATTAGCTTTCACATGTAGAATTCTTACATTGATCTGTCTACATCTAGAATATGACATGGACTTATCTATTACCATTCTTAGGCTACCTGTAAAAGGCAAAAAATAATTCACATGAGGTTATCATACATATCACTGATTACCCTTAACACTACCTATCACCCATCTTCCCTTTAGACTATCTATAAATTAGGGGATTTAGAGCTTACTTGACACCCTATGATCAAGAAATCATTTTTATCAATTCATTACCACTCTTGCACAACATTTGAAGGGCTTATATTCATTAAGGAAATCCCACTTTGGGTCTATTTTCATTCCTTGTCAAAAAGAAAACATCATGCCCTATTCTTATCTTAATGTGTTTGGTTGATGTATTCATCATGACTTTTACCATCTAGTGTTGAAACATAAATAATCATACTTTTTTACAATAAATGAGATTACAACAACCATAACCATACCAATTGTAACCATAACCCTAACATTCATAAGTATCCACACAACCTTAAGCATGATAACAATCGACCAATGACATCTAACATATTTTGTACATGCTTACAAAAAACTATGCAATATTTTATCTAGGGTGTGAGGATTCACATGGAATATACAAAGTTATTAGACTATCCACACTACCCCTAAATATACTATTTTCCTACCTAAGCACTAGGATAATTGTCTAGTGACTCTAGATTTATATTTATCCATCCTTTTACTTGATTACTCCCTAAACTAACAACTGTAACATTCCTTAACTTAGTAGTTGATAAAGGGTGTACTCTATTATCCTCTTCCACATTCATCCCCATATGATAAGAATCATATTACACTCTAGGTATTTCACCTTGCTTGCCTATAACAACCATTTAATGCCTCTAGTTATTTTTCTCACATAGGTATCAATATTTTTTACCTCAGTGCACATCCCCATAGATAGTGATGGTTCCCTCCATAGATAGGCCAATGGTAATGTTCTCTAGCCCTACATCTTGCATAGTGAAATTCTTGCCTTCTTCACTACTATAGAGGTAAGAGTTTAGGCTTAATCTTGGGTCGTGGGTGTCTTTCCTCTTGTTTTTGATCTAATAGTAATTCAATTATCACCATTACATGTTGTGGTATCTAGTAGATCCACATATTCACTATATGAATTAATACAGGGCATGGGGATTACTAATTATCTCCACCATTATTCCCATTATTCACCATCTTCAACCTTGTGTAGTTCTCTACACTCTCTCTAAAATGCAAAACCAAATAACTCAATGATAGACATTCACCCTTATCATGATACTTTAAATAGAATACGTAGCCTTTCTTCATTGATGACATGATTCTTCATTCCATTGATGGGGAAAGGCATATGATGTCATTGATTCCTTTAAATAGTCTTCCCACTTGAAATGGTCATGTCTACTTTACTTTTTGTGTAGACATGTACCCCTCAATCCACCTAGCCATTTCAATAAAGTTATCATGCACTATCATGATTTTCCTTTGTTGCCCTTGTCATCTAATCTACATTTGATGTCTTTGATTGTTTTACATCTTGCAATCCTTGTGGGCCAAATCATTGTCACCTTTACGTTAGTTGATGTAAATTGGCTTCCAACCATGTTAATCTACAATGATCATGCCTCCAAAACTACCACTGTTATTGGTAATGATATCTTATAAATCCTTGCCACTATATAAACTCTTCCATCAAAGGTACGCTGCCATGAATTCACCATTAATTTAAGATATGAAATATAACTAAAACAATAAAAAATACACAATATAGAGAGAGACACACTAGATTTTAACATGGAAATGCAATGTGGGAAAAACCATGGAGAACAATCTCAAGTATATGAATGAGCACCAACTCAAACTACAATATTCAAAAACACAAAATTGTAGGAGCACCAAACCCTTTTTTGAGAACCAACACAACAACTATTCATGATAACCAACCCATAAGAGCACTAACCCCTTTGTTGAGCACCAACACAACAACTATTCATGAGAACTAACACATAGGAGCACCAACCCCTATTATGTATACCATACAAATATCTCTCAATTTAGCTTTCTCAACAAATGATATCACATTACAATATCTCTTTATTTTCTCTCCTTTGTTATTCTAAGCTATATATGACAGTTACAAATCATTATCTATTCCACATATTACAAATGGCTTCCCAAGCCTTTATTTATAGCTTACCAAATGACCTTTTACATTCACCCTTTGTGACCCTTCAATCCTCATGGAAAATGGTGACAAACATGCATGACCCTTCGAATCCTTGAATTTGAAAAGTCACATGGTGACCCTTCATGAGAAAATGTGTCCTTACACCTTTTGTCTTTATCTTGGTGACTTTTTATATTCCTCAAAGTGTCCCTTCATGATAAATTTCACCCTTCCTCTTTTGTCTTCACTTGATGACTCTTAGAATTCCTCAAGATGACTCTCCATGGGAAAATGCATCCCATTCCTCTTTTGTCTTTACCCCATGACTCTTTGAATTCTCCATGGGCCCTCTTTTGACTTTATGCAAAAAAAAATATATTCATTAATATTAAATAAATATTAGCACACATTATCCAAGATATGAACATTAATAACACCATTAAAAGCTATGGGGCCTTTATCGCCAATAATGCTAGACCTTCGAAATTAATGACAATATTTACAAAAATATCCCCCTTTGTCATTGATGGCAACTTCAAACTAAAACTGCCACATCTTAAAACCTGTATCACACATACCAAACTAAAAAATATACAGTAACTCCCCTTTAGTGAATCATCATATACCTATTCTTGTACCTATTTCTGAACTTCTCCCCTTTTGACATCAATGGCAAAGGGCCTATCCTAGAGATAACACTTAGCTCCCCCTTAACTAATGTTAATCTTCAATGTAAGGAAGTAATATAAATTACTCCCAACTCCTCTTGTAGATCCTTGAATGTGTCTTTTGGTTGTGCCTTTGTGAAGATATCTAATAACACATAAATTTTTGCCTATCCTTTGAGCATCTGCAATTAGCTCATCTGAATATTTTATTCTAATCTCACAACCTTTTGCATAAAAATTTAATTTGTATCCCTAATCACATATTTGACTTACATTCAATAGATTATGCTTGAGACCTTTTACATATAGAACATTCTTAGTCTTGGTTCTACCATTATCCAAACTTTATGTACCTTTTTCAAGTATCTTGATAGTGGTATTGTCTCCAAGTTTCACTATGCCACCATTGATCTTATTTAGAGTTATGAACTTTATATTGTGTCATTTCATGTACCTCAAACATTTGTTGTTAATGAACAATGGTTGTTCTGCATTTCTTACATGTAAAGCTATCTGAACTAACATAGACTCTTCAAATTGTTTCTTCTATCATGAACCTATCTAAACCTTATTCTTGATGAATGACACCTTGACACTTTGGTCCTTTTTGACTGACTTGAAAATAATTTTGCAATGCTGAGATATGTGTCTAAAATTATTGCACTTGTAACATATTATGGCCTCTTCATCAAAGCCTGATAGAGGAGAAAAAGAGTTGTGGATTCTATTTGATTCTACATGAGTTTCCTTCTCCTTGTTTCTAAAATTGTTAGCTCTTTTCCAACATTATATTTTCTTATGACTATATCCATTGTAATAAAAAAATAACCATGAAAATAAAACCTATTTGTGTGTCATTGTCTTGATTGTCTTTTGTAGATCTATTCCTTATATCCTTCTTTGTTTGAAATATCCTCTATATTATTCACTTCTTACCTTTTTGTTTCTTCTTTTATAAGAGCTTTAACATAGCTCTTTTTCTTTTCAAATATAATACCTATATTATCTAATATTGACTTTTGACTTTCCAATATCTTATTTAACATGTTAGTGTTATCCTCAAAATTTGAATCGCTGACTATTTTATCTATTGTTTCCAAAATCTGTCACTTGTTTTTGGGGACAACATATCAACTATTTTGGTCCTGCAGACCAAAATTCTCTCTTCCCTTCTCGAAAAAGGTTCTGAGCACTCAAGTCCTTCAATTATTCAATCTTTTTCAGTTAAGGGACTTACAGGTTCAATAGGTTCAACAACTTCAATAGGTGAGCTCTCACAAAGAAACAAGTTCCCATCACTTAGGCATTTCAAGGTTGGTTCAACGTCGAAGTTCAATCAAAAGACTTATTGGCAGGCTTCAAACAAAATATTGAACCCATTAAACCATTGAACCATTGAACCCCACCTCCAAAGGTTCAAAGGCTCAATGGGTTCAAAGGTTCAATGAAATCGGCATACTTAAAGAGTTAAGCACTTTAGCAAGTTTAAATTTCAATGGCTTCAAAGGACTTAAATGAAAGAAGGCTTCAAAGAAGAAAGGTTGAACCATTGAACCGTTGAACCTTGAACCAAAATGGTTTAAATGTTCAAAAGTTTAATGAGTTTAATAAAGTTTGAGAGACTTAAAAGAATAAAAGATTCAAAGAACAAAGAATGAACCATTGAACCGTTGAAACTTGAACCAAAAGAGTTCAAAGTTCAAAAATTCAACAAGTTCAATAGAAAAGAAAAGGATCCAAAAATTTTGAAGGACTAAAATATTTTGAGAAAGAGAATGAACCATTGAACCTTGAACCAAAATGGTTCAAATTTCAAACGTTAAAAGGTTCAAGGAATTTCAAAGTTTGAAAGGGAGCTTCGAGTGAAGGAAACAGAAGATTCTAGAGACAAGTTTGAAGAGATGGTTCAACCGAAGAGGAAAGAAAGTGATTGAACCAAAAAAGTGATTTAACTAAGGAAGTGACTAAACCAACAAAGCAATTGAATCAAGGGGCTGACAGGAAAGCCCAAACCATTGAACTATTAAACTGATGCACCTCAAAGGTTCAAAGGTTCAAAGTTAAAATTAGTTCAAATGACCAAGTGACTAATGACGTCCCCATGGACATCAAATTTAAGGTAATAAAATGCCTATTTATTTTCAAATATGGCACAGAACTTGAATACAAAACTCAGTGAACAGCTGAAGAAAGAGCTAAAAGATCCTGCTGAAGGTAAGAAGATAGCCCGAGAGCTCAAATTGCAACAAGAAAGAGGTAAATCTATAGGAGATACTAAAATATCTATAGGGGAGTTATTCTAGTAGGTGGAACAGTCCACCAAGTAGACATCTGATCATGCAAACATTCAAAGGCATGGCCTACTTCTCTCCATCGAGTAAAGATGAAGTGGATAGCTGCAAAAATATCAAGAAGATGACCAAGTGGCCTATACTTTGGAGGAGACATTTGAGATGAATTGACATGCCATAGTTAAGAATGACGCCCTATTCTAGTATGGCCCCTTGACAAAATTAAAATGCATTCAAGGCATTGAATGTAGCATGGGCCATTTTGTGAAACAAAGTGCTAAGTCTTTCTTGGCTACTATATATTGTAATCTCTTATTTTATGCAAAAGAGATCTCTCTGTTATAGAAGCAAAACTCTACCTAATTTAAAAGGCATTTCCTAAGACTTTGAGCTCAGATTGTTAATCATATTTCTTTATCTGAATGAGAAAGCAAGTGACCTTTCAGACTTTGTGTTGGAATAGCTTGTGTTGTTGAGGAAATTATTCTTATGTTTATTTCCTAAATGCATTCTTGTCCTTTTAATTAAATAACTAGAACTAGTGGAAGTAACCAGGAAGGCGTCATGAAGCTGACTGTGGAGAGACTTTGTGCTGCCACAATTGTCTTTAGTGTGTTTGTTTTTCTATTTCTATGTAAAAGATCTTGGGATGACTTTGTGCCCCAATTGTCCTTTGTATATTCCACTCTTTGGAAGTTAAGGTGGAGACTTTGTGATACACCTCATTCTATTGGTTATTGTGCCCTATTACTTATCACTACCAGAAAGAATCCATGTTGTTTACTGCAGACCACTTCTGAAAGACGAGAAGTGTCTTTTATCATTTCAATAGGATTTCTCCTTTGATTTGTGAACATAATCTCTAAAAAAAGAGAAATGGATGGTTTTTTCCTACCTCAGAGTG
Source organism: Torreya grandis (assembly GCA_037957365.1). Lineage (NCBI taxonomy): Eukaryota > Viridiplantae > Streptophyta > Pinopsida > Cupressales > Taxaceae > Torreya > Torreya grandis. The sequence goes on along the minus strand of JARHVA010003275.1, from coordinate 554,552 downwards.
TTATTTTCAACTTATATATATATATAGTATATAGCACCTCATATTTATAGGGAATCTCCCCTTGATGAGAGAAGAGATTTGTCCCCTTTTTGATGTGGTAAACTTGCACATTTGGTTGATCAATCTCCCTATGCTATGGTTGAAACAACCTATTTTGCCCATCAGTTAGTTGGTGACAAAATATTTACCCAATAGTTTTTGGTGACTCCATTGGGGATCAATGAGCATTTCTAGTCCTTTTCCAGTCTATTCAAATTGAAGCTTTTCATATCACTGGGGAAGAATGAGTAGTTTTAATTATTTTCCTTATCCATTTTCTTAACTTTTCCAAGTCCTTTTCCATTACCATTTTCCTCCACCTTCATGCCAACAATTTTTGGTTACTCTACTGGGGATCGATGAGCATTTCCAGTCCTTTTCTAGTCTGTTCAAATTGAAGCATTTCATATCACTGGGGAACGACGTGAAGTAGGAAAGAACACTGCCAACTTCATGCCAACAATTTTTGGTGACTCCACTAGGGAAGAATGCACAATTTAAAGCCTCAAGCTTCAAATTAAAGTAGTGCCAATTCTTTGCCATTTTTACTATTACAATCTGGTAGCTCCATGGTATATGAGAAACAAAAGATCCAAAGGTGTTGTTGACCCTATTTTTGAGTTGGTGCAACAAAGCAATTTTGATTTGTTTCCTCCACAACCTCACCTTCAACAAACTAGGAGTCTTCCTCCTACCAACACCAGGTCACCAATACAAGGTAGAGCTTCTTTTTCCTCTATTAGCAGAGCTTTGACTATACATAATCCACCCAGATTTGTTGTTCCCTCTTTCCATAGTCATATAATGGCAGCTCAAGGCCCCTGGGGTAACTCTTTTGGTCCACTCAATCTAACTCCACCTCTACATGAGCTACCTCAAAGTTCCAGAAAGAATTTCCCCAAATTTTATGGTGATGGGAGAGTTCATCCTAATGAACATATCACAGCCTTTAACATAGCCTATGGCGTGATAGGTGTGGAGTATGAGGACATAGCAGTTAGGATATTTGTAAAAACACTACAAGGTGATGCTATAGACTGGTTCTATCATTTACAGGCCTAAAATGTGACTATCTGGAACACTCTCAAAGCCAAATTTGAAGCCAAGTTCAAGTCTATAAAATATGCACATGCCCTACTAGCCCAGCTCACATAAATTAAGAAGGAGCCTCATGAACCAATGAGAGATTTCATAGCCAATTTTGACAAACTGAGGAAAAGGATTCCTATAATTGCTCAACCAACAATAGAGAATCTCAAATGATTCTTCATAAACTCTCAACTACCTAAAGTGTGTTTTCTACTAAGATGTGATGGCCACATAGACCTTGCTGCTGCTCAGGATTTGGCCACTGAGGTGGAAGATGATCTTATCTTGGTAGAAAAGATAAGGAGAGATCCTAACAGAGGTAAATATTCTTCATCCTCTGAATATCCATCTATAGGCACCACTGATTCGATGGTACAGAAGCTGGCAGATGAGTTTCTAGATCTCAAGAAGAAAATGGCAAAAGGGATGTCTTTTGTTCCTTTGTATAGAGATATACCAAGGAGGACATTCCCCAATCAGTCATACCAAGGCAATGCTGCCAGGAATTAAGGGCAGCAAAATCATCTTCCTCCCCCTTAGGGGAAACTTACTATTGAAGCAACTCCATCCAACTCAGCAGTTGGATACCTTAAAATAGAATCAATTTTCTCTTTCTAACCTAAGTTAAACCTAGAAGATGATGATAATTTATTTGCAGTAGACCAAGAAGAATCACCTGGCAACTCCAACATTGGTTTCCTGAATTACCAAGATGAACTTAGAAGTAAAGGTGAAGAAATTGATAGATCATACGCTATATTCGCCCAATCCCAGAACCAGTCAGCCCAACAAGCTGATAAGAAAAAGATAGAGGAGTATTCTCAACCAACAATTTCAATTGCTAAGTAGGGAACCACTTTGCCTTTTCAATCAAAGGACTCGGTGATCACTAAAAAGGTAAGTACATCAAGTATTCCTTCATCTTCAAATTCAAATTTGTAGACCAGTACCACCCCTCCTAAATACTAGAAGGATGAACTTCCTTTCCCTATTCCTAATTCATTTAAGACATTTGACATAATCGACCATGTCAAGAAAACCAAAATCCAAATGTCTGAATTTGAATTCCTGCAATCCAACCCTAAGCAGTTGGATAAGTTGGTTCATTATGTAAAGAATAAAACCATCCCTATAAGACCAATTGTTCCAAAGGTGACTCCCACATCCACCCAAAATAACCTTGTCATTACTCCTCCTACTACTCCTAAGAAGATAGAACCATTTTATGTCTCCTTGTTGATAAACAGTCATCAACTGAATAATTGCATCATAGACTCAGGTGCATCTGACAACGTCATACCCACCAAAGTAGCTAAATCCATTGGTCTCACACTAACCAAGACATTTGGGAGATTTTTCTCCATGGAGAAAAAATAAGTTTGACTACTGATACAAATCAAGGATGCCCAATTTACATTTGTGGCATTCCTAGATAAGAGAATTAAGATGACAGTCTTGGTGGCTGACATCCTAGCCTCCTATGGCATTCTTCTAAGGAATTTTTTTTGCAAGGATGTTGGTGGCAAGTTGAGCATGGACATATCTGAAGTGAGGATCTCAGTCAAAGGCATCATGTAGAGATTGCTCCCTAAGACGGAGGCAAAATATGTTATCACTCAAACATCAGTGCTTGAAGCTCAAATTTTGTTTGAGTCTTCAAGCCTGGCCAATCACTTCTTGACTATAGAGGATGATCATGTTTTTGTAGATAAAATTCCTATAGCTAGCAATCCAAGAATTGTTTTAGACAAAATAATAGAAGACTTAATAGAGCACAAGATAGGTGTAAAAGGACCCTCCCATCCAAATGAAGGAAAATTTGAGAAAGAAGTAGTTTCTGGTGGCATATGGATTTTGAAATTTGATGGTAGTTATTCTTCTACCAGTGTTGGAGCCGAAATTGTTCTAATATCTCCTCAAGGAGATATTTTTCCTTCTTCATATGAGTTGTAGTTCAACAACACCAACAATACTACCAAGTATGAATCTCTATTACTCAGGTTGAAGGTTTCTCAAGACAAAGGTGTTAAACTCCTTCATGATAAAGGAGATGCTAAACTGATGGTTTGTCAGGTGAGGACCCTGTGTCAAACCAAGAACAAAATATTGTGCTATTACCACAATCTGATATGGGAATGTATTAAAAGTTTTGATGCTTTCAATATATCTACAGTGCCTAGAGAGCTTCATAGTCATGCAGATTCATTGGATGTCTCTATGACCCTCTTGGTTCCTCATAAAGACTTTGAAGAGTAGAAGTACATCATTGACAATGCCAATCATTGGCAGGTGTTTGATGCTAACAATCATATCATGTGATGGACTGAACCAAAATAATAGTGAATTATGGTAATGGACCATACTATTGCACGCCAAAGTTAGGAAAATAAAATCTTTACCAAGAGAGCAAGGATTTATGGTTTTCAGATTGGAGACCACGTCTTGCCATAGGGCAAGAAGAGAGAACCAAAAGGAGTGCATATAAAATGTGATTTCTGGTGGAGAGTTCCATTCAACCATCACTAATTATAAGGAGAAAATGGTTTCTTGCTAGTTTATCAGGATGGAATGCCATTTTCATTGCCTCACAGTGGGCAGCATCTGAAGCACTTCAATTCTTGAAGTATTAGATAATTCAAGTTGTACATATGTATATTTGTATAGTCTTTAGTTCTATTTGGTGCTTTTCATTTTCATTTCTTTTTGGCACCTTTATTTTTGGGTAGCATGACTCCATAGCCCAATGGCATACTTAAAGGCACTGGATATTCTAGATTCTACTCCCTTCGATTGTTTCTACAATTGATGGAAGTTCCCCAACTAGAACTAGCTGTTGTTCCCAAAATCTGTCACTTTTTTTGGGGACAACATATCAACTATTTTGGTCCTACAGACCAAAATTATCTCTTCCCTTCTTAAAAAAGGTTCTGAGTGCTCAAGTCCTTAAATTATTCAAGATTTTTAGTCAAGGGAATTGCATGTTCAATGGGTTTAACAACTTCAACAAGCGAGCTCTCACAAAGAAAAAAGTTTCCAACACAGGCATTTCAAGGCTGGTTCAACACTGAAGTTCAATCAAAATACTTATCGGTGGGCTTTAGATAAAAGATTGAACCCATTGAACCATTGAACTTAACCTCCAAAGGTTCAAAGTTTCAATGGGTTTAAAGGTTCAATGACATCAACATACTTAAAGATTTAAGTGCTTCGACAAGTTCAAATTTTAATGGCTTCAAAGGACTTAAATGAAAGAAGACTTCAAAGAATAAAGGTTGAACTGTTGAACCTTGAACCAAAATGGTTCAAAGGTTCAAAGGTTTAACGAGTTCAATAAAGTCCAAGAGACTTAGAAGAATAAAGGATTTGAAGAACAAAGAATGAACCATTGAACTGTTGAACTTTGAACCAAAAGAGTTCAAAGTTCAAAGGTTCAACAAGTTCAAAAGAAAAGAAAAGGATCCAAAAATTTCGAAGGACCAAAAGATTATGAGAAAGAGAATGAACCATTGAACCTTGAACCAAAATGGTTCAAATTTCAAAGGTTTAAAGGTTCAAGGAATTTCTAAGTTTAAAAGGGAGCTTCAAGCGAATGAAGAATAATAAGTTCGAAGAGATGGTTCAATCAAAGAGGAAAGAAAGCAATTGAACCAAGAAAGTGATTGAACCAAGGAAGTGACTGAACAAGGGAAGTGATTGAATCAAGGGGCTGATGGACTGCCCATACCATTGAACCATTAAATTGATACACCTCAAAAGTTTAAAGGTTCAAATTTCAAAGTAGTTCAGATGACCAAGTGACCAATGACGTCCCCATGGACATCAAATTTAAGGTAGTAAAATGCCCATTTATTATCAAATATGTTGTGGAACCTGAATAAAAAACTCAGTGAACAGCTGAAGAAAGAGATGAAAGAGCCTGTTGAAGGTAAGAAGATAGCTTGAGATCTCAAATTGAAATAGGAAAGAGGGAAAGCTACAATAGATACCAAAATATCTATAGGGGAGTTATTCCAATAGGTGGAACAGTCCACCAAGTAGACATCTGAGTGCACAAACATTCAAAGGCACAACCTATTTTTCTCTATCGAGTAAAGACAAAGTGGATAGCTACACAAATATCAGGAAGAGGACTAGATGGCTTATATATTGTAATCTCTTATTTTATGCAAAAGATATCTCTCTATTATGAAAGCAAAACTCTGCCCAAATTTAAAGGCATTTCCTGAGACTTTGAGCTCAGATTGTTAATCATATTTTTTTATCTAAATGAGAAAGCAAGTGACCTTTTAGACTTTGTGCCAGAATAGCTTGTGTTGTTGAGGATATTTTTCTTATGTCTATTTCTTGAATGTGTTCTTATCATTTTAATTAAATAAGCAGACCTAGTGGAAGTAACCAGGAAGGTTTCTTGAAGCTGACTGTGGAGAGACTTTGTGGTGCTAAAATTGTCTTTAGTGTGCTTGTTTTTCTATTTCTATGTATAGGATCTTGGGATGACTTTTTTCCCCCATTGTCCTTCATATATTTCACTCTTTGGTAGTTGAGGTGGAGACTTTGTGCTACACCTCATTCTGCTAGTTATTGTGCCCTATTACTTATCACTACTAGAAAGAATCCATGTTGTTTGCAGTAGACCACTTCTGAAAGAATAGAAGTGTCTTCTATCATTTCACCAAGATTTCTCCTTTGATATATGAACATCATCTCTAAAAAAAGAGAGATGGATGGTGTTTTCCTACCCCTGAGTGTTATTTTCAGCTTATATATATAGTATATAACACCTCATATTTATAGGGAACCTCCCGTTGATGAGAGGAGAGATTTGTCCCCTTTTGATGTGGTAAACCTACACATTTGGCTGATCAATCTCCCTATGATATGGTTGAAACAACCTATTTTTCCCATTAGTTAGCTGATGACAAAATATTCACCCAACATTATCATTGACTGCTTTCTTAATATCTTCTTTTAAAGAGGCAATTTCAATGACTTAACTTTCATGTTCTTTACTTACTTTTTTCAACTATGTTGTTAGATATTTTTCATTAGTTTTTGCTTCTTCAAAGTGTTCTTATAGATCTTCTATTATTTCCTTTGATTCCTTTTCATTTTTATCGATCTAGTGCTTAAATATTTGATTCTTCTTCTCAATAGCTTTTAATTCTTCTAAGGCACAAATGAGTTCTCCTTTTAGATTCACCTTGACTTCGTCTTTGATTTCATAATTTTCTTCTTCTTGATCATCTTTAATTTTACTTATAGATGTATCTTCATTATCACCATTATTCTTATCTAGACATTTATCCTTTAAATAACCTAACTCAACCTTCAATTGTTTATATTGTTCTTGTCTTGATTTCAAACTTGATTATGTAACCTCTAGCTGATTCTTATGATCAAGAGTAAACATCTTATCTTATTTTGCTATTATATAGCCAACTTAGAGTCAAAGATACACACTTGTTAATTAAGATCCTCGACCATATATTTCAACTATTGATTATCCTTCTTTTGCTTCTTGGCCATCTTGTGCTTTCCCCAATCTACCTTCAAGCTATTTTTCTCTTTTTAAAGGAACCTGCTCTGATACAAATTGTTAAGCATGAGATATATTGGGGGTGCTGAATCAGTATATCATATATCTTATAAACTTTTAATTAATCAAATTTCACTTAACCATTCATTCATTCAAGATATGCAATAAAACTGAAACAATAAACACCACATAATATAGAGAGAGGCACCATATTTTAATGTAGAAACCCAATGTGGAAAAAACCATTGAGAACAATCTCAAGTATATGAATGAGGACCAACTCAAACTACAATATTTTCATGCATGAAATTGTAAGAGAACCAACCCCTTTGTTGAGCACCAACACAACAACTATTCATGAGCACCAACCCACAAGAGCACTAGCCCCTATTATGTATACCACATAACTATCTCTCAATTTTGCTTTCTCAACAAATGATAGAACATTACAATATCTCTTTATTTTCTCTCCTTTATTATTATATGATATATATGAAAATTAAAAATCATGCTCTATTCCACACATTACAAATGGATTTCCAAGCCTTTATTTATACCTTACCAAATGACCTTTGGCATTTACCCTTTATGAACCTTCAATCCTCATGGAAAATGGCACCAAACTTACATGACCATTTGAATCCTTGTATTTGAAAAGTCACATGGTGACCCTTCATGAGAAAATGCATCCTTTCCCATTTTGTCTTTATCTTGGTGACTTTTCATATTCCTCAAAGTGTCCCTTCATAAAAAATTGTGCCCTTCCTCTATTGTCTTCACTTGGTGACTCTTGGAATTCCTCAAGATGTCTCTTCATGGGAAAATGGGTCCCATTCCTCTTTTGTCTTTACCCCATGACTCTTTGACTTCTCCATGGCCCCTCTTTTGACTTTATACAACCAAAAATATATTCGTTAATATTAAATAAATATTAACACACATTATCCAAGATATGAACATTAAAAACACCATGAAAAACTATGGGGCCTTTATCACCAATAATGCTAGACCTTTGACATTAATGACAATATTTCCAATAGGCCTAAGGCATTTTTGGACTATGTAGGTAGTGCTTAGTTATTGAGGTCAACTCAACTATATCCTTTATTTTATTTTCCCTTCTCACCTAAAATCTCTTCCTCCACTTCTCTACCAATCTCCTCACCACCTCCCTTCCTTCATCTTGTCAATCTCTTTTAACCACTTTTCTAGATTATCAATCTCTTTTAAAACAAGTATTGATAGCCTTCCTCATTATCTCCCCTTATCTCCCATAAAGCCACCACCTACTCTGCTTCATTGGCCTCCCCATCACCTTTCCTTACGTATGCTTTGTATCTCTCTTCCCTACCCACCTTTTGCATTTTTTGGTCTCTCTTTTCCCTTATTACCAACATTGCCCTTTACCCCATTTCCCTTCTTTCTCCATCCTCGTCATCTCCCCTTGCCCTTGACTATTTTTCATACCTTGCATATTGAGGGACACTTTTACCTCCTCTTCTTTTCTACAACCTTATTAATGATCTTTCATTGATCTTAAATGTAAAAACCCCTGTTTCCCCTGAATTCTGGAACTAAATATTTTTTTACTATTTTTTGTGTATTCTAATTTTTTTGGGTGTTTTTGCATGAAATAAAGAAGAATGTGAACTTGCAAGATAAATTCATATAAATTTAAATGAATAAATACTAAAGTAGTAAAACTTATAACTAGCTAATATAAGATCTTATTGTTCATTTCAAATGATTACAATAGTAAATCTCTGTCATGCAATAAAATAATATAAATATTGTCTCCAAAAACCTGATTTGTCTGCAATCAAAGAATAAACCCTAGATCTGGGATGGCTGGTTCAACTTTCTGGTTGCTATTTCATACATACAGTCATCGACATTGGTTATACTACCACGATCAGTCGATATACTACTAATGTCAGTCTCTTTCAGTCAGTTTACTCTATCAATGTCAGTATATCTGCCTCTGTCAGTATTTGAGTCAGCTGATGTTGGTCTATGAGATGCCGAAGTCGGTCTTTACAATCCCTATGGCTCTGTATGACCTACAACAAAAAGGTATAGATTTCATACAGTAGCATAAAAATAGTACGGCTTGTATGATGGATGCCTGATCTCAAGGAATATTATGCTAATACTGAAGATCTTTATCTAGACAATTTCAAGACAAAAAACCTAATGAAATAAATACCTGTGAATCCCTGTGATAAATTTTGTATAAAGCTATCTCTAAAACTAGAAATAGATCAGATGATATCTCACAACCTCTAAATTGCACACACTAAATATTTCACATTCTCTAATGCAAAATAATAATGGAAACCCTTGGCTCAGTCTTCTCATAATATACTTAGCAAAATTTGTCTTCAACATCAATAATTATTGTACTCCCTCCAATAAGAAACCCTTATATCCTCTAAAGGGTGTGCTTGCCCTAATTAGGGTTTCATAATTAAAAATAGGCCAAATAATTAATATTTAATTAAATCAATCAAATATTAATATCTCCCTCAATACATGTCTGAAAGATCCTGAGCGAAAGCCAACTAGAAAAAATTTTCTAGTCAAAGCCAAGCCAAGCTCCATCAAGACCCTCTATCCATCCTATCGTCCTACCAAGGTCGCATAATAGGCTAATCATCATAAAAAAAGATCACGTTAAAAAGGGGACATTACAGTCTGCCCTCCCTGAAATTGCTTGTCCCCAAGCAATCTCAACAACAAAGTTAACATCACTCCACCTGGATCCCAAGGAAAAGGTTGTGTAATGTCCCTCATGTCACCAATCAACCCTTGTGAAGAAATCATCAGCATCAACAATACAAAAATTAGCAACTAAGACACTACAATCAACACCCAAACAACTGACATCACTAATAATGAAGAGACATCACATGTTAGATAGCAACAAAACAAACCAAATCTGCTTGCCATCAACTCCTGCTCTAAGTCATGCACCAAAAAACTGTCAACCCCAGCACCTATCACCATGCCATGTCTATCACAACTCTCATCCCATGGTGTCAAATCATCCCAAGTACCAAGATAAGGATCCCAATATCCAATCCATGAATGGAGATCAACTGGAAACTCAAGTGAAGAAATCATATCATCATCAACATGTGACCTGACTGTAAAAGAAATATGAGTCCCTGCCACATGTGCTAACTCCTAAACTAAACTCACCTCAAGACAAATCTCGTCCACATGTCTCTCTTGTATTGGTTCCAATGTGCACTCGGCATCCCACTCTACCATGTCATGTCATATGAGCCTCTCCATCTGATGAAAAAACATATTTTTGATGTTATTGCCCGATATTGCCTTAAGAATATGTGTCTTCCCATCAACATCAAAATGAACCTCCATGTCTTTGAGACAAAGAGTGACTTCCTCAATGGAATGAATCTAATTCATGCCCAAGACCAAATCTATATCCCCCATGTTTCACCACATAATAATCAGCCTTGAACTCATAGTTGTTCAAGTGAAATGGGAGGTCTCTAATCATCCGCTCACACCTAAGAGTGTAACCATCAACTACCTTAACTATAATGCCCTCTAAATCCTCGGTAGTGAGTCCATTATTCTCCAAAAATCTAGCATCAATAAAATTATGTGTGGCCCCTGTGTCAAGAAGGGTGATGACCCTCTGTCCTGCCAAAAATCCAAAGAGTCTGAATGAACCATCCAGCTGAATGCTGGATAGGCGTACCTCCTGTATCTAAATCTCTAAATCTGCCTCTACCTTAGTATCTAAAGCCTCTGCCTTTGACTCCTTAGAACTCTCCTGCTATTCGAAATCTTCTAACTCTAAATCCTCATAAAAATCCCACATCACACGATTTGCCTTGCCCTTAGGCCTTAAAGGACAATCGTGATTGGCATCATATAAACCTTTGCAGTAGAAGCAAAGCTTCTTCCTACATAGATCATTAAGAGCCTCTCGATCCAAATGTGGTGCTGCTAGATTGGCCTTTGAATCATTCTTAACACCTGATTTATCTTTGTTGAAATCTGACCTCTCTCTATCTTCGTTGAAGTCCTTATTGTCCCTGTATGAAGAAGTACCTTTGGAGTTAAATTTACTAGATGGGGCTGCCATCTCTATACTATGCGCCTTCTTCATAGATACTTGCAATGAAGGAGGATCAAAGGCTTTGATCCAACCTCTCAATGGTTTGGATAGGCCCTCTATGAAGAGAACTACCAATCTACGCTCTGAAATGTTTGGCACCATGACTGCCAATCTCTGAAAATCACCAATGAAGGACTCCAAGTTGCTTATTTTTTTCAACTATGCCAGATCTCAAAAGTAAACCTTAGGATATTTCTTGTCAAACCTCTCAACCAACCTATCCATGAAGTCCTGGTACTCTGTCACCTGGTTATGCTGAAGTGTTACCATACCATGGTACCACCAATCATGTGGTACTCCCTCCAAGTGAAAAGTGGCATATTTGATGGCCTCTATCTCTGTCATTGGCCTCAATGCCAAGAATGTATCAAGCTTATGAACCCAAGCTTGAGCTATCATCTTGCCACTACCATCAAAAATAGTCGAAGAAAGCTTGCCTATAGCCTTCGTCAGCTCACTGAGTTGACCTCTAGGCCTCTTATCCTATCTAACTGTTTTATAGTGCTCTCTCCTCTAATTAATAAAATGATCAAAGTCCATCCTCTCCCTAACCTAAGGAGCTAATAAGTCCCACTCATCATTTTTAGCCATGAGAGCATCTGAAAATAGGGAATCTCCTCCCGCCTCCTCTGTTGGAGCCTCTGGTTCCTCCTGGACAAACATAGGATGTGTAGGCCTATCAACTATTCTAGAATGGGTCAACTATGGTATCTGATTAATAGTAGTACTCCTGTTATCTCCTTATTCCCCATTCTATCTAATAAGTGGGTTCATCCTCTCTACCATAGTAGTAAGTGCCTGTAGTGCCTGTGTCATCTGTTGTTGGCCTGTAATCATAACATGAAAGAATTCTCTAGTGTCCTAATCATCATTATGTCTATGGGCCTGGGGTGGGCTACCCTCACACCTGTCATTCATGGTGATTGGTTGTTGTTCTAAAACTTGGTCACCTTCAAGCAAGGCTCTACTGCGTGTGTAATACCTATGTGGTCCCAACTCTTGTGGCTGCATGAGATTGATAAACCCTTAGGATGGTAGAATTTAGCTCTGATACCACTGTAGAAACCCCTATTTCCCCTGAATTTTGGAACTAAATATTTTTTTACTATTTTTTATGTATTATGATTTTTTTGGTTGTTTTTGCATGAAATAAAGAAGAATTCGAACTTGCAAGATAAATTCATATAAATTCAAATGAATAAATACTGAAGCAGTAAAACTTATAACTGGCTAATCTAAGATCTTATTGTTCATTTCAAATGATTACAATAGTAAATCTCTATCATGCAATAAAATAATATAAATATTGTCTCCAAAAACTTGATTTGTTTACAATCGAATAATAAACCCTAGATCTGAGACGGTTGGTTTGGCTTTTTGATTGTTGTTTCATACACATAGTCACCGACATCAGTTATACTACCATGGTCGGTCGATATACTATTGATGTCAGTCTCTTTCAGTTGGTTTACTCTATCAACATCGGTATATCTGCCACTGTTGATATTTGAGTCGGCTGATGTTGGTCTCTAAGATGCCGATGTTGGTCTCTGCAATCCATGTGGCTGTGTACAACCTACTACAAAATGGTACAAATTTCGTATAGTATCAGAAAAATAGTATGGCCTATATGCTGGATGCCTAATCTCAAGGAATATTATGGTAATACTAAAGATCTTTATCTAGATAATTTCAGGACAAAAAACCTAATGAAATAAATACCTGTGAATCCCTGTGATAACTTTTGTATAAAGCTATCTCTCAAACTGGCAATAGATCAGCTGATATCTCACAACCTCTAAATTACACACACTAAATATTGCACATTATCCAATGCAAAATAATATTGGAAACCCTTGGCTTAGTCTTCTCAAAAAATACTTAGCAAAATTTGTCTTCAACATCAATAATTATTGCACTCCCTCCAATAAGAAACCCTTATATCCTCAAAAATGTGCGCTTGCCCTAATTAGGGTTTCATAATTAATAATTAGGGTTTCATAATTAAAACTAGGCCAAATAATTAATATTTAATTAAATCAATCAAATATTAATATCTCCCTCAATACATATCTGAAAGAGCCTGAACGAAAGCCAACTGGAAAAATTTTGCTAGTCGAAGCCAAGCCAAGCTCCATCAAGACCCTCTATCCATCCTATTAGCCTACGAAGGTCACATAATAGGCTAATCATCATAAAACAAGATCACGCTAAAAAGGGGACATTACACTAAACCAACTTCATTTTAATTCTCAATTCTTATTTTCCTCGTTCCCATCTTTTCAATCTAGCATGCTTTATATTTCTTCTAGCATCTGATTTTTTTCTTATGTATGCCACCACTCTCTATCAATATGGCACTCTTCCCACCTTTTCCATTTTTTCCCCTCCACAACTAACTTCTAACTAGGTCTTTATCCTTTAGAATACTTCCATAATTACCCTTTTCTTCTTATCTCTTCTTTCCTTTTACACTTTGTATTCCCCTTTTCCTCTTTCCATCTTGGTAATCACTTATATTTTACATCTATGTGAGTGTTTATGATTTATATCCTTACTTCATTATTCTTATTATCATCCCTAATATTCATCCTTTATTTTCATCTCATTTTCTTTCATTGTGTTCCCTTATTTCTTCACCACCTCATCACCTCTTCAACTTTTCAATCTCTTCTAATCACCTATTAAGCTTGTCAATATCTTATAAAAAGTTGATTAACACCTACCTTATCTCTTCACCTTCTTGTCCACCCATATTTTTCTTCCCCTCATTATTCTTAACCCCTTTCCTATTTTACATCTCATTCCCATCTCCAAAACTACCATCTACTTTGCTTTGTTATTCCTCTCCTTGCCTATCATCATCCATGCTTACTTGGTCAAGATACCATCTACTTCTTCACTCACTTGTCATCATTTTTGTGTCCTCATTTCAATCCTTTTCCATCTTTTTTCCTTTTCTTCTATTTATTTCCTTGTTTTTCATTTTCATCACCAAAATATTTTCTCCTTGGTCTTTTTTTAGACTTATTTTCAAACCTTTCATGGCCACCCATATTTCTCATCCTCCCCTTACCCTTAATGATTTTTACACTTCTCTATCCATCCTTTTAAATTATCCAATCTATCATTCTTTATTGCATCCCTCACCCCCCATCTTCTACCTTTTATTTTTCTTCTCTTTTCTCTGTTTCATTTCATTTTTTTCATCTCCCTTGATGACATTCCTTGTTCTTCCTGACCTTTTTTTTTCCCCTCCTATATTCCTTGTTCTTCCTTGATCTTTATCTATGACCTCATTATTTTCTCTACCTATCTCTACATCCATCTCCTAGTTTTCTTTTACCTCATCCCTTTTTGGATCTCCCTTATTTTCTCCCATTCAACCTATATCTCCTTAAAGTGTGGTCACCAGTCATACTAATTTTATGTACATCTACTTTTTTTCTCCCTCATGTCCTCCATGCCCCTTGATTTAATGAACAAACTCTAGTTAGGTTCATTAATTTAGGTCCATCCCTTTATTCCTTTAATGCCTTTATATTTTGAGCTTGGATCCTCTTTTTTGTCCCTCTTTAGCTACTCCCTTCATGCTCTACCCATTTTAATCTTATATGATAACAACGTATAACATGCTATGGCCTCGAAGGTCTTACATTTGAATTTAGTTTACCATGATATATATACTGATCCTATGGATATATAACACAATTGGCCAAGTCATTAGGCTCATATGAGTAATAAGTGTGCCTAAGCACTGCTAAGCCATCAGGATGAAGATTCTTTCCCCACCCCCTCTATTCTTGCCTATTTTAAACCCCTTTTACTCTAACCTTTGGAGATGTTATAATCAAAACTAAAACCACTTTAAATTGGAAGATTTTTGGTACCCAATTGTGGATGCTAGATATACCCTCTCATGTGACCTACCTCCTAACCAATAATTTCTCTTAATTCTCCCTACCTAACCTACATCCTCCTATGCATTATAATATCCCTAATATTTAATCACATTCCACCTATTAATCTATTATAAGATCCCCCTCTTCCACCAAACCATTTCCCTCCTTGGTCTCTTTTAGATTTATTTCTCCCACCTTCCTTTTCAACTCCCTAATCTGTTTGTCTTCATACATTCTTCTTCTATTTTCCCTCTCAATTTTCCATTTATACCATTTATTTTCCTTCCTATTTCAACCTATTCCCTCATTTTATTATTATTATTATTATTATTATTATTATTATTATTATTATTATTATTATTATTATTATTATTATTATTATTATTATTATTCACCTCACTCCATATTCCAAAACCCCTTAGATTATTTCTCTAAATTCCTTTAAAACTCAACACTTACTTATTTTGGGGCCCCACTAGCTCAAGGGTCAAGGGTTCAAATCTTTTCCACTTCTCATTTACCCACTCTACTACTTTGCTTCCCCAAATCATTGAATAATACCCTTCCATAGCATATTAATGACATTTTTTTGGAATGTGCATAATGTCAAATTATTTAGATGGTGATGAAAGAACCCATCAAGACATTATGGTAATTTGAGTAATGCCATATTTTATAAAGCTTGGTAGAGCATATTTCTCTATTTTTAAAATGGTGGAAAAAATTTCATGCTTGAACCTACTTATCCATGTTTGTAGATTCCTTTTACATAGTTGAACCAATCATCTAATTACATCTTAGGTAATCTCATCCATCATTTCTACCAAACTAATCAAATAACTATTTGATAGTCATAATTTTTACCTTTTGGTGCTTCCCTTTCTCCAACATCCTTCAATCAGACCTAACTACATGATACATCAAATTAGGGAAAACAAGTTAACCAACACTCCCCACCTCAAAAGAACTACATTAGGCCTAAATTTCATTTTGGAAATTATGTCCATGGAACTATGTAGGAAACATCCACTTGCCTAGTGCATATGGAGTCCACTCAGCCACCCCATTCTAACCAACCAACCCACTTGCCCACGTCAACCTCAACATTGGCCATTTTTAACTTGACCTCTTTGTATTTTTTGTGATGACTTTTCCTTGGTCCTTTTAACTACATTAACTATGATTTCCATGTTATAATTTTTATGCCCCACCTCATGTGTAACCAAACCATTTATATTATTCTATAGGAGCACTTCCTACCCTGTATACCTATCAATAACACTGACCTTGTCTAGATGACTTGATAAGCTTAATCTGATCAACTATGACTAACATTGTAGATCAATTACCCTATCATATGCCCATCTAAAACTTGACCTTTTTTTATCAACATTGGTAGCTTTAGTCTCTATGTAATCTTGACTACCATGCTTAGTCATATTTTGTGAACTGATTGGCATTTCACATGTCTAACTACCTTATGACACCAGCTAGTGCCTCCCCACCAACTGCTTATCAAACTTGAACCTGATTTGGCCTTTTTTCATTAACTCTCATTTTGAGGGGGGTACACCTCCTTCCATAATTAGGGTACTCTAATATTTGACCCAATGATTCATTTTTGTTTTGTATCTTATTAATTCAAAGCTTCATAACAAAAAGGGGAAAAATGTAGATACTAAAAAACAACACACTTACAATTTTTTATGACTACATGCCTTAGGACCCCCTAAAGATAACCTAAACCTTCTTAACCCTTAACCAACCCATTTTAACCTAACCAAATCATGACTATATTATTCACATAATATTACTAAAAAATACTATTTGAAAGCATTATTCAAAAGTACTATTCATTATCACTATTCGTTATGGGATCCATTATCACTATTCATGATGACATGGAAAGTGACATGGTAAGTGAAATGGAAGATGATATGGTAAGTGACATGGCTTAAAAGTGATATGTATTGATGTGGGACATCATACCCCACCTAGGACACTTTTCCAAGGTACTTAATGACCTCATTTAAGCATCACAAGGGTCCCCCCTTGAAATATGATGAATTTCCCCTTAAGGGGCCATCATTAAACATGTATTTTTAATTAACACATGAAAATGTCCTTAAAAATGAGATACATACCTTTTTAGTGCTTTGGAAAAGATAAATGGCACCCATTTTTGAATTTTTAAGCCAAATGGGAGAACCATGATGAAGGTGGGAATCCCACTGCCCTCATATTTTGACTCATTCATACACCCACATGGAAAATGTGCCACATTTTGTATTCCATCCCTTTAAGTGCTTGGATGAAGACAATAAAGGGTGGTAAAAAGTCTTTGGCCTCATTTAGACCCATGTGCATGATTCCCATTCAAAATTAGATTCATGTTCAAGGTGGGAGACACACAACCCAAATGGGAGACCCATGGTCAAGGTGAGAATCCTACCAACCTCATATTTTTCTCATTCATTCACCACATGGAAAATGGTGCCACATTTTTTTTCTATCTCTTTAAATGTTTGGATGAAGACAAGAAAGGGTGGTGAAAAGTCTTTGGCTTCATTTAGACCCATGTGCATGATTCCCATTCATAATTGGATTCATGTGAAAGGTGGGAGACACACCAACCCAAATGGGAGACCCATGATCAATGTGGGAATCCCACAAACCTCATATTTTGACTCATTCATGTACCACATGGAAAATGGTGCCATACTTCTACTATTCCCTCTTTTGGCATGATTCTTCACAATAAATCCTATAAATACCCCCCTCTCCTTCAACCAAAGGGAAGTTAGAAGTCAGTATTTGATTATTAACATCTTGTTGTAGGTATCCTAAGGAGTTCATAATTTTGGATGTCATCCACATGTTGGAGGAAAATAATTCAAAACAATGAAGCTCTATCAAAATTTCTTCAAGACATCTTCAACAACATCATCAATAACAACAACATTCTTCTTCAAGTTGGAAGGTAAATTTGATTTTGTTTCTTCAATTTTATCTTATCATACCATTAAATTTTTAATCTCTTCATTTCCACTTATCCATTTTCTCCCTTTATCATTTAATTATCTCAATCCATTCGTTCCCTTTCCATCTTTTATCCATACACACCTTTGGCACTTTTACCCTCCTTATCCTCTTCCCCTTTTACCATCTTAACTACTTACCTTCTTACCTCATCAACCATTTACCCACTTATCCCATTTGAATATTTACCTTTTTATTACCTTAACCATTTATCAACCAACCAAACCACCTTTCTTTAATCACTTGTAATAATTTTAAACCAAAACCATAGCCTTATCTTGACTAATTTTCAACATTAGTTTCTCTATTTAGTCATCATTTTAAAAGAACTTAACTTTCTTATCTTTATTATAGTTATTTGATATTATTTACTTGTCTTTAATTTTTATTCACAAATTTAAGTGTTAAAATTAGGTGGATTGACAACCTCCTAGAAAACATTCACTTCTAAGATCTAGCTCACACTAGGTAATCCACCTAACTACTTGTCTAACCAACAAATTTTATGGTAGTGATTTTTTATTCTAGGTCATTCTTCCCTAGGCAAATAGGATTTCTCACAATGTATATATTCAACACACATGCATTCAACATTTATTCTTCTACACACCCTTCTTAAATAGTTTCTTCTTTTCAAACTAAAAATAAATAAAAAATTATATATAAACACAAATCATTATGTGTTGAGTACAAGATTAAACATTTTTTCATGCCATATTACCCTCAAGGTAATGGATAGGTAGAATCATTTAACAAAACCATTTTTAACATTATTAAAATGAGTGTCAATGATGCCAAATATTATTGTCATCTCCAAATATTCTACACCCTCTAGCATACCATACCAATCACCACACTCCAACAAGAGCCACTCCAAATTCACTTTTTTATGGTACTGAATCCTTTCTTCCCATTAAGGTTGAGTTACCTTCACTATGAATATATTTGAAGCATGTCCTAGATGATGAATACTATCAAGTAGATTACATGTAATAGTTGGAGTTACTTGATGACAAATACATTTTGATAATTAATAACCTATAAGCATACCAAAACTGACTCTGTGGCCACTAAAATCACAATGTGAAACATAAATAATTTGAGCTTGGTAATCTTGTTCTAAAAAAACTAGAAGAATACCATGGCTAAGAAGAAACATAAAGGTAAGATTAAACCCAACTGGGTAGGCCCTTTCTTCATTTTTTTAAACTGTGGCACTAGAGCATTCCAGCTCACTACACTAGATGGGGATGAAATTGAGGATCCAATGAACATTATACACCTCAAGCATTACTTCACTTGAGAAAATTGGTGTATTTTATATGAGTAATATTTAAAATTGTATTATAATATTAACTTTATTCTTTGTACTATACCATTCTATCACTTTACCATTCTACCATACCTTTTCTATCAATCGAGTTAATTTCATCCCACCCTACCAAGCACATTTGATCTTTGTTTCATTATATTGGTTACAATCCACCTTGATCATAAATATGTAGATCACGTTTTAATATTTGTTTCAAGTATTCTAGACAAAGGTTGTATCATAGAGCAGTATGATAGTGGTTTGGCAGTTGCATCCTTCATTTCATGTTTTATTATATACCAAGTGGGCCTGATTATAACTAACTTTGGGAAAATCAATATCCCAAGGTCATGCTACTAATTATAACCACCTATGGGAAAATTATTATAATAGATATATGTCATTTTTTCCTATTTATAATTGCTTATGTGTAAACTAGGGGTAATAATTATTTATCATGTCCTAGAGTACCACCTTGTCATTCTTATACCATATTGTGACATTTTGCCAATTTTTCTTATGTTTTAATTAGATATTATACTATTTATATTCCTATGCTATAGGTATAAACTATAGTGATTTGAGGTCCCATCATGGGATTATATAGGTAATGCTTGATTCACAATGAGTTCAGCTTAATTACCCTTTCTCATAGTCTCAACATTCTATGAGTAACCTAAGCCATGTTCTTACCATTTTTTGATCATGTTAAGTTTTAACACTTGCTATTTTGTGATCTTGGATTGTTTAGTATATCATCATTCTCCATTTGAGTTGAGATATGCATAAAATTCCAAAAAATTTGTAAAACTATTTTAGAAAATCAAAAAGATTGACCACTTGTTTGCCTTAAAGATTCTAAGAACCCTCACTAGTCACAAAAAACCACTTGTCATTTAGTTTTTCCATCCTTATTGGCCTTTGAATCCCATGTTCTCTCCATTTTTCAATCTCATTCCCATGTTATTGTATCACATCCATCAATTTTCCTTCTTTTTCATAATTTTATTCTATCCCATTTCCTAAGAGAACTACATTTGACCTAATGTTTTTGTTGGATATCACATCCATTGAACTATGTAGGTAGCATCTAGTTACATAATGCATCTAGAGACAAATTAGACACCCCCTTCCTCCATTTTTTTAGTTTGGTTCATTGTCTATTATCATCTAGGGGAAATGTTTGTCATCTTGTTTGTACTAACATTGTGATTAACCATTGTTTGTTTTTATTTTCATTTTATTTCTTTATTTATTTGTTTTCTTTTGTTTCCTTTATTTTTAGGTGTTTTTTTTATTTTTTTGTTTGTTTTCTTGTTTTTATGCTTTCTTGTTATGCCTTGATTGAGTTTATATACATTCATTAGGTGATTCATTGTGTATTATTCTTGAATCCATCCATATTCATATGTCAACATTATCAAAATAATTTTTATAATTGGTACATTATTTTCCATTGAGTATTAGATCATGTGTCATTCCTTATGAATATTTTGTCCAAGTCCTCATGGTGTTCTATCATGATGCCTACCATCACATGCTACAACAAAAACTAGCTTGAGGAGTCTCTTTGATAATGTAGAAATGATATATCTCCTTGGCACCAACAATATTCTTTATCTAATCCAAACTTTATCTTACATAAATTAATTAATCAATGAAATAATTTTCTTCCTTGCTAGTTTGGATGAGCATCTCCCTACTAACAGGTTTCCCATGTTCATCGTTATCCTTTGTACCAATTTTCCATCATCTTCCATATCATATTTTCCACCATCTGAGTATAAACATGATAAATGCCTTTGGGAAAATCATTGTATACCATTCCATTTGAATTAACAATGATTCTATGGGAAAATCATTATCTTTATTTTTCCCAATTAGGTCATGTTTTCATGGTGATAATTCTTATTGCTACCTTTGGGAAAACCATTATCTCTTCTCACCCAACTAGGACATATTTTACCACTGATTATAACCACCTATGGCTAAATCAATGTTTTCCCTTTTGATAATTATAATTACCTTTGGGTAAATCATCCTATTTGTCTACCCTAACTGGGGTAGCTCAATATGCCATTGATTATAACCACCTCTAGGTAAATCAATCTTTTTCTACCCCATCATTTCATCTATTTGGTCTAATCATTTCCTCATTTTGAGGGACTAATTTCCAACCCCTTTTCCAACCACTCCCTTAAAGGGGAACCTATAGTTCATCCATTTCCAATGAAATCATAAGAATATAGGACCTTTACATTTTTAAAGAATATGTTAATGTGCTTATAGCTTGCAACACCTTCCCAAATAGGGGAAAACTATAGACACCTAAAACTAACCACCAATGGCTTCATGCTAGACTTCAAAACAATTCTTACCAACCATTAAAAATTAAGTGTAACAATCACTAAACATCCCAAATTTTCTTATGAATCACTCATTAACACTTGAAATCTCATTTAGACATCCCTAATTGGGGTATCCTACCTTAAGAAAAAAAATTCTTTCATGGAGTCATATCCAATTATCATATGGCATCATAACATGCAATTTGGCCTATAGACCTATTAAATGGGGAAAGTACACACATGAAATTAAATCAAATTTTAGAAAAAATATCCTAAATAGAATTAATTAAAATGCTAAACCTAATTAAATTCCTAGTTGAATTATCCATGTGTAATTAATGAAATTATAAAAAAGGAAATTAAAAAATTCTAATATCTTAGCTTTTTCATAATTAGCTTTTGTGAGTTGTCAAGCCTTTGAAAATATATAAAAATACCTCACCCATGCCTATTAATTTCAAATCATGACCACTTGACACTTTTTATCTCACTAGGGTTTTGTTGACTCACTTAAGTTAGGTTTAAACTCATTTTATGACTAAACTATAATCAAACTCACCTTGATTTTGGATTAGTTTCTAAACCTATAAATACAAGCCTAGAACTCTTCATTTAGAGGGCTTGGATAGAGTAAATTTATAATTTTAGTTTTTTAGCAAGTTTCAAATCTATAGTTTTAAAATGTAAAAATCACTAGCCAAATCCAACATCAAGCCACAAGCCATGGTGCCAAGGATAAGAGGAGATATCCAATCTCCATTTCAAAATACTCTTTGAGAAGAATCCAAGAAATCCACACAATAAATATTTTGTATCATCCAAGAAATATAATTAATTTGGTATTATTTGCATTTTAATTGTGTTTCCCATTAGTTTTTTTCTTTATTCTCCCCCTATAATCTAGACAAGTAAGTGTTATACATTCTAGTGTGTTTTTATTCAAGTTTTGTTACTTGTTATAACACTTGATCCAAACTCCATTCTTGTATTCCTTGATCACATGCCTAGGTTATATATAAATAATTGAACAAATCCAAAAACATAATAATAAAAAACTTGATAGATTTAATACGTTACAGAAAACTAAGTTTTACATAAAGATTCAAGTTCACCAAATTTTTAACCCTAAATTGAGATGAGTCAATATAGTATAATCTTAAGAATATACAAATTAATAAACAAAAAGGTTATAAACATATCTATAACATGATAATTAATTAAAAAATTATATAAACAATATCCTAAATTTATAAAACTAAGATATGTTAAAAATAGAAATTATAACTATTGATTGATATTTCAATAAATGTAAAACAAGATTAATTATATGGTTTACTATGTACATGAAGATATGATATATAATATGTTGTAAATTTATTGGATCTATATTTTTTAAGAGTCTTCATATTCTAAAAACTTGCAATCTATGTCACCAGACACTTGCATTGGATCTAGATAGGTGCATTGATGATGGTGTCTAAGTTGGATGTAGGTGTCAAATATGAAATATTGATTAGATATAAATGTGACCACCTAGAACCTTTTATATATTTTTTTCCTTTGATCTAGTGTGTTTATATTTCATTCAAAAGCTATCACTCTTTGTCAAATGATCAAACCCTAGCTTCCTCACTATTG
The DNA here is from genome assembly GCA_037957365.1 of Torreya grandis. NCBI lineage: Eukaryota > Viridiplantae > Streptophyta > Pinopsida > Cupressales > Taxaceae > Torreya > Torreya grandis. The sequence continues at coordinate 531,496 of JARHVA010003275.1, read as the reverse complement.
GATTGACTGTTGGAAAAATGGGTTAGTAGGCACATAGTGTTGAGTTGACCCAAAAATCCCTCTATCAATTGTCACTACCTACATATAAAATAATTTTAAGAGGTCCTCATACTTATACATTTCACCACAATTTTTGTCTTATGTGTGTATAAGAATGTACTGTGTGATAAGCAAATACATAGAGTGACCTAGTTTGTAACTTGGAAAATATGACTCATGAAATTCTCCTTCAATATTTTAAAATTTTAGATGGGCTATCCATATGATTGGTATTTAAATAAGAAATAATATGAATATTTTATCACTTTAATTCTTGATTTAATGCATTTAGTAAGGTGCCTTATGAGTTCTTAAGTATATGCTAGGTAAGGAGTGAGTGAAGATTGTTCTTGTATATATACTAAAACCGTTTGTAAATTTTTTACATTAAATCAATTAGGCTAACCAAAATAATAAATTTAGTTTATTATTTTTATTAATTCAGGGATTGAACACTTAGTTTGGTACATAAAACTTTCATTTACATAGGCATCTAGATAGGAAATAAGTGTTTAGGAAGATGAAAAGTAGTTATAGGTCCTAAACATGTAGAGGATGATAATAAGTAGGTTTATCGCATTTTGAGCACCATAGAAGGCTTGGTAATAAAAATAAAACATGTTTAAATTAATATATAAGTATTAGACATAAGAGACAATGAATTCTAGCCTTTTAATAGCATAAAGGTCTAGGAGCTAAAGGGTACAACCATGAGAAGTGCTTTCCATGTATATAAGATTGAGGTGTTGTATAATTTAAATTTAGTGTATATATAAGTGTATTTTGAAAGTTATAAGAATGAATAAATTCATATTTAATTATATAATAGCAAACATGATAATGTAAAATGATCATAAAATAATGTAATTTGGGTATATCATGATCAAATAAGCAGATGCACCCAATGTCCATATTCCATGAGTAAAGGGAATGCCCAAGATATAAAATTACATATATTATATGCCTAGGTATGCCTGCATCACACTCAAAAGATTCAAGAAACATGTGTATATAGAAATTAATGATATGATATCTACGAAAATAAAATGAACATAGATGCCAAGGAGATAATAAAATATGTAATTTTTTTTGGATTATTTTTTTTTTTATTTCTTTTGGTATTTTTGAAATATGTGAAACTAATTTAGTCCAATAAGTCTTCAAATTTAGGATCCAAGATGCTCATAGATGGCCTTATTTTTATAAACTATTTATATTGCTTTATTCTAATTCTTATGTATTTGATGGTAAATATCTACCAAAAATTGTGGGTATCTATGTCTGATCATATCCATCATGTGGGATACGAATTTGTTATTTATCATGTTGGAAAGTAAGGTATTGATGTGTGGTGCTGACATTTCCTTACATATATGTTAACCAATGATAGCCAAGATGAAAATTCAAATGTGGGTTTTTGATCCATTACCCATATAACAAGGTCTAATACCTTTAGTCCACATGCAATGGATAGTATAATGTACCCATGAGATCTTAGAAAATATGGAGAATATTTTAATTCATATATATTATATCCCATATGTTGTAGTGTGGTAATACTGTAATTTATGTTCCATGTTTTCATATCTATCTTTAGATGTTGGTAACGAACCCCATTGATATTCATAAAATGGTTAGGGATTTATAACTTGGTCATTTAAAGGATGGTTTTATTTTGAATAATTGGAAGTATTAGGTCTTTATCATTTCTCAGGCATAATTTGTATGTGTCATTAACCCTTGTATTTATGAATTTGATTTTTCAATGCCTCACAATGGTTTGTATGATGACCATTGATCTGATGATAGTTACATTATGATAATCCCTCTTTAGGAAAATGTATATTCCTAGATTTGTGTCTATTCAGAGGTAAATATATCATCTTATGTTCAAATTGCATAGAAAGTATTTTATATTAATAAACTTCTATTGTGGAGTCTTTTGAGAGACCTCCTTATTATTTTCATGATGTATGCATTTGACACTTGTAAGTTTTAATTAATGCATGTATCTAATATGGATGCATGGAATAAAAATAATTGAGATGCTCATATGCTATTTTTTATTTTTGATTAACATGATTTAGTTATGTATCCTTAGAAGTTTAATTTAGATTATATGTATGAGAACTTATAGGTGAGAATAGGTTGCAAAAAGTACATTCAAATGGATCAAATTTTAGTTTTTTAAAATTTTTGTCTATCATATCATAAGCTAGATCATCATCATTGTCATGGTAATTAATGAAACATGTCCATCTTGATTCTTGGTATCGAACACTAAAGGAATCACAAATGTTTAATTTCCTTATGATTTTGGTATCATTGGGTCCTTTAATAATTGTTCTTTCTCTTTATGTGTATCAATGTATATCTTGGTGTTTAGTGATTTATTTATTTTCATAAATAAAGGATCCATTGTAATCGGCTCACCCATTTCAAAAAAATATATTATCAAACATAACACATGTTTAGGTGACACCACTGTAGAGATGCCCTTTGTATTGAAATGTATCATTCTAAATTTTTTTAAAGTTTCATGATCAGTGGGAATTGTCAATAAGGTCCTATCATGTATGAATTCTACACATAAATGTAGTGTAGATGGGATGGATTCCATTTTATGTATCCATGGTCTACCCAAAAGCAAATTATAATGTAATGATTGAGACATTACCTGAAAAGTATTTGGAACCATTTTTGGCTCCAATGTCACATCTAATATGATTTGGCCAACTAGAGGGCTACGTGAATTGTTAAATCCTTTGATATGAATAAATAATTTTTGAATAATATTGATGGTAATACCCATGATGGTTAGTAAATTTGTGATAAAAATGTTTAGGCATGATCCATTATCAAAAAAATCCTTTTCATTCCTTTGTTATAAATAATAATTTATATAAATAAAGGTAAATATTTGTCAATAATATCCTTAGATGGCCAATGAGTTTTGCATTATTTTTAATATCTTGCATAATATCTAGAAATTAAGTTGGTTCAATATCACTTAGAACTTGGGTACCATGTAATGATTGATATAGGATATCCTTATAAATAGTGGATTAATTCATAAGTTTGAGAATTGATATCTTAGAATGTGTTTTTTTTTAATGGTCAATAAGGTTATATCCCTTATATTTGATCACAAGTTTTGGCTTAGGAGGAACTTGTTGTATATTAACATGTGTGGATTAGTTTTAACACATTTAGCCTTTTAATTAGTGAAAACATAGACTGTAGAGTCCAATATAAGCCATGGGTGAATAATGGGTGTGGTATGGTGTCTATCACTCAAATAATATCTAACTGAATAAATGTTTGATAGAATACACATTGTCATGTAGACACTAGATTTATAGTATTGTTTATGTCTTTATCCCCTTAGACTCAAAAGAACCAACTTCTACATGTCATAGAGTCTAATAGAGGGTTAATTATCATCAAGATCATAGGCAACATGTTTATGTGGTGTGCTTATGTCAATGAAGTATTTTACTAGTCACTATTTCACCTTGTTTGAACTTATGTCAAGATTATATCTTATGTTGATTATTTCCAAGGGTATGTTAAAAGTGTTAGTGTGGTATTCATGATCCAAAATCACTCATAATAGGGTGATTATAATGTTGTAGACTCATGGCTAATCATGTGTTCATTAAAGCATGCTAATGACCTAGAAAATATATAAAAATCAGAGGGATTATAGTTAGTTTGAGGAGATGATGGTAGCTTGGCTTGAAGCCTTTAGCATAGTTTAAGGATTTTTTAATAAATATTAAGGTAAATACTTCTATTATTATTAACATTTGATATTAAGTATGTATTACCTTTAAGGGATGCTAAAACCATGTGAATAATGATAATATGGACCCTAAGACATCATTAAATCATCACCAAGGGTAAAATATATCCAAAAGGGTATCATAGCCATCATAATATCATTATAAGGTTCTTTTATATGTTAAAAGGTCTTGTTTAGAAGTCAAACACTACTTTTTCACCAAAAAGAGCCCCCACACACTTGAAAAAGTGATATTTTAGCTTCCCTTCATCCATACTCTTTGATTTAAAAATTTATTTGACCTATAATTTCCATCATTTTGGCCTCTAATGGTTTCTCAAGATCTCAAACCTAAAAAAATGTAGAGAAATAATGTTTTGTAGGTGTTTTCAAGACTTATATAGACTTGTAAAATTAGGTCAAAGTTAGAGGAGGTTAGAAATCTTATGGGGGATCCCTTGTAGGAATTGAAAATAAGAATCCATGCTCATATAGAAAAGAAAAAGGCAAAAATGGTAGTAGGACCTCCATCGATCTCTTGGCAAGATCAAAAGGGCCAGTTTGATTTGAATGATATAATCCATATAAGGAGAGATATATCCCAATATCTTGGCTTGAGGTAGGGCCCATATTAGGATCGAAATTAGTGGCACTATTTTGTAGATCAAATCCTTTAGATTTATGAACAATCACTAAGACCCCTAGGCATTCTTAATCCATCTATAAACCCCATAATCTTAGTAAAAGGAAAATTTATGAGAAGTTCAATCTCATTGTGATAGCTTCGGCATGGGGAAAGATCTCCAAAGGTTTTATGGGTGTCCTAAACTCCTCTAAACATGTTCTCATGGCACTTGAAGGGATAAATCAATACCAAATCATTTATGGTTGGTAGGTTGCATGCTCATGTGCTAAAATTTATATGTTTCATGAAAAAACAAAGCACAAGGATGATCCAGAAAGTGTTTATATAATCCCCCCATGTTATTAACATACTCCACATGGTCACTATTTAGTCACATTAGGTCTCCTTCAAGTTTCATTAATGCCCACCATGTGAAAAAGGCAGAAAATCTCCAAGCATATCTTAGTTTATTATCATAAAAACCAATATCCAAGTTGAAATTATATAGGTGATACCTTCTTCAGGTTACAAGGGTGATTTAAGAATGTGGAGGATCTATTCATGTAATGGAAATAAAATTCCATAAGACCGTCAAGATCGACACCAATTAACTAACTCCAAAGGAATCTATTGGTTGTTTAGCATAGTTTAAGGATTCTTAACATTGTTTAAGGTTTTTTAAGGATTATGAGTTTTCATTTTACCCATCATATGCTTGATTCACCCACTCAGATGTAGTACCCTATTAGATACCTAGGTGGAGGATGCTTAGGTTTAAATAGGTTTTCTTGAATAGATGGGAATAGTTCATATGAGGTTTCCCAAAAAGCATAAGCTTTATAATTACTACATCAAGACATTTTCACCTCATAGTGAACCTTGTCTCCCCAAACTAAAAGTTTCAAAAGTATTGTATAATACACCTACATGTCTAGACCCTCCTGCACAAGCCTATGTATGAAGGTGAGACCAAAAGATTGTAGAATGCCATGTAAGGTCAATGAAAAATTTTAGGATATTGAGAAAGGATATATAATCAAGCTTATCTACTATTAATATATCAGTGACATATTTGAAAAGGTTAGGTTCAAGATCAACTTTTAACAATTTCCCCATATAGTGACCTATAGATAGGCCTAGACAAACATAATAAAAGATAATATGATTATGAAACTTGAATATATTGAAAAATTTTAATAGGTTCAAAAGAAGTCAATTGGATTCTTAGTATGGTCTCTTCTCTCATTTAGTGACCTATATAAGGATCCTAAGACTCTAATTGTATTCAAATTCTTTTAATCATCAACTATAGGATTGTAGTCAAGATGTATCAAAACTTGAACATGAAATTCCATATAAATATTAAGGTTGGAGATAATGAAAATAAAAATGGTAAAAAGTCCATTGAAAGTAAAATGAAACATGAAATAATGACTAAAGTATCTAAATAAACATGATACTTTAACCCTGCACACATGGTTGGTCTAGTGTACACAAGCTACCTCGTCAAAATTACATGGCCTAATTGGTTTGGATGATGAGATCTATTTGAAGAGGCAAGACATGTGAAAATGATCATATAATGATGATATGACCTTTTTATATGGTCTTTAATATCTTGAATTCAAGGCCAAGGTTTAGAAAGAGCTACCCAAACCTGACTGAGCACTCACAAACACACATTCCTATGCGTGTATGGCTATAAAATATCATGTTGTCATTAAAAATGTACACCCATGAATTATCTATGGCATAGGAGGTTTTATGGTATGGAAAATCACATGAATGAATTTTTCAAGTTTCAAAAGTGTTTAGTGATATGTGTAGAAGTGTTATCACTCACCTGATCATGTCGATCATCAGTTGTTTGATCACAATGATGGGAACATCCCTAAGGTGTGGGACCGTTGCACTCTTTGAGATGAGCCTCCAAAGTAGGATGCATTTCTTCTATTTAAAGTGAACCTAGTTTAAGACCAGTGCACAAACCTAAAGATCAAAAAGGTAAATCTATTACTAATATAAACCCAATATTTTTGAGAGAAAAGGGATGCATGTTGAAAAATTAAATGGTGATACACCAATTATAGATCAAGTGCCCCTACTTCCATGAATACAATAAAAATAATTGAGAACAATATGTTATCAAATAGAATATATCAAGGACACTAAAATCACATAATTATTTCATATAGATGTGCAAGAACATAGCACAACACTGAGAAGGATGACAAAGGATCCACATTTAATGTCTATATATACCTTTATGTGCACAAAGCATGATGTACAAGTGAGTTATGAGTTCCACATAGAGGTTTTAGGAATGGAAAATGATGCGAGGGAAAGACATTACCCATAGACAAATATAAATAAAGACAAATAACACATAGAGTGTAAAAGTAATAGAGGGAGGTGTTAACACTCCAAGCTTCACCCTTAGGAGAAGATGGTTCTATTATTTCCAATTTTAGGGTTACATGGTATTGATACAGAGGCTATGGATGACCCATAGGAGGACCAAATCTCTAGTTTATGGGGCTAGCTCCCTTGGTATATCAATTTGAGCTCAGTTTCTAAGACCTACTAATTGGGTTGAAAAGTGATATAAAAATACACAAAAGGAGACATAATCTAAAGAGGTGATGTACCAATATTCATCTATCCACTCCAAATGATCTCCAAAAAATACTTCATGGTTCAAGTGAAGAACTATGACTAAAAAAATATTCTTAGTGAACTCCTAAGCATGAGCATTTCATGTAAAGTCTATGAAAAGTGACTTCAACTTAAAGGTAATGTAAAATGGGTTTTATTGAGACACTAAAAACTAACTTACTCTTCAACATAGATTATAACATTATAATACAACACATGACCTACAAAGGATGACATTCTAAAAAATAGGTGAAGGAGAGGACATAAAAAGGAGGATAAATTCCACACTTTATACAAATCAGCAAACCATAACACAATAATGTTAGACAAGAAAAATGTAAATAGTAATTTCTTTGGTAAAGTTTCATTACACCCAGTCGAGGGATAGTGAAAATGTACTTAAGTCTAGAATATATATAAGAATAGACATATATCAAATATAATTTCATATGGGGGGAACATTAATGGGTCATGAATGACCATCATCCCTTCAATTGGCAATTACAAGTAGCCTCCACGCTCCTCCATGTGTTTCCTAGGATGACTATTATCTTCAATGAGCATCTTCAGGGTGTTGGAGTCTATTTTAGCAAGTTTTAACCATAAATATCATATTAATTACAAATTTGTTCATTTACCTCTCCTTATAGTAATTACAAAGCATTGAAAAGATTCAATCAAGCCTCCTCCATAAAACATTTAATGGTCACCTCTTTCTTTCATGTTGACTATGTTCAATAAATTGTCTAACTCCCCCATAATGGCCATGGATGTTGAGCCTTATCACCTCAAGATATATTCACATAAGCTTAATGACCATGATTTTACTCCACACTACCTTTATATGCCCTTGAATATTCCCCTTTTTTGATTAAGTGGGTGTGCTAGGCAAGTAATCTAGTCTCCTAACTTGCTCACTATTTTGGATGGCTATGAGGACTTAATGATATCTTCAAGATGATTGAGTGAATATTATTCAATCTTTAAAAATCATACCATACCATGATCTATTCTTCCAAAACATTTCATACCTACAATTTTACTTTACCTAGATGACTAGGTCACCTCCTCGTATTTTAATACCACCTATTTGGTGAAGGCTTGAAAAATAATTTCTATTAATATTTGTGAACATTTCATGATTTGAAAAGATAGATTAAATCTCATACTACCTCCACCATCGATATACAACTTTTGATCAAATCTACACCTTGAAATTACCATAAAATGTTGAAAAAAATAAAGTTTATGGGGGTGTCCATACATTGTCCATATAATCTAGTACCATAGTCGAGGTTTCTTTTGAGTAGAATACGTGATCCAAGTGTTTAATAGGTAATTTTAATGCATTTAGATGAATTTTATCCAAGCTATTACCAATTGGGTCCTTATTAGGGTTCTAAGGAGGTTTAATGGGGTTTTTAGACTCTTAGCAATGGTTCATAAAGGTTAGGACCCTAAACTCTAAACCATTACCATTGATATCTTGTATATAAGACCCTTTAACTCTCTCAAAGTGATAAACTCCCCATACAACTATTCCATACAATTATGAGCTTGGTAAGTTTCCTCTCAGGTGAGAAATGTTCATTCTGAATAGTTTCAAGGCACTTTCAGACCAAAATGACCAACTGTGACTTCCTTCCTACAAACCAAGTGGCTCACACATCTAAAATAACATGATAAGAATATATAAGGTGGTATGAGATGTCATATAATCCTATTTTGTCTTTTTCTTTAGATTTTAAATGGCATTGCCATTAGGAAGGTACTAGATCAATAGGTTTGAATGTAAGGTTTCTAATTTTTTACTCCAAGATGGAGTTGTGAATAACTTAGCCACTTTTTCTAACATTAAATTCATACCTTATGGCTGTAATATCATTTTTATTGACTTGAAAAAACCATTTACCCCCTATTATGTGCATACAACCTTTCATTTAGGTACCTAGGCTTATATGCAAGTGGTTTTCAATCATGGATGCCCCTGTAGGTAGCCAATGTGTAGTTATCTAAGACCTTAGGGTCCCTCTCCCTCTTAAAAAACACATGGAATAAGCATATCCTTCTCAACTTATTGCCTATACATTTATAGTGGATCCTTTAGGTTTAATCCATACACTTCACATCTTGCATGTATCAAATAGTAGGCCATTTGAGTGCTTAAGGTACTTGGGGAGACCATTAAGACCTTTTCATATCCTAATTACCTCATTTTAATTAATTTGGAGGTGTAATTCCTTTATCAAGTCTGTACCATGGTTTAGGGAGGGTTTTGGAAGTCCACCATATTAACGATTGTTCATAGAGTATGGACCTCAAAACCATAACATCTTACCATGAAAATTTATCCTACGAACCCCTTTAGATATCTTGAATAGCCCTAGGCCTAATTAAAACTATACATTGATATATAAATGAAATATGGTGTGCTTTGAGCTCTTTTCCAAGTAATTTATGCAGGTTATGGTGTTAACATTTGTTCATAGAGTTGGGTCCCTATATCTCACTCTCTCCTTCATGTATATTGAGTCCATAGGGGTGCCCAACTCCCCTTAAGATTAATGGGTCTAAGTCCCTCTATAATGAAAAATATAAGTGTTGAAAGTGATAACTTGACATGTTTGATTAGGGAAATGGAGCTCAAGAAGGTGTTAAGACTAAATTATGCTATTCCTTCACATTATCCTAATTCAAACACCTTATTAATGATACTTAGAAACATTAAACACCTTTTCATGGATTTTAATCTATTTTGTGGGTTTTGGATCTGCTACTGAGGTGGAGGTGGGGTCTTCAGACTTAAGTGTGGCTTTAGGTCTTATATCTTAGATTAGGTTTTGGAACCCTTACTCACATGTAGGTGCATTTGTATCCTCTATATTTTCATAACATCTTCCTCAATAAGGTTTCCACCTTTTGTAGTTGTCCTTACTTTCCTAAACCATCATACTAACCCTTCTCCCTCTTAAGCTTACTTTGACCATCACTATCCTCTATAGATGTTTGTAACAATTAGTGATAAAGATCTAAGTACACTCTTTTACCCTCTTAAAATGATGGATTTATGCATTAGGTGGAATTTTTCCATGTTTTGAATATATCCTTTAAGGTTTATCCTTCCCAACTTTTCCAACAACACTTATATACAAAGTCACATCATAACTTGCATGTTATGCATCTGTAACCCAAACTCGATAGTCGATGATTAGACCACACCATAATATGAGCTATTAAGGAGTGTGGCTTTCATCATAATCTTGGATCTCTATTTTGAATATATACTAACATTTCCATTCTCATCATTTTGGCACCCTCATTGATAAGGTCATACTGGCTGATTGTATGTATATAACTTAGTTCATTTGTGCCCTCCTATAGGTTACATTGCCTTTTGATGACATCTATGTTTTTCTTTCCTTATTAGTCTAATTTTTACCTTTTATAGCATACTAGGTCTCATATTAAAGGTTTCAAACAAACCATCAATATTCATGTAAGTAATGATTTGTGTACTTGATTATTAATAGCTCTATTGAATAGGTTATTGAGTTAGAAGAGTGTTTTCATTATTATAATTGAAGCCTTGATGGATTTCCTTTCATCCAAATACATCCCCTCAAGACACATATTCACAATCATGGCCCTTCTTTACATTTTAAACTCTTCTATATAGCATAGTTTTGAAGGGACTTGAAGGATGGATCTGAGTTATCTCATTAGGTGATGATTATGCTCTCTCAACAATACTTATACCTAAAAATGCCCCTTTTCATGTAGTATTAATGGATTCTCATGTATTTATATAATATTAGGCCTTGTTCCCAACCTTTAGGCTTTTTATAATGGTTAAAACATGTAAATGGTAGTCAGAAGGCTTTATTGAGTAGTATCTTAAATCTTAGGTCTCATTATGAGGTGGGTTGATAGTGATAAGACTATCAGATGGCACAAGATCCTTGAGGTCTTAAATTAGACTATTGACTCATACCCAAGATGACCTAAAAAGACACAAGGCATATCTACTCATATATTCAATAGGACAAAACACTTTAATTTCATCAATGAGGTATATGTAGTGATAAATGGAAACCTATGACTCTCCAAATACTTCAACTCTTGTTGAACATCCTTAACTTCTACTAAACAAGACTATGAAAGCATTAGAGAGCTAGTTGATAGTTTTTTGGTCAGTGGGGGATATAATGAGGCCTAATAATCCTAAAAGAAGCACATTTTCATCTTAATACAATACTCCCTTGCATCCTTTATCATATACTAATGAAATTTAAAATCCATCCTCATCAAACACAATGTTCTTCCTTATAATGAATCTCAAACAAGTAGGCAGTCTCATTTGGAGGTAATATCTTGTGGTATTTAAGGTCCATTAGACCATTTCACTAATAATAATGATGTAAGGAGACATGAAAAACCTTATGAAACCATAAAAAACCTAAAACTAGTGTTCATTATCAAACATATACATTGAATATCCCTTTTTACCAATGAAACCCTACTTGTAGTCTATAAATAGTAGCAACTTATATGTTTCTTTCTCCTGTAGGATCATATGTGTGAACCAAGTGTGTAGGATGTAATGAAAGGACTTTGAAGGCTTTGATAAGACATGAACAACCATTATTTTCATTAAATAGATAAATAATGCAATTAAATCATTCCCTCTTTTGTCCATGTGCAGATGAGGAAGGTAACCTAGATTACTTAACCTCTTAGTGTTTATTCATAAAGAATAGAGGAATAATATTAAAACCAATGCCCAAGATTAGGATTCCATTATACCCCCTTCCTTTAGAAAAGAGCTTGGTCCCTCACATTATCTTTCCTAAATAGACTAAGCACAAACTTGAAGGGCTCTACAAAGTTTCCAAAGAGATTGATGGAGGAAGGAGGTTAGTTTTTAGATATTTTGGCTATGAAACACCTATATTACTTCATTTTATTCCTATGTTAAACTCCCTTTTCATATCCCTCTCTATATAACCAAATTCATATTGTACAGATCTATACTTATCTAAGAAATTTTGCAAAACAATATAGTCCTATATTTTCTCATGTTTTTAAACCATGAATCATCATTAGAATGTAGGAGGAGGAAAAATAAGCATCAAAAAATATTTTAAAATAGATGATATGGTTTGGGAAGCTGAAGGGACACCTTTTCAAAGTGTTAGGCCCATTTAGTGGAAAATAAAGGTCTTTGACTTTTGATAAGTCACCCTTGGCATATGAAACAATTTTATCATGGCATAATGTGACTCAAGTAATCTTTTGAAGATTTAATTAATTGTTTTAGTGGAATTTTCAAGTAAAATAACATCACCTTAAGGTCAAACATCCCCTTTAAAGCAATATATATGACTTCAAGTTAAGGATTCAAATTGAGATCACTTCAATACCTATTATAAGACATTAGAACATTCTAAAGACCTAAATTAGGTAACCATATATCTTTATAACATCCTTAATACTTATGATCAATCCATACCTCATCATACTAAATGGATTCATGATAGGGTCATCAGCTACAAATATTGGGTTATCTACAACATGAGGAAAAATAAACCATTGATATCACCCTAAGGTATGTTATGAGTCTTTATACATGTTTAATAATAAGGAATATTCTTTAAATAAGTTCAAATATAGAGTAAATACAACCATTATGGTGTTTCTTGACATGACAAAACACTTGAATCTGCTACTTGATATGATAACTACTGATCTTTATTTTGACTATCATAACACTTAAAGAAACATAATAAGGGTGACTAAAAGTGATGTTTTTGGGTTCTCATGCATGGGTTGAATCATTTATAGTATTGAGGGAAGAAAGTGGTCAACATTACTTGTAACTCTGAAGGCTTGACCTGCTTACTAGTCAAGAGGACACTGGATCTTTTTACCCATCACTCATGCCTAGGTAAAGACTCCTTAACTACACTATCACTTCATGACTAATACCTTGAGTACCTCAAGGAATAAAAAAATAATAAATACACAAAATAATAAATAAAATAAATAACAAAGACACATAATAAAAATCAATAATATAAAATAAATAGCTAACAAAGTATGTGCTACATCACTTGGAGGAAGGAAACTAACTACTATGTACAAGATAGTTTTGTGATTCTAGTAATAATAATTGAGGAAAATCCAATTGATAGGGATAGGGAGTTCCCCACCACTCAATTTGGACAATTGGAATGAATTATTCTCTTTATATCTAGTAATGACATATGGGCCACTCTGAAGATTATCAAATTTTGAATGCTTACCTAGTTTGGCACAATCCTCATCCCATTTAAGTATAATGTCACCTTGTTAAAAGATTTTTGAAGAGGCCTTATTTTAAAATTATATTTTTAATTGATAATTTTTGGAACACATGGCATGCATAGAATCATCCCTTGTCTCTTCCAACTCCCTCAACTCAATCATCCTCACCTCTATTGCATCTCTCTTCTTGATTTTAAGTTGGTGTGCAAGTTCTAGGGCTAGAATCTCAAGTGACATGGGTGGTCTTTATTCTTTTCCATATACATTAAGATATTGTGAGTGACCATTATACCTCTTGGTATTAATCCTATCTACCCATAAGGAAGTCCTTAGCTTGGTACGGTACCCCCTTTGGTTGTGCTCCATTATTCTTCTTATTATCCTAATCATATTATTATTAGTGGAATATACTAGTACATTACCATGTGGATAGTAATTAATTGAATAAATAAGGTATATGAAATGATTAATATCCCATTCACTCACCTTTTTAGTACTGAAGGTTAATGCATTATTTGATATGATGGTGGAGGAGACCCTAAATCTTGTCATTAGGCTATCATAAAACTTTAAAATTGAATTTAAATTTTCCTCCTTGAGTGAAGTTACATCCACCCACCTATTAAATTAATCAATAGAAGTTAAAAAACACTTATTTCCAATACTATATGGGGGATGAATACTACCAAAAAAGTCTAGGCCCCATTGCATGAAGGGTTTCTCAACTTGAATAGGATTTAGAGGCAAGGCAATTAATCTTTGATTTCTAGTGAACATATCAAATTTTTAGTACCTCCTAACCCAAGAATAGTATTACCTAAATAAACTTGGACAAAAATATCCTAATTTTATGATTTTTTTATTATGTGGTCTTGGTGGCAAAGTGTCCTCTTATAGGCCCATCATGAAACTATCCTAAAATCTTATCAATTTGACTAGTTTTTACACACCTCAAAATCATACCATCAAGGTATTTATTGAATATTACCCCATAAAACAAGATATAAGGTATGTATATTCAATATAAATTACCTTCTTATCCTATTTTATCTAGTAATATATTCTCCTATTTGGAGGAATTTTGCCATGTCTTGAGTCCAGCTGGAAGGAGATGTATTTACAATTATTGTTTATCATCTTGAATTGCCAAGACCACTTCTTGCTCTTCCTTAACATATTATAAAATGTGTTCACATAGTACCCTACCCATAACCAAAGTGGTAACCTTCACCTCTATGTCATACTTCATGCACTTGGTCACCCAACCAAATTTCTTTTCACTCAAGTCTCTATTAAGGATGGAATCTTTGATACTAGGGTGAACCGCCATGACAAAGATTTTATTGTTTGACACCAATTGTTTGAAATTATTAATACCTCTCATGATTGTAATTACATGTTTTTAAAAAAAAATTTACCTCTCTTCATACCCCTCCATTTCTTAGCTAAATAATGTTATGGGTCATTCAAGTCATTCACTATTTTGTTGAATAAGCATGGCATAAATAGTGTAACTTGTAGAGAAGGCATACGTGAAAAAGCATTTTGTAAAATAAAGGTTGAACAAGGTGGGAACCTAGGAAATAGCTTGATTGATGGACACAAAACTTATATTATCTTTCTTGGTCCATGAGAACTCCTTGTGTTTCTTGAGCATGTGAGCTAGAGGCCATACCAATTATACAAATCTAGGTATGAACCTTATGATTAAGTTTATTTTCTCCAAAAAACTCTATAATCCCTTATTGTGTTTGAGAAGTGATAAGGAAAGGATTATATATACCATTTTAGGGTTAATATAGAGGCCATATTTTGATAGAACATGCCCTAAAATTTTTCCCTCATGGATTACAAAGATACATTTTTGGGGGTTCGAAGAGACCCCAAACTATCTACACCTATCAAACACCAACCTAAAATGTGTTGAGTGATCCTTGGGGTCATTTTAAAATAAAATTATGTCATAAAGGTAGATGATCACCATCTCATTTATTATCCCTTGAAATTCTACATCCATTACCCTTTGGAAGGTATTTCCTGCATTGGATAGTCCAAAGGGAATATTCTTATAATCATAAGTGCCCCACTTGGTTTTGAAAGAAATCTTGTGTTGACCCTTCTCCCTCTCTAAAACCTGACCATACCTTTAGTATCCATCAATAATAGAGAACCTTTGAGAACCTACAACTCTTTGAAGGATCTGATCCATAGATGTTATAGGGTAGTGATCTCTTAGTGACGCCTTGTGAAGATATGTAAAGTCCACACACAACCTTATCTCCCCATTATTATTCCTCATAGACATAATATTTACCACCCATTAAGAGTATTTAATGGGATATATGATGTTGGAATCAAGGAGGTTTTTCAACTCCTTATTCATAATGATCTCAAGCTTTAGGTTGATTGGTCTTAGCTTTTATCTCACAGGCTTAACACTTGACTCTAACTCTATGGTATGTTGAGCCAAACTAGGGTCAAAACCATTAAATTAATGATATTCCCAAGAAAAAATGTCTAAAAATTATTTGAATATTGATATGAAGACTACCTTATTATTTTTAGTGTTCACCTTTCCTAGTTTGAGTAGCCTATCTTTGAAGATGATGACTTTTTCATAGTGTTCCTATTTAGTGTATATGCTCACCTTATCTTTCCTTAGCTGTTCATATTCATTAAATATGATTTATAATGTCAAAAAACTCTTAGGTATTTTTTTTTCCTCAATTAGATAATCTGGTCCCCAAATTTCTATAGTAATATACATTGGTTCTTTGAGTAAAAATATGCCTCATGTTGTAATTTACATGCAATTTTTTTATCATTTTAAACAACTTGCCAACTCAATTTTTTGTTAGGGATTTAAGGTTTACATACCACCTTGATTTGGGACTTTTATTTGATGTAATTAACCCAATTTTATATTTCATATTGTGATCCAATGGTTGCTAGCTAGTCTACATGTTGACTGGCCTCTCTAGGAATGGAGTGAATGTCAAAGGCCTTAAAATCATCCATAAAGTCATAAACCCTATGTTTATATTATTTTTAAAGTGGGTTATTGACTTCACTTTGAAATATCACTTGATTTACTACAAACTCACTATCCCCCATAGATTATAAGATCTTGATGCCTCTCTTTCTTTCCCATTATAGGCCATAGATGAAGGATTCATAATCTACAATATTAGAAGTGTAACTGAATTGAAACCTTAAGGAAGAAAAGTACCTTTACATAGAAGGGGAAATAAGAATCACATTAGTTCCACTTCACTTCTTTGATTTAAATCCATCAATGAACAAATTACATGCTTCTTCATGATCTTGGCTTGGGCTAGTGAGACTTGGTATGACAACCCATTCTTCATGCATAAAATACACACCCAAACTTGCCTCTTAAATTATTTTGTATGAATAATATACATGATTCTATGATACCCATTCATCAAGGAGAAAATTTTACGTACCTTCAAGTGGTTCATTGGGATCTTGGTCATTGGGGTGTTCATCTTTATTTGGGATAATGCAATTGACATTTGATAAATTAGGCATGTAGGGATCTAAGTGGAACCTAGAGATAGTTTTAGACCTTATTCTAACCTTTCTCCCATCCCTAGTCCTAAAAACCATATAATACCAATCATAAGAAATATAACCCCATATTTTTTTTAGTGAAATCCCTAGACAAGCATAAGGATAAGTAGGGAGGGAATTCAAATACTACTAAATATTGAGATATAGTAAAATTAGGTCAAGTAGCCAAGATGTTTTTTAGATATTTAAGGATACCAATAGTCTTGGTAGGAAACCCATATAACAATAAAAACCCTTTTGCATTAGGTTCATAATTTAACCCTAATGTATCTTCTATATACTTAGGCATGATAGCAGTGCTTGCCCCACTATCTATCATGTAGTTATGTACTAGGAAATCACCCATGATGATAGATAGGTAGAATTTAGGGGGTTTGATTACCTTGGATTCTTGAGACTCATGAGGTTGATTTTAATTCTTTAGGATTGCACCCAATTTTTTTGCCTACTTATCTAATACATGAAGTTTGTAAAGCTCTTTTTGAAGGAGATATTTTTTCCTAGGAATGAGTAAGGTGTGCCATATAAGGATAGTAACATGGCTCTTCTTCCCTGATCCACAATGCTAATGTGAGAGGTGGTGGCCTTGGACTATAATTTAGATTAGTAGTACCACTTGGAGTTTGTGTGGATTGAGGTATGAAAGGACATATATGATTCTTCCCTTTCCCATATTTAACTTTCTAAGTTGATGATGCCTTAGGAGATACATCTTGACTAGTAGTATTTTGAGGTATTATAGATGGTGGATAGGCTACCCTTTCAATTCATAAACCATCACAACTTCCCTTCTCTTAGCCCTTATATAGGATGCAATTGGACTACCTACATTAGTTCAATTTTCACCCTAATTGGCTACCACTTGTTCAAAGGAATGATCTCCTTATTAGAAGTTAACAAAGGTAGTTTCAAATGGTGATTTACTTGCAAGTTCCCCTTGATTGATTTGGAATATCATCTTGAGTCATGGAATGTTTCCATATGGCATTAAGGACCTTCCTTACGTTGTGTAGGAGGTTGACTATCATTAGTTGGAGAAGCTTGATTCTACTACATGAAATATGCTTGGAAAACATCACCACTTATAGATATTGAAATATCATGTGGTTTCCCCCATTGAAAAATACATTAACCCTCTTGATCATGTTTATTTAAAGTTGGGACTAGTGATCTAGAATTGTTAGTAGAATTGGGGTTATATCTATCATAGGGCCTTGATTGAGTGATCTACCCTTGACCTTATTAATTAGGTATATATGGAGGTCTTTTATACTAGTAAGGATGATAAGTGGATAGTTAGGGTGTTCGGTAAGGTCTATGGGGTGGAATTTTTTGCCTCTCCAAGGCCACTATCTTGTTGTTTTAGGCCTTGAACAATCCTTCAATCTTACCCAATTTATCTACATGATTGACATCTATCTGATCATGGTTGGTTGGTGTTGGTAAGGGATAAATTATAGGCATAATGGGGTTAAATATTTAGGAATAAAATAATGAGGGGTATTGGTGTAAGCTTACCTACTTGGATAAGACAATTTTGTACCCTTATGGCCACATCATAATCATTTGGTAGAGTGTTCCTCCCCATGGACTGTATCATGACTGCCACATTAGAATTGAGGGATATTAGGTAATACAAGAATGCATAATTGGGGGTAATCTTGATTATTATGGGGATCATATCCCATGTTTTTTAAAACCTATAATTGAAATATACCATAAATTCTTGGAGAGACCTTTTAATTATGGTGAGATGTTCTACTAAAGAAAGATGGTTACTCATATCCTTAAAGTGTTTTCATGATTGCTCACCAAATTCATCTTAGGTATTGATGGATGTAGGTGTTAAACTCCTATACCACTAGAGTGCCTTACCATTCAAGGAAGTTTTTAATAACCTCATAGACACATTTTCTTGGGTCACATTATGAACTGATCATAAATTGGTTATGTATGCAATATGTTCTATACATAGCAATATGTTTTATAGGGGTAGCTATGTTTTTTCTAATGAAATATGGAAGGAATTTAAGATTAATAATAAGTATGTCATCAAACTAATTCAGATTTAAGGGGATGCCACCATTGAAGGGAACAAAGGCTTGAAGTCTAGGCCTAACCATTAGAGGTGTAGGGTTTGTAGTAGTGTTTTTTTGAGTATAATTAGGAGAGTTAGGGGGTGTAGGATTTGGATTAAACCTAGGGTGTATCTTTCTCCTAGAAAATTCTAATGATAACACAACAAACTCAATCTCCTTACCTTTTTATGAAGATCTTATGACCACTTTTTGCATAAAACTTAACTATAGATTTGCTAATGAAGTGTTTGAATATATATAATGTCACCCAAGTATACAATTTCAATCTCTAATTCACTTGAATTTCAGTCCCACTGGGTGTGCTAGAACTATTAACACTCCAAACTGCACCCATAAAAGGACCTATAAGAGGACCAAAAATCTAGGTTAGAAGGTTAGCTCCACTACTAAATCAAATTGAGCTCACTTTATAGGACATACTAATTGAGGTGAAATAGATACAAAAATGTACAAATGGAAACCTAATATAAAGAGGTGATGTCCCAATATTCACCTATCCACTCTAACTGATCTTCAAACAACACTTCATGAATTAAATGAATAACTATGACTAAAACAAGATTCTATGTGAACTCATACTAATGATTATTTATTATGAAGGCTATGAATATTTATTAAAACTTTAAGGTAATTTAAAACATGTATTCTTGAGACACTAATGACGAACTTACTCTTCAACATAGTTACCAACATTCTAACACATCACATGACCTGCATAGGATGACATTATAATAACTAGGTGAAGGAGAGGACATATAAAGGAAGATAAAATCACACTTTTTTAAAATAAACAAACCATAACACACTAATGGCATCTAATAAATGTGTAAATAGTCCTTTATTTATTGATTCTCAAGGTTCTCAAGATACAGTTTGGTATAATTTCATTACACCCAATTAAGGAATAGCTACAATGGAGTTAAGGCCTGAATATATAGATGAATATACTAAGATAAAATAGAGTTTAGAATGAGTATAACATTAATGGGTCATGAATGACCATCATCCCTTTAATTATTAGTTACAAGTAGCCTCCACACTTCTTCATGTAATCACTAGGATGATAGTGTCTTGAATAAGCATCTTTGGGGTGTTTGAATCTATTTTTAGAAAATTTTAACCCATTAATATAATATTCATGCCACATTTTGTCAATTAAATCTCCTTATAATATTTAAAAATCATTTAAAAGGTTTAATCATGCCTCCTCAATGAGACATTTAATAGTTACCTATTTCTTGCATGTTGACTATGTTTAAGAAACTACCTAACTCCCCAATAATGGCCATGGATGTTGAGAACAATCACATAATGAGAAACTTAAATAATTTTAATGACCATTATTTTAATACACACTACCCTTATACACCCATAAACTTTCCCTTTTATTGATTAAGTGGGTCTGTTATGCAAGTAATCTTGTTTCCTAACTTATTCACTCTTTTGGATGGCTATGAGAATTTAATGAGACCTTAAAGATGGGTGAGTGAGTCTTATTAAATCCTAAAACATCATACCATGCCATGATATATGCTTTAAAAACATCTCACACCTACAATTCTACTTTACTTAGATAACAAGGTCACCTCCCTCTTGTATTTTAAGACTGCCTATTTAGTGAAGGATTGGAGAAGAATTTTCATGAAGATTTGTGAAAATTTTATGATTTTAAAAGATAGAGGATATCTCATACTATATCCCCCAATAGTTTTAAACTTTTCATAAACTTTGTACCTTGAAAATACCATAAAATGTTACAAAAATAGAGTTTTTTGGGGTGTCTAAACACTATCTGTATAGATGATTACCAAAGCTGAGGTCTCCTTTGATTGGAATATGTGATCCATGTGTTTACTAGGTCATTTTAATGCATTTAGATTAATTTTATATAGTATCTTCCAAATCAAGTCCTTATTAGGGGTTTAAGGAGGTTTAAGGGGGTTTTTGGACTTTTAGCAATGGTTTATAAAGGTTAGGATCCTAAACTCTAAACCAATGCCATTAAAATATTTTAGATAAGGCCCCTAAACTCTCACAAAGTTATTAGATCCCCATGCAATTTTTTTATATAATTATGAGCTTTTCAAGTTGCCTCTTAGGTGATAAATGTGCATCTTGAGTAGTCCCAAGGCACTTTTAGGCCAAAATGACCAACTATGACTTCTTTTTTGTAAACACAAGTGGATCACACATCTAAGAAAGCATGATAAAAATTTATAAGTTGGCTTGAGATATCATATAATCCTATTTTATCCTCTGCTCTAACTTCCAAGTGGCATTGCCTTGAGGAGGGTACCAGATTAACATGTTTAAATGTAGGGTTTCTGAGTTTTGACCCCAATATAGAGTTATGAAGCATTTAACAACTTTTAATAACATGAAATTCACCCCTTAAGGACCTTAGAGCATTATCATTGGCCTGATCAAGTAATTTACCCCCTCTTGTGTGTATCCAACCTTTTATTTAGGAACCTAGGCGTATCTACAAGTGGTTTTTAGGCATAGATGCCCTTGTAGGTGAGCAAGGTGTACATATATAATACCTCAGGTTCCCTTTCCTTCCTAAAAAACATATGCAATATTTATATCCTTATCAACTTCTTGCATATAGGTTTCTAGTGGCTCTTCTAGGTCTAACCCATACACTACACATCTTACATGTGTTAACCAGTAGGCCATTTGAAGGATTAGGGGACTTATTTATACTATTAAGACCTTTTCATAAACTAATTACCTCATTTTAATGCATTTAGATGTGTAATTCCTTCATCATGTCTAAATCAAGGTTTAAGGAGGGTTTTGGAGGTTTACCATCTTAATGATGGTTGAAAGAGTAAAAACCTCCAAACTAGAACTTCTTGCAATGAAAATTTAGTCTACATACCCCTTCATATCTCTTGAATATCCCTGGGCCCCATGTAAATTATACATTGAGATATGAATGAAAAATGACTTGATTTGAGCTCTTTTCTAGGCAATTTGTGTAGGTTATGATGTTAACATTTGTTTATAGAGTTGGGCCCTTGAATCCAAATCTCTCCTTCATGGATATTTATTCCATAGGGGTGAAAAAATCCCATTAATATCACTATTTATTAGTCCCTTTGTGATGAAATATATGAGTTTTGAAAGTGATAGCTTGACATGCCTACTTAAGCCAATGGAACTAGAGAAGGTGTTAAGACTAAATTAGACCATTTCTTTACATTCCCCTACATCAGACACCTCCTTCAAGATCCTTATCAACATCACACACCTTTTCATTGCTTTTAATCTTTTTTTTGGGTTCTTTTTATCTTCTACTAAGTTGGAGGTGGGGTCTTGAGACCTAAGGGAGGCTTTAGGTATTGTATCTTAGACTGGGTTTTTGAACCCTTACTCACCTATAAGTGAATTTGTTGCCTACATGTTGTCATATCACCCTCCTTAGTCCATTTTACACCTTTTAAACTTGTACTTACGTACCTAAACCATCATATCAACTTTTCTCCATCTTAATCTTGTTTTGACCATCATTATCCTATATAGATGATTGAAATAGTCAATGATGAAGATCCAAGTAACCTCTTTTACCCCATTAGAATGATTTATTTATGGCTTGGGTGTATTTTTTTCCATGTTTTGACTATATACTTTGAGTTTTGTCCTCTAAAATTTTCTAAAACACCTATATACAGAGTCACATCATATCTTGCATGTTTTGGGTCTACAACGTAGACTAGACAGTCACTGACTTGACCACACCATTATATGAGATCTTAAGGTGTGTGGATGTCATCATCATCTTGGATCTCTCCTTTACATATATACTAACATTTATATTCTCATAAATTTATCACCCTCACTGATTAGGTAACCCTGTCTAACTATATGTATCTAAATTAGTTTATTTGTGCACTCTTATTGGTTTTATTGCCTTTTGATGACATGAAATCTATGTCTTGATTTCCTTCTTAGTATAATTTATCACCTCCATGGCATAATAGGTATCATATTAAAGGTTTTATATAGAATATAAATAGTCTTGTACATAATTATTTATGCATGTTGACTGTCAAGAGGTCTATTGAATAGGCTCCTGAGTTAGAAGAGTTTTTTCATTATTATACTTGAGATCCCAATGGCTTTCCTTGCATACAAATTTATGCCCTCAAGAAAGACATATTCATAATAATGGACCTTACTTACATTTGATACTCATTTACATATAATGGTTTTAAAGGGCCTTGAAGTGTGAATTTGTAGCCTCCATATTGTCATATCATCCTCCTTAATCCATTTTATACCTTATACACTTATCTTTACCTACCTAAACCATCATATCAACCTTTCTCCCTCTTAATATTTTTTTGACCATCACTATCCTAAATATATGCTTGAAATAGTCAGTGATGAAGATCCAAGTAGCCTATTTTACCCCATTAGCATGATTGATTCAGGGCTCAGGTGGCATGTTTCCTTGTTTTGACTATAGCCTTTGAAGTTTGTCCTTCCCAACTTTTCCAACAACACCTATATATACATTCACATCATATCTTGCATGTTTTAGGTCTGCAACCTAGATTAGATAGTCACTAATTTGACCACACCATCATATGAGATCTAAAGGTGTGTGGATTCCATCATCATATTGGATATCATCATCATCATCATCATCATCATCATCATCATCATCATATTGTTCACTCTTATAGGTTTCCTTACCTTTTGATGACATGAAATCTATGTTTTTATTTCATTCTTAGTCTGATTTATCCCCTCCATGGCATGATATGTCTCATATTAAAGGTTGTAGATAGACTATCAATAGTCTTGTAGGTAATGATTTATGCATGTTGTTTATCAAGAGGTCTATTGAATAAGTTCCTAAGTTAGAAGAGTTTTTCATTAATATACTTGAGATCCCAATGGCTTTCCTTGCATCCAAATTTATTCCCTCAAGATAGACATATTCATAATCATAGACCTTACTTACATTTGAGACTCATCTACATAGAATGGTTTTGAAGTGCTTTGAAGGGTGAATCTGAGTTATCTCCTATAAGTGATGATTATGATCTCTCAATAGTATTTATACCTGAATATGCCCCTTTTCATATAGTCTTAATGGATTCTCATGGTTTTATATAAGATTTGGCCTTGTTCTCAGCCTTTAATCATGGTATAATGATTCAAACTTATAAATTTCAGTAAGAAGACTTTATGGATTTGTGTATTGGATTTCAAGGCTCATTATGATGTAAGTTGACAATGATAAGACTATCAGATGATATAGGATCCTTGAGGGATTACATTGTATTATTGCCTCATGCCCAAGATGACATACAAAGACCTTAGGCATCTCTACTCACATACTTAGAAAAACAAAACACTTAGAGGTCATCAATCAAGTATATGTATTGAAAAATGGAAATTTATGATTATTCAAATGCCTCAACTTTTGTTGAACAACCTTAAATTCTTCTAAACAAGACTATTAAGGCATTGAATATCTAGTTTATAGTCTATTAGTCTGTGATGACTATAATGAGGTCTACTCATCTAAAAATAAGGACATTTTCATATGAATATAGTACTCTATTTATGCCTTTATGGTATCTTGATGAAATTCAATATCCATCCTCATCAAACACATTGTCTTTCCTTATAATGAAGCCCAAACATGTAGGTAGTCTCATTTAGAGGTGATATATTGAGGTATTTTAGGTCCATATTACCATTTAACCTATAATAAAGATGTAAGGATACATGAAAAACCTCAAGGATCCATCAAAAACCCTAAAACTAGTGCTCATTATCAAACATATGCATTGAATATCCCTTTTTACCAATAGAACCCTACATGTAGTCTATAGATAGTGGTAGCTTAGATGTTTCTTTCTCATATAGTCTCACACATGAAAACTAAGGGTGGAGGATTCCATGTAAGTACATTAAATGACTGGATAATACATGAACAACAATTAGTTTCATCAAATAGGCAAGCAATACATTGAAACCATTCCATTTTTTGGCCCCATGTAAATGAAGGTAAACCATATTACTTAACTTCTTAGTGTTTATTCCTAAAGCATAGAGGAATAATATTTAAATAAATTCCCAAGACTAGGAGGCCATTAAATCCCCTTAATTTGTCCAATAGCTTGGACCCTCATGTTCTCTCTCATTTATAGATTGAGCACAACCCTAAAGGGCTCTAAAAATCTACAAATGAGCTCAATGGAAGGAGGTCAATTTTTTAATCTTTTGGCTCTAAAACACCTAAATTATTTCATCTAATTCCTATGCTAAACTCCATTTATAGATACCTAACTCCATCTGACTAAATATTTTCTATATAGATCTATACTTGTCTGATAACTGTTACAAAACATTGGATTCTTGCATTTTCTCATGTTTTTAGACCATGAAGTATCATTGGTAGGTAGGATGAGGGAAACTAAAAGTTAGAAAATATTTCAAAACATATGGTATGGTTTGAGAAGCTGAAGGGATAGATTTTCACATGTGTGTGACCCATTTAGTGGAAAATAAAGGTCTTTGACTTACAATAAGATACCCTTGATAAATTAAATGGTTTGATCATGGAATAATGGGATTCATGAAGTATTTTGAGGATGTAATTTATGGTTTTAGTGGCATTTTGAGGCTAAATGTGATCATCTTAAGGTCAAAAACCACCTTTAAAGCAATATATATTACTTCAAGTGAAGGATTCAAATGGAGATCACTTTAATACCTATTAAAAGGCCTTAAAACATTCTAAATACCTAAATTAGGTTATTTTATATCTATATAACATCCTTAATAATTATTATCAAGACATAACTCAACATACTAGATGGATTCATGATAGGATCATCACCTACAAAGATTGGTTTAACTTCATCATGAGCAAAAATGGACCATCGAGATCACCCTAAGGTATTTTATGAGTACTTACATATGTCTAATCATAAGGAGGAAGCTTGAAATAAGTTCAAATAGGGAGTAAATAAAACCACTATGGTGTTTCTTGACATGAAAAAACACTTGAATTTACTACCTAATATGATGACTAGTGATCTTTCTTTGGACTATCTTAACACTTCAAGAAACATAAGAAAGGTGACTAGAAGTTATCTTTTTGGGTTCTCATGCATGAATTTACTCCTTTATAGGATTGAGTGTAGAAATTAGTCAATATGAGGTGAACTTAATTCTCATTAACATGTAAGGTTTAGCCAACATAAGTTCTTTTAGAGGGAATTTTTTTGAAGTGTGAGGTTATTAGAAATGTGTTGACCCTTATTAAAATAAAATATAATATATTTTTAGTGAGCCCTTTTATAATTAATTAATCACTTGGGGTGGTAGACATATCTCTTTAATTTTATTTTGGCACCACATCCATACTTCTTAAATTTTGTCTAGTGATCTAGATCTAGGAGTTAGTGGCAAGATTCTTCTAGGCACGTGCATGTCTTATAATGGAAGATCTTTGGAATAGTTAGAGGGGTGGCATGTGATCATGTTCTAATGTCTAATATAAATGTTTTTATTTAATCATCTTGATAAGGCCTCAAATGTTGCTTAAATACTTTTACATCTACCCCTTTATAATTTTTTACCACTTATCAATCATTTCATATATCTCCCTTGAACTACCACATCATTATCTCATATCTAACGAGAATAATTACCTTATTCCTTTCTAGGACATCCATACACTAAGGGTTTTATAGTTAGATCATCTAATGAGCCGTGAGTAGGTGAAGGATGCAAACATAGAATATTTCTATGGGGGTGCATGAATTTTAACCCTTTTTATACCAAGTCCTCTTTAAATAGCCTTCTAAAGTATTTAATTATACTAGGGTCCACAGTAATCTATAAAGTAGCATGTCTATAACATAAGTGCATAGCATAAATCAGTCTATAATTTATGAGATCACAGAAGTGAGATTTTACAAACTGGTATGAGACTTTATCATGGATGGATAAGAAATATTTTGAATAGGAGTGCACAATCTAAAAAATATGAGTTTTGTGACTTTTATCCTATGCTCCACATGTGCTTATGTGATGTAGGGTTCTTACATGGGGAATGCATTAAAATTAGTTTACCCAACATCCCATTTTCTCTAGAAGGAAATGGGGACCCACTTTTTTTTAAATTTGATATTAATATGGAATCATTTTCATATGTTTATCATGAAAATATAATAAATTTAACTTTTGGTGGGGTGGTATTGGCATCACATTTTATGAGACTAAATTTTGTATTGCAGAGATGAATTCATCAGGTTATTTTCTTTTGGCCCTTATGTAAATTATCTTTTAAGATGTTATGTCTCAGCTATTATAAACCCTATTTTATTTTGGGATTATTGTTTGGAAAGCCTTATTTTTTTTTGGAGATTGTTGCAGACATTTTCTTTGAAATAATTATCTCAAAAGAATTTGGCCTATGGACTCTTTGCCTTATAAAATTTTGGACCATAGACATTTTCACTAAAGAAAATTCCTCGATGGATTATCCCTTCGACCTTACCCAACCTACCCTTAAAAAAAATTTAAATTCCTTTTGGCCATACAGAAGTACACTTTAGAAAGATCAAAAGTGTCTTTTGGCCTCCTCGAATCAGACACTTTGGGCAAACCTTTTGCCCTAAAGTAGACCGTTCTAATTCCTTCCACATAACCTTTGAGACTTTTATCCCAAATACTTTTGACCCTTTTAGAAGTGACCACTTACCCTCAAAATATTTTGAAAATTACCTTTTTTCCTTTTTAAAGTTTCCATATGCCCTTTCCATTGTTAGACATACCCTTTGAGACTTTTGTCTTGGACCTTTCATCCCTTATCCAATTATTTCATACATTTTTTTTGAAAGAATATAGACCCTTCATATTGAATCCACATGCTCTTCAAACTTTGTGTAACCTACCCTTCAAAACTTTGTAAATAAGCCCTTAGTTTTATGAAATTACCCTTCAAGAAACCAAAAGTGCCCTTTGGCATTTGTAAAGTAGACCCTTTAGGACTTTTGTCATGGACAAAATGCCCTACAAATTGAACCCTTCAAATCAAAAGTACCCTTCATAGGAACTAAAATTTCCCCCAGACCTTTTAAATATCCCTTTAGGATAAATTAATTCAAGACTTTTACCTAGATGAATCCTTTCAAGAAATTATTATGGACATTTTGTCTAAAACAAATCCCTTAAGAAAATTAGTCTACAAGCATCGATCCAAAATCATTTTCTTGATGTAGACCATAAATCACTTTATTACTAGGAATACTACTAAGTATCATCATACTTAGACAAAATACTACCTATTAATATTTTTAAATTCCCCCACCAACCTGAGCTACCAAACTTGAGTTATACATGAAAGGAAAGCCAAGGTGAATGTTGAACATTTATGTCATATGAACTAGTATTAAATGTAAGATTCTATATAAATGATCTACTATGATTTAAAGCCATCATTTGCATTCGAGATAACTTATATTCAAAGTCTTCTGCTATCTTATAGAGATGAAGAGCCCTAGTTCTGACTTTAAGAGTATTCTATGAGTAAAAACAACAAATGAGCTAGAGATGAGTTATTTTCATGTAGCACACAAGTATATATATCATGTATCACATAGATTAAGAGAATTATAAATCATAAAATAATATATTCTACATCTAGAATGTTTTGAGGTACCAATCCACCATCCCCATACTTGATTAAAGACTAAAAAATTTACCAATATAGTCTTTGATGCCATAGTGTTTAGAGATAAATAAAGGACTTATGAAATGGTATGAGATGTCATTGATTAAATTGACTTTTTTTCACTTGAAAATGAT
The DNA here is from genome assembly GCA_037957365.1 of Torreya grandis. NCBI lineage: Eukaryota > Viridiplantae > Streptophyta > Pinopsida > Cupressales > Taxaceae > Torreya > Torreya grandis. The sequence goes on along the minus strand of JARHVA010003275.1, from coordinate 502,554 downwards.
ATGACATTAGCAAACAAACTATTTGTGAAGGCATTATTAGTGCTTAAAGAATAGAAACTACATTTTGTTGTAGTTAAACCAGAAGTGATGCCCTAAATAGACCTCTTGAGGGACCTATTATTCTTTAGTAGGATATCATAGGATGTGTTCCTAAATCAATCTAACAATAACATAGTGGTCACTTTCATTTTAGGATGAGATTTTCAAAGATATTTATTTTTGAGCATCTATGATGCCTACTTTGACAAGAACACATTGGTGTCATTCAATGCAAAGACTTCGATGGAGAAGGTGTTGTATTCATGAATCCTTCCTATAAAAACCATCACATACAAAGGGAAGAAGTTGAAGGGGGCCATCCCAATTGAGAGATTCAAGATGGGGATTCACAACGGCATGACACTCCTCAAAAACTTTCATGGTATTCCTTAAATTCACTTTATCAATTTGGATTGGGTATCATTTTTTAAATAATGATCATGGATGATGCCCACTTATTCACTTGAAAAGATCATAAGCCTATGGTTGAGAGATTAAATTATTCCCAAAGATAGGCATCCTTACCTACTAGGGAATTATTCATGATGTCATATCTATTAGACATGGTCATGGGGATATGTTATAAAAACCTTGGTACATTATGGGCTCTGGCCATTGACTAAAAAATAATATAATTTATGATCAATACTAGTTCATGCACATATATTAATACACCAAACACATGGTAAGAATCTCTAAGGATGTCTGTCCTCATATTTGACAAGCTATTCATGGCTCACCCATACCTCAGATTGGGCATAACATTGTGAAGAACATGGTTAGGAAAGGGGATTACTTCCTCTACCCTAGTTTTACTATCATCATGGTATGTGGAAACAAGGTTGGCCCCTTGTGTTTACTAACATTTATTCTAGAAAAGTTGACCAAATTGGAGACTACTTTCTAGTTGTGGAAGAGCATTGAGAAAGATTTATCAAGGCAAAAAAGAACCTTATATTTTGGTCACCTTATCACCATTAGAAGGATGACATATAAAATGAGAAAGTATCTCAAGGATGTATGTGGCAAATTCAAGAACTATCCTTTCCCTACACTTCCACATAGAGACTGGGATCCACACGGGTTGATCTAGAAACACATCCATGGGTTCAACATTCCATATAGTCATGAACCCTATGACTATGATTTTATATTTTTGAATGTTAAGTTAGATAAGGAAGTTTTGTAATCATCATTTATTACTAGGTTATAGGAGGACCATTTAAGGATGATCTTAGATGATCCTTCTATCTCCACCAGGGAGTTAGATATCAAGAAGGTTCTCTTTAAGGGATGGAAACATTCAAACTTTTGGAGAGGATAGTCCAAGGATTAATCCAAGGATTGGGCCACCTCCTCCTCTTAAGGACTACCTCTAAATTTAATGTTAAAATTAGTGGAGAAGGATCTTAGGATATCCAAGCTCAGTTCAACAAGAGGAGGACAAGTGGGAGACCCCATTAACCTTGACTCTGATGAGGAAGAGAGAATACAAAAGTAGCCTATTTTAAGTTATAACCAAATGCCAAATTCTACCCCCTAGATACATATTATTACATACATAAGGGTAGAAAATCCAAAAGAATCATTGACATCATAACTTGACTCCCATACTTAGGCAAGAAACCCTTTGGTTTACAAAAAGAAACCTAGGACTCCCATAGGTTGTTCCACAGTATAGTCATCATAAGGCTTGTCCACTTAGCCTCCATGTTTAGAACTAACCAGGGGAGATGTGGTGATTATTAAGGACATTGAAGATGATTTAGATCAGGAAGTTGAGCTAAAATCAACCAAGGCTTTAAGACTCTAAGTAGAGCCCGTGTAGCTCTCTCTTCAAGGTACCCAATCTTTTACTAGTTTTCCCTTATCTTCTATACACATTTTTGAGAAAGAAACCTCTATATAAATACACACATCTATTATTTACACTACTAATATTGTTTATTTCTTGTCTATTTCCATCCCTTTCACCACACCAATCATTTATATTCCTAATAACAACTCTATGGTTAAAGATCCCAAGAAAAAGGTGTCTAAAAAGGTATAGATAGCTTTAGCCACCAAATAACTCCACATTAAATCCACCTAAATCACCCTTCCACTATAAAATACCACATCCATAGAGGAGAACACTATGACAACCATTAGTAGGGGAAGGAAGGATAATCCCCACATAGTCATGGTCTATCCACTTCCTTAGTTTAGAGGAATGGATTGGTCCAAAATCATGTTTCCTTCCCTTCTAGATGTCCTCACCAAATCCACCTAAAAATAATAGAAAACCCAAGAGGATTTAGAAGAATAGGTTATTACCATAACCTTTGATGCATCCCAACATGATATTCCTCCATGAGCAGTAGATTTAGGATGTAAGGTTTCTCAATTACCAAATTTTAAGATTATAGCCTCCCATCTATTTCCAACCTATTTGATCCTCCAACCAACAACATCTAAAGGGTGAAGAAAATAAAATTAGAAGATGACAAGGGAATCCAAATCATCTTATAATAGAGGCAAGAGGTGTTCTCCCTTACTAAAAAGGTAGAACATGTAGCTAGGGTAATATTTGTATGAAGAAAATATAGCAAATATAGCTTTGGCACATAAGGATGCCATAATTGTGATCTATGAGGCAATATAGATAGCTCAACATGAGATAGAGGTATAATTTCAAGTACTGGAGAAAGAAGTGGAGTAACTTAAAGAAAAATCCAAGATATTACACATTCTTGCTCGCATTAAAACTAAAGTCTAGGAGGTAGCTTCAAGATGCTACAACTCCCTAGAAGAAATGGAGATTATGAGGGCTGAGATGGTCCCTCATGTGAGATAGGTTAATCAATTGTATAAATCTCTAAGAGATGATAGTTCCAAATTGAATATGCTAGAGGTCTACATAGGAAACTTACTCTACAATCATTTTGACTTAATGGCTACACTAGATGAATCCAATGCCTTGAATCTCATAGTCATTAGGTAGTAAGAATCAAAATATTATCTATATAACATTGGGGCTCTAGTCTCCAAATATCAACCACATGAAGCTTAGATCCTCTATATTTTGCATGCACTAAAGTTATAAAAGCTAAAATACTCCACTAGTAAGTTGATTAGCAGACTCAATTTTGATGATCTTATCAAAGAGGTGGATAATGAATTTAAATAAAGCTTACATGGTTTATCAATAAAGTAAATTAAATTAGAGTTAAGGATTGAAATAAGGTCATTGAAGTCAAGATCTTTAAGAATAAATTATAAATAAGGACAAGCATGCCAAGCTCCTTGAATAGATGAAGAGAATTCATCGACCTTCTTAGCTAAATTTTGACATCATATAGAAGAAACATGAAGTATCCCACAAATTATATGAAGATAAAAAGGCAAAAAATAAGCAAACTTCTAATAGTGTAACTCAAACTGCAATGGCTATGTCGACTTCCACACCAACCAAAGTCCATGTAGTGATTCAAAAGAGAAAGCCTTGATAGACTGAATCTTATGCATGTAATATTTAGTAACAGTCTATGTACTTAGATTTTTGAGTGGATAATTATAAATAATTGATTTTATATTTTTTGTGCATGCACACATTGCATGATTTGAAAAGTTAAAAATGTTTATTTTTTATCTCATAAATAGGTTTTAGACTGTAGTTAGAAATACATGTTCTAACTAATACTTGTAAGAACATACATGGATTAGGAAGATGAGGCAACCCATTTACCAACTATATATATACAATTGTAACCTCACTCAGTTTTATGATACAAGTTTCTTAGAATATAGAGCAACCAACAATTTTGATCATCAGCAAAGTATACTATGTATTTTATTTCCAATTCCATACAATTGAATGTTATTTCCATGGTTGTATGATTTAATAATATTTAGTTTGGTATATTTATGAGTAGATTCTTGATTTATTGATTTATATAATGATATGAGATGTGCAATAGTTATTAAGTAGATGTAATGATTTAATTAATCAAGTTAATTAAATTATATTTTTGAATGTGTTTTTATGATTTATTTGGTGTAGTTTTTTATGTGTGTGCAACAACTACCTCAGATAATTTTGTAGACACTGAAATCGTGTCGACTCCCTTGGTCATCCCCCGTTTTATTCTCCCTCACCTATTTAACCCCTGTCGACCATTTTTCCCACTAGCCTTGACCCTGACAGCTTGTCAAAATAAGCAAAAAGACTAAAGTTAGTCTCTGCCCCCATTTTACATCTGCCGACCACGGTCGCCACCCGACCGACGTCGCCGATGTCGGTCACTTATCGGCCAACGTCGGTGGTCCTGCCGACGTCAGTTCTCCTTAGCACTGCATTTTTGATCCGAACACAGGAACCGTTATTCCATTACCCGTTACCCATTCGGTTCCCAATCAGTTTCCTGATCGATTATCAAACCATTTCTCGCCTTCATCCATAACCTCTTCATTCCACCAACCAATTTTTTGATTCTTTCAACAGACTCTTGCAATCAACTCTTATGATCAATCGACTCTGGCATTCAACTAATCTGCATTGGCTCTGATTAACTTCTGGCAGCGCATCAATGACTTCAACCATGGCTTTTATCACGTCTTCTGACAGGTAAGTATTTCCTCTGTTTGTTTTTATTTCTTTCTGGTTATTATTTATTTGTTATTTCTATCACTCCGGATCTTCAGACCGTAGACCCGAGCCCTGAGTCCCTTCTTTACATCTCTGCCCACTATCCCAATCTATAACTCTATCCAGACTTGACCAAAACCCCCAGACCCTATCCAGACTCGACCTTACCTTGACTAGACCCTGTCTAGACCCTATCCAGACTCGACCTTACCTTGACTAGACCCTGTCCCGACTCTACCAAACCCTGTCCTGACCCTGACCAAAATCCTATCCCACCTCTACCAGACCTTCTGCAACTCTGTCCAGAACTTGCCCCGACCGACGTCGGTCACTACCCCGACCGACACCGACACTTTAACCAACGTCGACACCTTCCCCTGACCGACGCCGGCACCATAGAGACCAACATCGATGACTGTGCAGAATAGTTCGATGAATATCAGGTACGCACTTTGTGTTTTTGTCTTTTTATTTACTTTCATTTTGTCTTTTCATTTATTTCCATTTCTGTCAAATATTTCTATTTTATACTAGTGGGTTGATATCCTTCTAGGAAGTCTTCGTACTTTCGGGATTAGGCATTTCCCTGACAGCCCACCATATCCTTAACTGACATTTTTCGTGTTTAGTCTCTTTTTCTTTGCAGGTGTCATTCCTCCACAGCCAAAGAGGAGAACCTTCCAATGTCTGATTTCGGTGCACATGACTACAATCAGGTATCTTCTAACCTTGACCATATCTCTTAGTTTCTTAACTTCTTAAATGTAGAAAGCGATTTTGAATAGAAACATTCTGGCACGCCCGGTGGGACCCTAGGGCCTTCCTTGGGTTATTTCTTTCTTTCGTTCATAAAGGTGCATTAGTTTTCTTCCTTTTCGCCTCCTTTCATCTCTTCTTAAATGACATCATAAGCAAGACTAAAAAGAACTTTTATTTTCTTTCTTGCACTTCTAGACTAGTCAAAACTCATATTCTTCGACTCTTTCTCCATTCTTCTTCATACGAACAAACATTTCGACTTGGGCATTAAAACACTTTGTATTCATTTCTATTTGCTTGCATCTCTTAGACCACACATAGTAATTAAACTGCATATTGAATTAATCTAGATCACTTGATGTTACACGACCAAACCACTTGCACAAAACAAACATTTTAACTTACCTGAGACAAGGCCCGACTGGGATTTCATCCCCCAGCGGATACCTTACCTGTCCCGGTGATCTTACTTGGATTTCATCACCAAGGAGAAAGCCCACTCCGTTCTCTAGCAGAGTCTAAACTATAGTGGAAGTAGCACCAGGCCTGTACGGAAGCTAATACAGATTCTTGAGCACCATAACAAAACCCGAAACCATCCATAGACTGCTTCTTCTAGGACCCAAATCAAAAGCCAATATTCCTCTACACACATTCTAAGGCATAAGCCACTATAATCCTAATAATTTACTTCTAGGGTTTTAGGATCTGCTTGTGTCTTCATCTTTTTTAGTTCTTATCTGCTTGTTTGAGCTTGTGAGGATATTCTTCCTTGCCTTGAATGGTTCTGACTCATAGCCAAGCCAAGGCTCTAGTCGATCACGCGAGGCATCATCCTCTTCTATCTACCCCGCCTATAACCAGCCCTATAATGGAGTTCAACTTAGAAACTGAAAGAACTCCTACCAGACCATCTCTGACCCAAACACCTATTATCCCAGAAGGGGACCAAGATTTCGCATGATTCTTAGACCTCAACATAAAAGCCTTGCAACACTATCTCATGAATAGCCGAATGTGAGACCCCTTGGGCAATCCAATTTATGGAATGCCGACCTCTTTTCTCGAGACTGTGGCCATATCAACGGCGTCCGTAGTTCAATCCTTAGACACCTAGGCTATTGCCTCAACCAATGACCAAACTTTTACCAACCATCCAAGTGTGGCCTCTCCCTCCATCGCTGGGCCCACTTCCACTGGGGTTTCGGCCCCCTATCAATCTTAGCCCACTCAACCACTTTCTACCCCCTTTCAAAATCTGGTCGTCTCTATTCCGCCTACCCTTGCTCCTATCAACACTAGGGTGGCTACCTATCCGTTGGCCCATGTTAATTCTAACCAACCTCCCATGACAACATCAAACCTAGCCATGCCTTCTATCCAACCATCCTTAGTCACCTCTTCTATCCCTACGACTAGTCATCCGTACGTTGCGCCCTTACTAGTATAACTGACTACATCGTATACCTCTTCTAGCCTCTTTCAAGTGCCTTACAATCTAGGAAGCGCTTCACCTACCAATCCATCAGTAGATATCATCAAAATGCTGATGGATAAAATGTCTAACCTAGAGACCTCAGTTTTTGGCTCACGCAACACTCTCTCGTACGAACAAATTTGCAATGAGCCCATCCATCCTTCTGTCCCCATCAGACCATATCCTAGCCAGTGGGAACTTCCTAAGTTTTCTCATTTTCAAAGCAAGGAAGACCCACAACAACACTTACGGGCATTCAGACATGCCTGTTACCTTATTGCCCACGATGATGCACTGCTTTTACGCACATTTCCCATGTCTCTCTCGGGTGCTGCGCTTGACTGGTACAGCTCCCTTGCTAGCCATTCCATCTTCACATTCACTCAGCTGGCCGAGCTCTTCCTCGATCATTTCTCTATCAATATCACCAAGAAGGTCTCCATCACAGACCTCTATTCTATTTTCCAGTTCGAGGATGAATCCATTGCTGATTTTGTCACTCGATGGAGGGGCCTTATCAATCAACTCTCATTCTCCTTACTCCAGCCTGAGCTTATTGAATTTTTCTCTCAAGCCTGCGCTAGACATATTTCTTCCACCTTAAGGGTTCAGACCTTCCGCACTTTTGACGAAGCCTTCACGATGGCTCATAAACTTGAGTTACGTGCCGTCGAGGAAAATAAAGTCAAGTTGCGGAGCAAGAATCCCAACTCCAAAACTAATGACCCCTCTTTTAAGCCTTCCTCATCTAATCCTAAATCTAAAGCTTCAGCAAACGTTGTGGTTGTTAGATCTTCTTCCTCTTCGCCTTCAACTAATCAACCTGAACCATCCACATCTATGAGTGCCACTCCCCAATTTCAGTAGAGATACATACAGTGACAGTTTACTCCACTTGGAGAATCATACATGTCTGTGCTGGAAAAACTTGTCAAATAAGGGGCCCTCAATCTCCGCCAGATCCGACCACCACCATAATTTGATCCCTCACGCGCCATCCCTGCATGGTATAGGGAAAATGACTTCTGCCACTACCACCGTGTTAAAGGTCATGACATGGGCAACTGTAAAACCCTTAAAAACATAATCCAAGACATGCTGGAAAAGGGTGACCTCATCCTCGACAATCCCAATGCCCCTCCTAATCAGAGTATCGATATCTTCAAATAACTGTTCCCCAATCATCCACCAACCCAAAACAATGTCCAGACCTTGATTGATAACTCTCACGAACATAATATTCAAACATTCAATACGGTCTCGCCCTTCATTTCTAACCAACCTCAAGAGGTGGGTTCATCCATCAGTCCATCACATGTGGACGAACCTCTTTCTCTGGTTAGTTCTCTATCAACTTCTCTCATCTTAGAGGATGCCTCAATCTTACCAACACTGCCAATTTCACCATCTTCCTTCTTGCTGCCCATGGAGGACCCAACCTTTCCTACTCCTTGACCGCAAGTGGAGGGCACAATCATTCCTGCCCTTTACTCGCTTAAGGAGCTTCATTCTCCAGTTTCTTCTCCACCCAGGGAAGAACCTATCTCTCCTTCGTCTCCAACCAAGGATGAACCTATCACGACTCCACCATGCCATAGGCCCGAGGCTACTACACCTGTCTCACCTTTAGTCCCACAACCATCGACGTCTTCTCAAGAACCCAAACCTCATCCCGCATCTTCTCAGCCATTTTCCTAACTAGTGGAGAGACTCAAACTTCTCCCTTCTAGGAAAGTGGAGCATCAGGGATTATGGGACTGTCTCACAGCTCTTCAATAAGCTCGTGCCCTCTCATCTCATGCTGCTAATCCTCCCATGGCAGAAACTCCCAAGACTATCAACAAAAATCAGATTTCCACCTCTAGACCATCTACATCTCCATCAACCTCATCAAAACCAAAACCCTCATCTACCTCGTCTAAACCTATCAAGTAACTTGGCGTTCACCCCATCTCCAACCTCACTCATCCACAAGTGAAGGTGGACTTAAACTAGACTTCAACCAATAGTAGTCTTCAACCCAAATCATAAAAGACTGCCAAACCACAGAGGTGAATGCCTCCTCTTCTGTCACCATTGCCCTCCATTTTGGGCCCCCATCCTTCAACCCTAACCAAAGTCCTTCCCACTTCAACCTCTAATCAAAACCGGTTGCCTCCTTTGCTTCCTTTGCCTACTATTAGCCTACCCTCTCCCAAAAGGGTGGTACCTCTTATGAAGAATGTACTGTCTTCACCTGTCACCGTACCATCAACCCAGAAGGTGGTACGAAAGCCTCCTCCAACATCGCCCAAGCAAAAGTCACCGACATTGCATACATCGATGAGCATGGACCCTTTAGTGGGCTCATACTCTTTGATCTTGCAATGACTTTTGCAAAATTCTAGCATAACTCTTCCACCCATCAAGCCCTTCCAACCTCTCAAGTCTAAACCCTCTTGGTTTGACGACACGAAGATTTGTTTATATCATCGTACACCAGGACACGACACCGAGACTTGTTGTGCCCTCAAGGCTATCATTCGCCGATATCTGGAGAAAGACACTCTTCTTTTTTAGGACTCTTTCGATCGACCCCTGACTCCTTCTCATAACCCTTCAACCTCTTCAAACCCATCAACATCTCATCAACCGGTTACAACCCCTTTATCACCTTCACCTCCCATCTTTGAAATCAATGCCATCCACATCACCACTAGGTCACAAAAGGACAAGGTGAAAGAAAAAGCTGCCATTCTTTGGACCTACCCTTTTGCCAATCCACCTCAACTACCTAAGCCTAAAATTTCTATCCTTGGCGCACCTCAACCCTCCTCTTCTTCTTCTTCTTCTGGACCAATCCACAACTCCATGTTGAAATAGCTTCATCAGACCCCTGTTAAGATGTCCCTCTATGACCTCATCCAAACCTCACCCCAGCATCGTCAGGCCCTCATCCAAGCCCTACAGGCAGCGGAGGTCCAACCCGAGGATCCCCAGCCACTTGCTACCCTTGTCCACTCCTTATCCCCTGTTGCCTCCATCACATTTAGTGATTCTAAGATTCCCACATCCAACACAGAAGATTAGGATGCCGTCCTCTTCATCACTGCCTATATCGATCAGACACGCATTAAACATGTTATGATCAATGGAGGCACTAGCATCAACATCATCTCCACCCATGCCTTTGATCAGTTGGCTCTTCCCAAGAATTACGTCTCCAAAACTGACGTGATCTTGCACTCTTTTAATGACACTACTGCCACGACCATTGGCACAGTCATCCTTCATATTTGCGTTGGTCCACGCACAGTCCTGAAGCTCTTCTACATCATCGAAGGAGAGTTTCAATACAACATCTTACTGAGCCAACCCTGGATCCATGCCATGGCCTGTGTCCCCTCCACCCTACACCATTGTGTGAAATTTGAGCATGACGGGCAAGTCCACACCATTCCCACTGACACTTCACCCTTTAAAACTTACAACACCACCTACCGTCTAAATGATATCCTCATTCCTATCAAACCATCAATCCCAGCACTGCCTCCATCCGCAGAAGCTTTGACCAGTTCACAACAGGCGGTCGCCCTTACACCTCCCCTTCAAGTGACAACCACAGACCCTATGGAAGACATCTTCCAAAGACTTTCATTGGGAGAGTATCGCTTGCTGACTTTAGACATGTTCCAAACTCCACAAGAGTATGGACGCCTTCATCACAGCCCCAGCTACGACCATCAGATCAGGATGATCATACCTTATGGTCCTCCTCACCTCCGCACCAACCTCATCTATGGGGGGCTTAATCAATCTCTTATTGACGGTAATCCTCTTTCTTCACCTCAACCTTTCACATCAGACTTCTCATTTCTTGGCAACCCTGCCTTTGCACACACTTACCTTTACAGGTGTGCATGGAAGGTTTTTGGTTTCAGACGCTATGAGCAGGGCTCCCATCAGCCTATCCAACCGCTCAACGATGACAATGCCAAGAAACAGTATGGCTTGGGATATCACGATCCCACTCAAGACCCTGTAGACCTTTGTCCTGAACCAATCATTGACCAATCTCCTCCACACTCGCTTGTTCTGCCCCCTTCACCTACAGAGTCGGTGACTTCCATTCCACCTAGTTTTTTTTTCATAAACACCATCTGCCTGGAACCCTTGACTTATCAGCTCAATGGGGTGTCCAAGTCTCTCCCTCTCATTTTTCCCAGCATGATCGAAGATGAGTCGGCAACCATTCACACTGTCCACTGCGTTGACGACGACGCCATTCTTTCTTACATGGGTGCTAACGATTCTTTCATCCAGTGCTCCCTCCCTTCTGAGACCCAGGTTATGTTAAATGAATCAACCATTGACATCAACCTTCCTTCTTTTGATGTTCCTTATGTCTTAAAGATTGGACAATCTTTAGACGTTCAGGAGTAGCTTGACTATACCCAGTTCCTCTCCGACCATAGCAAGACCTTTGCCTAGACTTACAATGATATGCCTGGCATTGACCCCACCATCATTACCCATAACATTGTCACCAAACTAGAGGCTAAGCCTGTCAGGCAAAAGCTTCGAAAGATGCATCCTTGCATTGCCCTCCTTGTCAAAGAGGAGCTTTAACGTCTCCTTTCAGTCTCCTTCATCTAACCAATCGATTATCCACAGTTGGTCTCTAACATCATCCCTGTCACCAAGGCAACTGGGGGGATTCAGATCTACATGAACTATCGTGACCTTAACCTAGCCTATCCTAAAGATGACTTTCCTCTTCTTAACATTGACTAGCTTGTTGATCTTATGGCCGGCCATGAGATGTTATCTCTCATGGACGGGTTTTCAGGATACAATTAAATCTTGATTGCTCCAGAAGATCAGCACAAGACCACTTTCATTACCCCATGGGGGACTTTCTACTATAGAGTCATGCCTTTCAGCTTGAAAAACATAGGTGCCACTTATCAGTGTGCCATGACCTACATTTTCCATGATCTCCTTCACAAAATCATGGAGGACTATGTGGATGACCTGCTCGGTAAGTCCAAGCTTTGCCGTGACCATCTGACCATTCTCAAAATCATCTTTTCTCATCTTCTTCAGTACAATGTTCGTCTTAATCCCAAGAAATGTGTCTTTGGGGTCCTCTCTGGCAAGCTTCTTGGCTTCATTGTTTCCTTCCGTGGCATCGAGATAGATCCCGCCAAGATTCACGCTATCCTCGAAATGCCGGTGCCAACCAATCTCAAGGAGCTTCGCAATTTGCAAGGCAAGCTCCAGTCCATTTGTCATTCCATCTCGTAGCTTTCTAACCACTACCAACCTTTTCATCATCTCCTTAAGAAGGGCATCTCCTTTACATGGGATAAGGACTGTCAAGAGGCTTTTAAAGCCCTAAAACACTATCTGGTCTCTCCACCAGTCATCATTCCACCTAAAGATGACCAACCCTTCTACCTTTATATCTCAGCCACTAATCATTCATTAGGTGCCATGATCGCGCACCGAGATGAGCATCACCGTGAGCAAGCGATCTATTATATCAGCCGAACACTGGTCGACTATGAAACTTGGTATACCCATATCGAGAAACTCTATTTGGCATTAGTCTTTGCTGCTACCAAGCTTCGCCACTATCTTCTTAATCACAAGACCTTTGTCATCACCCACACTGACCCTCTCAAATATATGCACTCCAAGCCATATCAAAATCAACGTATGGCTCGGTGGCTCATGCTGCTTGCTGAGTTCGACCTCGAATTCATCCAGCAGAAATCTATCAAGGGCAAACCATCGCTGATCAACTAGCAGATGCCCCTCTTCCTGACAATCAACCTTCACAATGTGAGTTTCTTGACGAATCTATCACTGTGCTTTCCTCTGACGACACCATCTATCAGATGACCATGTTCTTTGATGGCTCCAAATGTCAACTAGGTGGGGGTGCTGGGGTCATTCTCATCCCACTCAAAGGGGAGCCCATGCCTCTGTCTTTTAAACTTGACTTTGATTGTACCAATAATATGGCCAAATACGAGGCCTTAATTTTGAGACTTCAGATAGCCCTCTCTCTCAAAATCAAGTCCATCAACATCTTTGGCGACTCACAGCTCGTCGTCAATTAGGTCAATGGTTCATACCTCTGTAAAAATAAAATTTTGCAAAGGTACAAAAACCGTGCTGACATTCTCCTTGCATCTTTCGACCATTTCCTCCTATAGACTATTCCTCGATCCACGAATAAGTTTGCTAACACCATGGCTTCTCTCGCTTCACATATCCCATCTTCTTCATCTGCATCCAAACTTTTTGTCACGGTGTGTCGTGTGCCGTTGCCTTCATATATCTCTTCTCACAATCATCATGTCAACACTATAGACCCTAGCCCATGAGATGCTTGGTATAAGCAACTTGTAGACTTCTTATCTTTCTCTATCATTCCTCCCAACCTCTCTAGTAATGCACGCTGAGCTTTTATCAAGCGTACCACTTGCTATACCATGCTAGGGGGTCTTCTCTATAAGCGAGGCTTCGACGGCCTCCTTCTTCGCTGTCTCACATCCACTGAAGCATCTCAAGCCATTCAGCAAGTCCACGACGAGATTTGTGGCAGACATTTCAGTGGGAATTCGATTGCCAAGCGCATCCTTCATCTGGGCTATTATTGGCCTACCCTTCATCAAGACTGTAGCGACTATGTTTGGCATTGCATCAAGTGTCAGCAGCACTCTAACTTGCTTCATCTTCCTAGTCACACCTTACAAATTGCTCAAGATTTCTGGCCTTTTTCTCAGTGGGGTTTAGATCTCATCGGTGAGATTAACCCTCATTCATCTCTTCGTCATCAATCCATCATCATAGACACTGAATATTTCACCAAGTGGGTGGAAGCCATTCCTCTCGTCTCCACAAAAGCTGACAAGATCATCGACTTCATCACCACCCATATCATCTGTCATTTCGGTGTCCCTCATAAAATCATCACCGATAATGGCAAGTCCTTCAAAAACAAGACTGTCCAAAAGCTATGCAACTCATTCGGCATCAAACTCAGTTTCTTTTTGCCTTACTACCCACAAGCAAATGGGCAGGCCGAGGCTTCCAACAAAATTCTCACCAAAATTCTCATGAAGGTGGTCAGTGACATAGGCAGGGATTGGAACATTCACATTCCCTTCCCTTTGTGAGCCTACCGCACTAGCATTCAAACCTCTACGGGTGCTACCCATTTTTATCTTGTGTACAGAACAGAGGCTGTCCTACCTCTCAAAGTAAAGATCCTATCTCTCTGCATTTCTCTACATAATATCCTTTCCAACGATGACTTTCATCAAGATCACTTAGCTCAACTTGAGTTACTTGACGAACGTTGTCTAGCTGCCCTTAATCATCTCCATGTCTATCAACATCGCATCAAGCGCGCCTATGACAAAAATTTGCGAGAATGAGATTTCAACATCGGAGACCTCATCCTCAAAGAGAATCAACACGTGACCAATATGGAGCGAAGTAAATGAGGCAAGTTTGCTCCTGATTGGCTCAGACTTTTTATTATCATGCACAAGTATGGATCAGGGACTTATCATCTGTCTTCTCTTGATGGATGACCAGAACCTGAGCCTCTTAATGCGTTGCATCTGCGACCGTTCTACTCCTAGTCGAGTACTCATCCACTTGACACTTAACTTGAGCTCATCCCTTGAGCAATCCCCATCCTCTTAATCCTACTTCCTTTCAATCCCTGTCCTCTTAACAATTCCTATAACCCTTTTATGATGTATGGATGCTTTGTCCTAATGAAAGAGAGCCCTTGACCTTATATAATCTTGTCTATGACTCACATTTCTGTAAAAACAAAATCAAGATGTCACAATATCCATGGTCACTATATCAATATCAAATCAAAAGGCAGACTGCTCCCTTGAAGGACAGCTGTACTATCATTGCTGTAATTAATAGACTGCTCCCTCGAAGGACAGCTATTCAAAAGCCCTTATATTAAACAAAAATCTAGACCACTCCCTCGAAGGATGGCTATGACTAATCTGGCAATAAATAGCACTATTTTCAAAGCTTCCCGCATTGATCAGCTTCACAACTGACCACCAAGAAAATGACATCTCTATGCAGGCTTCCCGCATTGATCAGTCTGTACCACTAAAAAAATAAAAATAAAAAATAAAAAAATAAAAAATAAAAAATAAAAAAAATAAAAAATAAAAAATGAGTCATGGACTTGACTTGTAGTTGTCTCAGGGTCTCCTATAAAAATGGGCAAAGTTATCTCTGCTCTTAAAATGGGTTACCCTTTTTCCTCCTCCTATCACCTGCTCAAGGGACTTCGAGCTCACTTTAATGTCAAAGTGATTTGATTACCGCTCTAACATAACTCTAGTCAACGATGTCACGCATGAATGGGGCTCTTGATTCTAATCACCCCTATCTATACTATCTTTTTGGTCCTTGTCAATGAAAGAGCAATATGCTTTTCACTTCTTCTGCACTTTGGTCACATTCACCTTCATCACTTGTCAATCAACTCAACTCAACTCTCTTTTTAGACCACTCCCCATAGCCTATTCACACTAGTTTCTATGGACACCAATACACATGGAAACTATCAACCAGACACAATTTATGTTAAGCATAAACCAATACTTGTTGAAGCATAAATAAACCTCAATTCATTCTTAGCATACATCCATCACGAATATGGAATATTGCTAGAGATGAAAGACCTCTCGACCAATGTTGCAGAATACACCATTTGGAAAAGGCTGTAACATCTCTTCTCCTCATCATTTCATCATAACCATGACCAATCTATCGACCATTTTAACCTCCTATCTACTACTCAGACCCTTTGTCTGAACTACATTAGTCTGAGGCCCTATCACTAGGGATATGTAGGCAGCCCTCAGATGACACGACTATCTTCTAGGGTTAGCTTGACCACCCTCATTTTTTCATCTCTCTAATGGACAAACCTTCTTTCCTTCTTTTAACCATAACCTTGCCCTTGACCATGACCAATTCCATCCCTTTGACCCTTCCTCCCTTCTAGGGAGAACTACATTGGCCTGAGGCCCTATGACCAGGGCTATGTAGGCAGCACTCAGTTGACATGGGGTCTTCTAGGGTTAGCTCAGCTACATCCTTTCATCCATTCCTCCCCCACAACCAATGACCATTGGAGATCATGCCTATCTCCTCCGACCTCGACCACTTCCAAGACAATGTTGCCTTGGTTGTTTTTGCATGTATGCTACCTCATGACTGGTTAGCAGAATTGTGTACAGACCTTTTTGGACCCTCACAAGTATAGGATCGCAAGCCAGTTGATCCGCACTACTTGTGACTTTTTTGTGTTTCTAGGAGCACTTCCTGAGCCTGGGATACCTAGAACGTGATGAGCCATTGGAGCTTCAGCTTAGATTGAATAACCTGATCAGCAGACGATTAAATGCTGGGGCCCAGTTATTTCCATTTTGGCACTCCTCGACCCTTGACCTGTGACACTTTGACCTAACCATCTTGTGTAGTGGTATGTGCACAATCACACCTTTTGTAGCGTTCACCCTCACCCCTTTTTCATCCACTCTTTGTCAAATCAACACCCAATTCCCGGTTCCCTTCTCTCAACTCCTGCTTTAAGGGGGAATACCTTATCCATAATCAGGGCAATCCGCTACCTATTTTTGTCTTGCAATTCATTCGAACAACCAACAAGATGAAATCAACCTTATCCACACCTGGGACAATCACTCCTATTTTTGTCTTGTAGTTCATCTAGAACAACCAACAAGACAAAAAGGGGCAAATGTAGACACCGAAATCGTGTCGACTCCCCTGGTCATCCCCTGTTTTATTCTCCCTCACCTATTTAACCCCTGTCAACCATTTTTCCCACTAGCCTTGACCCTGACAGCTTGTCAAAATGAGAAAAAAGACTAAAGTTAGTCTCTGCCCCAATTTTACATCTGTCGACCACGGTCGCCACCCGACCAACGTCGCCGACATCGGTCACTTATCGGCCGACGTCGGTAGTCCTGCCGACGTCGGTTCTCCTTAGCACTACATTTTCGATCTGAACGTAGGAACCATTATTCTATTACCCATTACCCATTCGATACCCAATCAGTTTCCCGATCGGTTATCGAACCGTCTCTCGCCTTCATCCATAACCTCATCATTCCACCAACCAGTTTTTTGATTCTTTCAACAGACTCTTGCAATCAACTCTTGCGATCAATCGACTCCGGCATTCAACTAATCTGCATTGGCTCCGATTAACTTCTAGTAGCACATTGATGACTTCAACCATGGCTTTTATCACGTCTTCTGACAGGTAAGTATTTCCTCTGTTTGTTTTTATTTCTTTCTGGTTATTATTTGTTTGTTATTTCTATCACCCCGAATCTTCAGACCGTAGACCTGAGCCCTGAGTCCCTTCTTTACATCTCTGCCCACTATCCCAATCTATAACTCTATCCAGACTCGACCAAAACCCCCAGACCCTGTCCAGACTCGACCTTACCTTGACTAGACCCTGTCCAGACCCTATCCAGACTCGACCTTACCTTGACTAGACCCTGTCCAGACCCTATCCCAACTCTACCAAACCATGTCCCGACCCTGACCAAAACTCTATCCCACCTCTACCATACCTTTTGCAACTCGCCCAGACTCTATCCAAAACTTGCCCCGATCGATGCCGGTCACTACCCCGACCGACGCTGACACTTTAACCAACATTGGCACCTTCCCCTGACCGACACCGGCACCACAGAGACTGACATCGGCGACTATGCAAAATAGTTCATTGAATATCAGGTACGGACTTTGTGTTTTCATCTTTTTATTTACTTTCATTCTGTCTTTTCATTTATTTCCATTTCTGTCAAATATTTCTATTTTATACTAGTGGGTTGATATCCTTCTAGGAAGTCTTCGTACTTTTGGGATTAGGCATTTGCCTGACAGCCCACCATATCCTTGACTGACATTTTTTGTGTTTAGTCTCTTTTTCTTCGCAGGTGTTATTCCTCCACAGCCAAAGAGGAGAACCTTCCAACGTCTGATTTTGGTGCGCATGACTACAATCAGGTATCTTCTAGCCTTGACCATATCTCTTAGTTTCTTAACTTCTTAAATGTAGAAAGTGATTTTGAATAGAAACAAATTCATTTGCCCAAGACATAATATCCTAACCAAGGGTGTGAAACAACTGCCCTAAAATGAACAACCTCTATTTGAGAAATGTGAATTTTCTACATCTTAGATTCCTTAGACTTCTTAGTTGTGTCTGACTGTATGTGTGTTATTATTGATAATAATGGACATAGGTTTGAGAAAGCATATTTCCATTAAGAATCCAACTAGAGAATTAATTTCTAAGAACCGTAGAGCCCTCTTTTTTTCCCTACCTTAACCTCCTCTTGAGTTAATTATTGAGATCTATCCACTTCATATTAGAAACCAACCACCCATCCAATTAACACAAAAATTCACTCTATTAAAATTCCACACCTCTGTCCAAAAAACCTTATCAAAAACCTAATGACCTAACCATATTTCATCAATACGTTGAAATATAGCACATAGTTACAATGCATGACTTGGAGTGGAGTTCATCTCTATAGATATCTTAATATTTTATAGGATACCTCATTTGACTATAGTGTGCATAAAACAAACATCAATAGTAATCCAGTGGTGCTAGAAAGAGGGCCTTTATACCCCATTAATAATAGAGGTAAGTATTTGTGTATAGTGCCATTATAATCACTCAATAGAGTGATTAGATCCAATTCCCAGGCTAGTTTATTAGTATCACCCTTAACAAGTCATAAGAGACCTAGAACTATGACAACAAATCTAATTCATAACAATCCACTACCTCCACTAAGTCACCCCTTACTTGTAAGGAACCCTTTGATTGTTAGTAAACTAATGGCTTAGAAACAACCCTAGTTAGTTGGATCTACCATCAACATCGTATGGGATGTACATTATTTGTGCCAAAATCTTGAAAAGTATTTGCCATATTTTTCTCCCTTAAGGCTTATGATAAGATAAGAGCATATCAAATATATTAAATCTGCTTTAAGATTAATGAATGTAGTCGATGAAGATGTTGCATGTCAATTATTCCCTTGTAATTTAATGGATGTTATTTATTATTGGTATATGAATTTAACAAAAAAACTTCATCACCAATAGGGAGGAATGTCAAATGGATTTTCTTGTATAGTTTGGATAGGTTACCAATTTTAAATTGGTATATCAACACTTCACCAATATGAAGAGGGAGCCTAATGAGCCCATCCATTCTATTAATTTAGGATGGAAAAATATGTACAACTAGATGACTCTAAGGTGTAAACCAAAATCGACATTAGCATTAGAGATGTACAAGAACACCTTAGATCCTATCACCACTATGTTCCTAAGAAGAGTACCTACTACTAATACTTTGATGTTTGTATTCAAATAATCTATTAGCATTAACAAATAAGTCAACCCATATACACCAAGGGCAACTAACATCAATAATGGATTTCAATGCTTAATCTGATACCACATGTGAAACAGAATGTTCTAGAATACAATTAAAATTAATTATACACACTACGTCCATTGACACACATGATGCAGCCAAATTTTGGTTACATGAATAATTATGTAACAAGAAATAATTATCAATATAACTAACACACATCTGCACTTCTTATGTATATTCTACAGGGTTCAGATTCCACCAAAGTCAAATTAGTTTCTATTCAAAATATGGTTTAGAAGTTGAGTAATGTTTTTTTTATATTATGGAATGAAAGATGGGAAACACAAACACCCCAAATGGAAATCAAAACATTGGGTTCTATATATATAATAGACAATTTAATAGGCTTACAAATAATATGAAGAAACTAAGAAAGATCCTAGAAATTAACATCACTAAAATAGCTCTCCCTAATTAGTATAAGATACACAATATACCCCAATATGGTAAGCTCTATTGCATTGAGTTCTATACAATGTTTCAGATCTTTTAGAAGGAAGTAACTAGACAAGATCAGATGAATAATATGTTATAATCTGATCAAGATCATAGATATTCTAACATATCCATGCTCTTCAAGACTCATGAGTTTCCCTTCCCAAGTGAAGATGACAATGAACTAGAGGATAATATAGATGAAGTTCATGCTTTTTAGTAGTTCTAGAGAAGTATGTATAACTTAAGGAATAAACAATCACTTACCACCTTGACCCCTCCCAAAATCATAATAATTCATCCAAATTCCAAAGCAAATAACAATCCACCTCCTCCAAAAGGGAGTGATCAGTTGCTAAACAAGGAAGAACCGAGTAAAGGAGGATACAACATTACGGAAGATATGAATAAGATTAAGGAAAATATAACTCTCTATGAGTTAGCCCAAATCAATGAGAAAAAGGATTTGTTATGGAAGTCCATTACTAGAAAGGCCCCTATGGAGAGGACTAGAGTGACTACAGACAAAGCAAAGTTTATTGATGCCAACATCATTTACAAGAGCAAGCCCAAAGTGCCACCATTTATACTGACCATTAAAGCATTTGGTAAGAACATTAATAATTGTTTAGTTTATTTTGGAGAATCTACAATTGTTATGCCTACTTCTATATGTAAAAATCTTGGTCTCACCCCAAGAAATTTAAAGAAATAAATCAAAAAATGAGATAAAATGGTAGTACTAGTAGTGGGAGAATTGAATAATTTACACATTTAAGTAACATCAGAACTAAGAGTATAGATGACTATCAATATCTTGGTATTGGACATACTAGAAGGCTATATATGGTTATTGAGTAGAGATTAGTCCAAAATTCTTAATGGGTATCTTTCCATGTATTTATCACATATCTGGCTACCATGGTGAGGAGTTGTGAATGAAATCAGAATTGATAGAGAACCAAGAATGAAATATCCCATCATATAATATAACTCCAAAAATGAAGAGGTAAAATATGACTCTCCCACTTTGGGCATTTATATTTTTACCACTCATAATTCAACATAAAACCCAAAACCTGAAGGTTTAAATCAATGATGGACTATGCATTTTGATGGATATAGGCCCAAGCAAAGATCAGGTATATAAATTGAGATAATTGATCGTCAAGGTATGAATTTCTTGGCAGTTATATATTTTAGTTTTCATGTACTAACAATAGAGCTAAGTACGAAGCTCTAATTCTAGGATTACAATTTACACTAAAGATCAATGTAAAGTAGATAAAGGTATTTGATGACTCAAATTTGGTAGTTCATGAGGTAAGAAACAAATATCAATGCATATTATCTTATTTAAAGAGATATAATCATAGATCATGGGATTTAATTGAAAGATTTAAAGCTTTCAACAAAGTAACATTCTCAACAGAGAAAAATCAAGCCACCAATTCACTAGCTATTACTACTACCAATTTTAAGCCATTACAAAAGTTTGAGGTAAAGATATTTTCCATTGAATTCATTCCCTATCCCTCTATTTTAGGTAATGTATAAATTTTTTATGTCTTCAATGATGATCAAAAAATAATCTAATTCTTAACTAATTCAAGGGATTTCAAGTCCCAAATCATTGATGACAAGGACATTAACCACTTTTATCAAGAATAAATAGATAAATAGGGCATTCTCTAGCTCAAATAAAATTGAATTCTAACTATCTTAGTCTCCTTTAAAATTCCATTTTACTTAGACCCTCAAGTGAAACAACTCAGATATCCCAAGGTCGATGAATCATATTTTAAGAAAGAAAACTTGGGAAATGACCATAACCAATGATATGTAAATATTGGCCTCAACTACACCATGGAGGAAAGACATTGATTCAAGGATTTGATTTCTCAATACAAGGATGTTATTACTTGGACCTATGAAGATATGAAGGTGTATGACCTATACATCATCACTCACATGATTCCACTAAAGTAAGACCATAAACCATTGAGACAAAGGTAAAGTATAGTCAATCCTATTTTGGAGCATCTTATTCAAAAGGAAGTGGATAAATTATAAGTTCCAAAATCATCTTCCTAATCTGACATTCTACCTAGGTGGCCAATTTGGTCCTGATTAGAAAGAAGAGTGGTGAGATTAGATTATGTGTGCATTTTAGAAATATGAATAGGGATTATAATAAAGATAATATTCTTCTTCCTTATCTATATGAGGTAATACATATAATTAGTGGTTCTAAAATGATGTCCTTTTTGATGGATTTTTAGTCTATAATCAGGCACTAGTGAAACTTGAACATAGAATGAAGATGGTGTTTACTATAAAATGGGGTACTTATGCATACAAAATGATGTCATTTGGACTGATCAATGTAGGATTTTCCTTTTAATGCATCATGGATCATGCCTTAAAGGGACTAACATGAAAATTCATAATCATCTATATAGATGATCTCACAGTGTTTTCAAAGAATAGAGAGGATCCCGTAAGTCACCTATGATCTATATTTGAGAGGTACAAAAAGTTTTGTATTTCATTAAATATAAATAAAAGCATATTTAAAGTTACTAAGGGTAAAATATTAGGACATATTATCATAAAATATTGGATCATAATTGATCCAAAAAGAATCAAGGCAATCTCAAAAATTTAGCAGCCAAATAATGAGATAGAGCTCAAGTCATTTTTTAGGAAAATCCACTTCATAAGGAAGTTCATCTCAAGGTTTTGAAAAATTGTCAAGCCTCTAAATGCCCAACTCAAGTAAGATTATAAAATAGATTGGATAGATGAAGCCAAAAAGTCTTTCTAGGAGATAAAATATGTTATATCTCAGGCCTCAATATTGATTAGTCTAGACTTAACAAAATATTTATATCTATGTTCATTCACTTTGGAACACATAATTTTTGTAGTTATCACATAAAATATGGATTAAACTAATCATTTGAGTACCTTCATGAGCATAAATCTTAAGGATGAAGATCTCAACTATCTAATGATCAACAAGTAGATTTTTCCTTTAGTCAAAGTGATGAAGAAATTTTGATATTATATCTTAAGGATAAAACCATTAATATTATATCTAATAATATTATCATTCTCATTATATCATATAATGAGATGGGATAAAATCAAAGAAAATGGATGGCTAAGCTCTAGGAATTTGACATAGAGATTAGGCCTATAAAGATCATTAGAGGACAATGCATTATTCAGCTCATGACTAAGCTTGATCCCTGAGTCACCATTGAAGAGGTATGGGTGGAAAAAGTTTCTAAATAAGAATGGTATGCAAATATAATCTAGTATTTACGTATAAGGACTTGTCCCCTAGATATTAGTAAAGAAAGAAGGATAACTTTGAGGCTCAAGGATGCTCATTTCATGATCAAGAAGGGAGTCCTCTATAGAATAAACTATGAAGGTATTTATCTTATATGTGTGTCTACAGAGGAGGCTAAAGTGATTCTAGATAATTTACATTAATAGATAAGTAGTGGTCACCCTAATAGGAATACCATATCCCATAAAATTTTGAGGTTGGCCTACTATTGGCCAACCATTTTCAAGGATGAACATATACACATCAAGAATTGCCATGAATTTCAAGTATTATCTAAGAGAGAAGTACACATAGAAATTCATCTATAGTTAGTTATTGAAGGAATGCCATTTGCATAGTGGGGTTTAGACTTCATTGGTTTAATCAATCCAAATTCCTCAGTAGGCAATATATTTATGCTCACAACTATAGACTATTTCACTAGATGGATGGAATTAGTTGATATAAAAAATAGTAGATCACAATATGTGATTCATTTTTTGGAGGAACACATGAAAAATAGGTTTGAAACACCCATATCTTTGGTCTATTATAATGGACAATAATGTATATAAGTAGAATTCATTGAATTTGCACATGATAATCAAATCATAATCAGGTTAGCTTCTAACCACTACCCTTAGGGAAATGGGTTGGCAGAGTCAACAAAAAAAAATTGATTGATTTAATTAAGAAAAAAATAAGGGATAAGCCTAGGGACTAGCACAATATACTAAATTATGCTCTTTGGGTAGACCAGATGAGATACAACCAAGCCTTAAAATCTTCACCTTAGCTATTGGTATATGGGTGTAGACTAGTTTTCCCCATCAAATTGAAACTACCTACCTATTAGTTCATGCAAGATTATATGGAGCCAAATGACAAAGTTTAATCAAGGATACTTGATATAATAAAAATGGAAGACTCAATGACTGAAGCCTTGTAGACATTCAACAAACACCAAGATAGAGTCAAAAGGTGGTTTGATAAAAGAGTGAAAGTCAAAACATTTACAATTTTAGATTTGGTGTACTATGGGATAAATCCCATGAAAAGAGAAGACAACATGATAAGTTTTCCCCATTAGTATTAGACCCTATTATATTTTATAGATCATGGGTAATAATGCATTTCATCTAAAAGACCTCTAATGTAATGAGCTTACATATCCAGTCAATGGATAGTTCTTGAAGCATTACTTTAGAGCTGTTCCATATATGAACATTATTGATTGAGAGGATATAGATAATTTATATTTAGGACAAGATTAGATTTCATTATTTCTAGTTTAATTTTTATTTCTTTTTATTATTTGGTTTTCTTATATTATATTTCATGCTTTCTAGTTTAGTTTCCTTCTTTCTAGATTAGTTTTTCTTTGTTTTCTTTGGTGTTAAAGGTTATGTTCTCTCTAGTTATTTCCAATATAATATATAAAACAACTAAGTTTAATAATTTTATGAAATTAGAAAGTTAATCTTCATTCATTGGGGGCTAGTTTATAGATTAGGTACAATTCTATGTTTTGAGACTTTAGGATGAAGGGAAGTGATCACATGACTAGTTTGAATTATATCACAATTAAATAATTTTAATAGGCATATGGAAGTTGTTTTCAAGGTAATTCATACAAATTTATAAAATTTTCTCAATTTTTTGGATCAAATACACTCATCATGTTAAATACTTGCTAGAAATGATAATCCTAGGTGAAGATTTGGCTGTCAGCGATGCTATAGTAATGATTTATTTTATAATTATACCGGCTTACTAGGGTTTCATATCCTCCCTTCCCATTGATATAAGCTTATGAAATTAAAATAAAAAGAGATTAAGTACCAATGAGTTCAAAAGAGAAAAATAAAATTTAAAGAAAATTAAAATAGCTCACATGATGAAATAAGGTCAATGTACCGCACATCATGGTATAAAAGGACAATGAAAAAAGTAGCAAAGAAACCTAAGGTATCTTTGTCAGGGCTATGTATACTTGGATAGTATTAGAGTAATTATTGATCTTCCCTTTGATTTAATGAGCCTTAATAGATACTAGAACAAAACCTATATCTTTATCAAAACCTTTTGAAAAACTCATCACAACAAAGGCTAAATAAACTACACGTTTAACATGTACATATCCAAGGAATTAGAAGGCAATTATGTTTTGTGAATTAACCTAAGAATATCATCCATATTTTTGATTTAATTATTTTTCTATGTCATAATTCAATGTTGATCCAAATATTTTGAAATTGGAGTTTTAGGATATGGAATACTCAAAAGTATTCACCCTATAAGTCATAATTTGTTATACCCAACAACCCCTATTCTCTAGAAGAAAATAAGTGTCCATTTTTTTCAAAATATGATATTAATATGGAATCATTTTCATATGTTTATCAAGAAAATATAATACATTTCAATTTTGGTAGGGTGATATTGGCACCATGTTTTATGAGACTAACTTTTATATTACAGAGATGAATTCTTCAGGTTTATATTCTTCAAGATATTTACTTTTAGCCCTTATGAAAATTATATTCTTGGATGTTATGTCTCGAGTATTATTTTCCATATTTTATTTATGGATTATTATTCTATAATCCTTATTTTATCAAGGAAATTATTCTAGACATTTTATCTGAAACAATTCTCCTGAAGGAATTCGACCTACAGACTCTTTGCCTTATAAAAATTTGGACCACAGACAGTTTCCCTAAAAAAAATTACCTAATGGATTATACATTTAACCCTACACAACCTACCCTTCATAACTTTTAAAATTCCCCTTGTCCATACAAAATTACCCTTTCAGAAGTTTGAAATTGACTTTTGGCATCCCCAAAGTATATCCTTCAAGCAAACTTTTTGCCCTCAAGTAGACCCTTTGAATTATTTCCACATACCCTTCAGGACTTTTATCCCAAATCCTTTTGAAAATTTTATAAGTGACCACTTACACTTCAAATGTTTTGAAAAGGATATTTTGGCCTTTTAAAAGTGTCCATATGCCCTTTCCCTTCTCAGACATACCCTTTGGGATTTTTTCCCCAGAGTTTTTTTTCCTTAGATAATTCTTTCAAACATTTTGTTTGAAACAATATAGACCCTTTGGACCCAAGAAACATGCCCTTAAAACTTTTTGTAACCTACCCTTTGGTACTTTAGAAATAACCCCTTAATTGTATGAAAGTGCCCTTTAGCATTTGAAAATTAGACCCTTCAGGACTTTTGTCATGGACAAAATGCCCTATGTAGTGGACCCTTTAGATAATCACACATTGGTACAATTCAATGCATATAATTTGATGGAGAGGGTGTTATCTTCATGGTTTCTCCTTGACCAAATAATCACTTTAAAAGGGAAGAAGCTAAAATGGGCCATCCCAATTGATAGATTTAGGATGGGGATTCACATCAGCATGGTACTCAATAGATTATATGGTATGCCCAACATTTACTTTGTCAATTTGGATTGGGTACCATTATCGTATATGATGCTCATGCATGACACCACTTATGCCCTCAGTGAGATCATAAGACTATAGTTGAGAGAGAAAATTACACATAAATATAGACATCCTACACCTACTAGGGATTTCTTCATGATGTCATATCTATTAGACGTAGTCATGGGGACATGTTACAAAGATCTAGGTGCATTGTGGGCTCTGTCCATTGATTAAAAAAATAATAGAATTTGTGATCACTACCAATTTATACACATCTACTGCTACACCAAACACATGGTAAGAATCTCTAAGGATGTCTATCTTTATATTTGGAAATCTATTCATGGCTCTCCCATGCCTTAGATAAGGCATAAAATTGTGAATAACTTGGCTAGGAAGGGGGATTACTTGCTCTATCCTAGTTTTACTATCCTTATGATATGGGGAAACAAGGTTGGCCCCTTGTGTTTGCCAAGGTTTGTTCTAGATAAGTTGGCTCAATAGGAGATTGCCTTTTAGTGTTAGAAGAGAACTGAGGAAGATTTGTCAAGGAAAAATAACACCTTATATTTTGGTCACCTCATCATCATTGGAAGGATGACATATATAATGGGAAATCGTCTTAGGGATATAGGTAGTAAACATAAGAGTTATCCTTTCCATACACTTCTATATAGAGACTAGGATCTTCATGGGCTCATCTATAAACTCATCCATAGGTTCAACATTCCATATAGTCATGAGCCCTATGACTATGATTTCATATTTTTGAATGCTAAGTCAAATGAAGTGATGAAATGAGTAAAATTTAATGGGTTGTAGCAGGACCATTTAAGGATGATCTAATATGATCCTTATGTCTCCACTAATGAGTTAGATAGTAATAAGGATCTCTTCAAGGGATGGTAGCATTTAGAATTTTGAAGAGGATAGTCTGAGAAGCAATCTAAGGACCAGGTTGCCTCCTCCTCCTAAGGACTACCTCTAAATTCAAAGTTAAAATTAGTAAAGAAGGATCTAGGTTATCTGAGCCTAGTTCAACAAGAGGAGGATAAGTGGGAGACCCCATCAACCTTAAATTTGATGAGGAGGAGAGAATACAAGAGGATCCTACTATAAGTTTGAGCCAAATACCAATTACTACCCCCTAGATACACATTTTTATAACTATCAAGGTAGCAACTCCAATAGAAGTAACATCATCACCACTATACTCCCCTACTTAGGTAAGGATCCTTTTAGTTTACCAAAGAAACCTAGGACTCCCATAGGTAATCCCACTATAGAGACATCACAAGGCTTGTCCACTTAGCCTCCACATTTAAAACCAGATAGGAAAGATGTGGTGATTATTAAGGACATTCAAGATGATTTAGATGAGAAATATAAGCTAGAAACAACCAAGATTATAAGCCTCCAAGTAGTGCCTATGGAGCTCTCTCTTGAAGGTACCAAGTCTTTTTCTAGTTTTCCCTTATCTTTTATACATATTTTTGAGAAGGCTACCTCTATGGAAATACCCACATCCATTCCTTATACTACTATTATTGCTTCTTATATCTCCATTTCCATTTCATCCACCACACCAATCCCTTTTGTTCTTACTATCACCTCCATGATTGAAGAAATCAAGAAAAAGGAGGTGTATAAGAAGGTGTAGATAGATTTGGCCACCTCCTAACTCCAATTCAATCTATCCAAATCACCCTTCCACTTCTAAATACCACATCCACAAAGGAGACCACTATGACAACCATTAACATGGGAAGGAAGACTAAGCCCCAAATAGTCATGGTCCATCCACTTCCTTAGTTTGGATAAGTGGATTGGTCTAAAATAATATGGCCTTCCCTTCTATATGTCCTGACCAAAGCCACCTAGAAAAAAAATAAAGCCCAAGAAGAAGCATAAGAAGAGGTTATTACCATAACCTATGATACATCCCAACTTTATATTCCTATATAGGTAGCGGATTTGAGGAGCAAGGTTTCTTAATTACTAAATTTAAGATTACATAGCTCCCATCTATTTCCATCTTATTTGATCCTCCAACCGATAGAATACAAAGGGTTAAGAAAAGAAAATTGGAAGATGAAAGGGCACCTAAATCATCCTCAAGGAGAGGAAAGATATGTTCTCCCTTACCAAAAGGCATAACAAGAAGCTTGAGCAATCCTTGTATGAAGAAAATATATCAGACCTAGATTAGGCACATAAGGATACCATAATTGTGATCCACGAGGGTATAGAGATATCTCGGTAGGAGCTAGTGGTAGAGGTGTATTCTTTCCAAAATCAGCTCAGCTCATTTTTGGAATAACCCCCTATGAAACTTGTTTGTTTCATCTTTTTCTCTCTAAGTTCATTTTTTGAGACAAGTTTTTCTTGTTTTTGTGTTTGCTCAACTGACATCATTTGAAGTTCATAATGTCTCTTTGTTACATTTTCCCCAAAATGCGAAGGTTGTTATAGTCTCGATGCGACCAAAGGACAAATTTCCCTTTTCCCAGAGATAGCCTTCTTTTTTCCATTTTCATACAAAGGCAGAAAATTTTGCCACCATTACATTCCTTTTTTCCTTCTCCATGTAGGAGTGGCGATTTTCACTGCCCTTACATGCAAAATGCAGGAACGGAAAATTTAGCCACCCCTGCATGTCCCTTTGATTTTTAGTGTAAGGGTGACAAATTTTGCCACCCTTACACTGCCTCATTTTTCATGTGTGGCATTTATGGCCATGTAGGCCGAGTGGTTGGGGCCAATTTTTTCCCCATTTAATCCATTTTTGATTCATTTTGATTTATTTCTTCTAATCCTCCTCCTACCTTCTACCTCTGGATGATCTAGTAAGTGGGAAGAAGCATTTTTTTTGGATTCAACTTCTCATCATGTGTCATTTTCTAGGTAGGTATTTGTTTTTGAATTTTATTTCATGTTCTTCCTTTGTTTTTGGTTTCCTTTTTTTTGGCTTCCTTTTTGTTGTTGTTGTTGTTGTTGTTGTTGTTGTTGTTGTTGTTGTTGTTGTTGTTGTTGTTCTTTTTCCCCTTTCCCTTCCTCTTTCCATTGCATTCTTTCCCTCCTCCTCACTTCCTCCCCATTCAGCTCAGTCCCCTTCCTTCTATTTCCAAGCCTTCCTACCTGTAAGGGTGGTGAATTTCACCACCCTTAAAAAGCATCCCCCCTCTCTTGAACCAGTGGAAAATTTTGTCATCGATACAAGTCTGCACAACCAAAGTGTAAGGGTGGAAAATTTTACCACCATTACACCTAAGTGTAGGGTGGCAAATTTTGATTCCCTTACACCTTTTCTTCCCAGCATGCACGGGCAGAAAATTTTTCTACTAGTGCATTTTTTTTCATCTCACATGCACAAGCAGCAAATTTTGCTGCTTGTGCATGCAGACCATCCCACATGATAGGGTGGCAAATTTTGCTACCCTTACACCCTTTTTTTCCATTTTTCTCTAACTCTGGAGAAATCTTTGTTCCTTCCATTTTTTTCCTCCTCCCCATTTTTCTCTCACTTTCTAACCTGCTTTCACGTCAGCCCTGTCAAGTGCCCTTCCTTGGTCATGATCACTCGACGTGCAATTTCCATAATTTTCCCATTTTTTCCTAATTGCACGATCATTATTCTTACCATAGTTCCCCCTAAGGATTCTCCTTCATCGACATCCTCTCAACAAAGGCTCATCCTAATGACTGAAGCTTCTCTTAAGAAGTCAAAGGCCATGAAATACCAGTATCAAGGTGTTTTCCAAATCACCTCAGTCACTTCTAATGTCGACAACATTAGAGATACAGAGATCAGCCACGTGGATATGGCCGAGTTCATAGAGAGAACCAAGGTGACCAACCTAAGCTTAGAGATGAAAATAATCATTGAGAGCAACATCCACCTAGTCTCCTATTTCCCTGTAGTAGTGCATCACATGGAGTTCATCCTCTAGTGCACTCAGTTTTATAACAAAGAGACTAGAACAATGTCAAATGTTAGTGGCAATGTGATAATTTGGCTAGACCCCAAATTGATCGATAAAGTTTTCATGTGCCCTCCTTCTACCGAAGTGATGAAAATTGAATTTGTTGAGGCACAGAAAGAGTATGACAAGGATCTCGAGAGGGCAAAACAGGTGATGAATAACATATGGCTCAAGACTCCCAGAGCCAACTTGTCTAGATGGCCATGGAATTTTCCAAGAAGTGATTTCATAGAAGAAGTTGGTGACTTAATTACTCTTCTCAGTAGAGTACGAGGTCTACCATCTTCTTCCTAATTCCATGAATGGATGTATCCTTTTATCAAAATAATTCTACAAGGGAACAAGTCATATTTTGGGGTGAGCTGATCAACAATGCTCTTCATGAGTAATTGACAAAAGTGTCTACTACTTCGAAGTTCTATATGACTTTGTACTTAGTGTACATTTTAGCCTCCATGCAAACCTTTCTAGGTTTGAGAATAGAAGGAGACAGAAGAACCACCCTAGTTTATTCATATTACCCTCAGCTGACACTAGAAAGATTAATCTTTCACTTTAAGAGGGTAAATGATGCCTTCTTTGTAGTGTTTTTGTGCCTTTTTGATCCTCAACTAGAATAGAAAAGAGTATCAGATGAAGCCTAGATGGTCGCTAATGATTTTGGCTGCATGTTTTTACAATTCCCCTCCTTTTGCTATCTACGGGTTAGCTTTTTCCAAGGCTATCCCTACATGCTCCCCTGATTTCCATCTAACAAATTAGTCCTAATGGAGCTGTGTAGGTAGATTATTTTCATACATGCTAAGCAAATGGAACTTAAAAATCCAAGTTTTAGGTTCCTAATAGAAATTGGTAGATACTCTGTTTTGACTACCACCAAAGCAAGGTTAATGGAGATGGAAATGCAATTGGTCACCATGAAGTAGTTTAAGAGAAGGTCTAATTTTGACTATAGGGGTGTCAAGGATATGATCTAAAGAAATACTCAATTTCATGAGCCCATGATTGAGGACATCTAGGTAGACTTGAGAACAATTGAAGAGATCAGAAGGATGGACTACATCAGGCTAACTTAGGAGCAAATTGAATATCTAGGGCTTACAGATATTCCCCCTAGTCTGGTTGATGATAAGAACATAATTAATAGTAGATATTTGGCTAAGAAAGTTTCTAATTCTCCTCTTCCTCTAATTTAGTGGTCCTAAAAAGAATTGACTTCTTTAAGAAAGAGATTCAAACCAATATTAGCTAACACTAATGATTGGCTAGCGGCCAAAGGAATCACATTGAAGGAATTCATCATAGGATTAGAGGCTAAATTATAGGAAGAAACAAGGAAGAGAGTAGAGAATAGAACTAAGAATAAAGGTGATATTCTTTTTTTGTCTAGGCCTCACAAGCCTAGAATCATCTTTGTGTCTAAGAAATCGAAGGTTATTGAGAAGGAGCAAGAACGAATAGCTATGGGGGTTGAAGAACAAAGCACTCAAGAATAGGTAGTGGAACAGATGGAGACATATGATAGGCCTATAGAGTAACAAATAACTGAGACTCTATCTCCCCAGGAAGGGGCATAACCACTTGTAGGGGTTTCTTCTTTACCACCTCAATCCCCTGTGGCATCTCCTTCACCTCTTTCTCCCATCAGTGTTTCTTCTTCTGGAGCTACCTCTCCTTCTAGATTTATGTTTGGCGATCCTCAAGGTGATTTTTGAGATGTCCTTCAATCCTCAGGTTCTATCCCTAGTCTCTCATCTCCTTCTTTCAATATCAGAGAAAGTTCTGCCATTGACTAGTCAACAGCCAATACAGTTTCACCTGCTACACCCACGGCACCCGTTGTTTTCACTGGTAGTGCAAACATTACCCTAGTAACACTAGCTACAAGGACTATTACCACAGTAAGTACTTCTACTCTCCCTTCTTGGTTATCAACTTTCATTCCCAAAAGGAAGAAGCAAGCCATCTCTACATATGACTTTGATTTTGGCAAAATAGTGTCAGTAAAAGCTAAGACCCCTAAGAAACCAAGGATCCTTTCAAAAATGGTTGAAGAAAAGGGGAAAAAATCTCTAGAGATATCCAAACCTCCATAGGATGCAACCGTAGAGGATTTTGACATGAGTAACTACTCCATTTCTCGTGTTGAGTTGAGAAAAGTCACTCACAAGGGTGCAAAGAGCGACCTACAGTCAACAATGGATATCATGGTCCAAAAATTTGACAAGGAAAAGGAGATGAAGGATTATTACAAGGTAAAGGTAGACCAATTGACCATGGTAGTTAGGAGATTTACTTTTGATCCTGAAGAAGCAACCCCAAAAGCCTTTTCCATAGATGATCGTGTTATCTAGAAAGTAGAGAAAACCTACATGAAAGGGAAAGTACTTGAAGATTATATAGAAAAGATGCATACTCAAGGAATTTACTTGCTTACAAAGGTTGCTAAGAAGACAGAGAAGATGAATAAAATGAGGACAAATTTAGAAGACCTTGTCTCTCTTATTTCTCAAGATATTGATAGTACAAATAAATATCTTAGCAAGTGGGTAAAGATGAAGGATCTGAGGAAACGCACCTTGGTATCAATCGACATCATTACCAACAAAGATTCCTATGTTGAAATTAAAGAATCACTGGTATACAGAATCTAGGTACTTAAGGAGCTGATTGAATATCTCAAGTCTTCCCAGGACGGTAGTGAGAAAAGTGACACATGCCTATTGAATAAACTAGAGGAATTGCCTTGTGATCTCACCTCTAGAGATAATCAATTTATTTCATTAGAATAGATGATTCAAGAATTTAAAGGCATGATCCAAAGGGATTTCAAAGAGAAAGTGTTTTCCATGACTTCTATGGATAACATCTTAGATACTCAGTTAACTCTTGATAATCTAAGAACCAGGTTAACTAGTCATGCTAAAGCCATCATATCATTTAAAGACACTACCATCAGAGCCAAAGTGATCTTCAAAAATACCATTGCACCAGATAGTATAGGAATTCAGGCATCTATCACCATGTATGATGCTCATCTGAAGAAGTCCGGTGGCAAGAATTGAATCTTTCCTCCATTCTCTCTTCTTCCTTTCTTCTCATGTACTTTTGTCATGTAAAAGTACATGCACTTTTGTAATATGTAATTACATGTAAAAATTCTAGAAAATATCCCAAAGTCAATGATGACTCATCTTTGACTAGATATTTTAATCTTTTTGAATTTTAAAGGTTTCTCCCTATATAGAGAGGGAACCTCTTTTGTAAAATATCTCTAGTTAATGGAGAGAAAAAACTCTACTAAAATTTAGACACTTTCTTGAGACTTTGTGCTCAATTTGTAAATCATATTTTATCGAATGAATGAGAAACAAGTTTATTTCAGACTTTGTGTTGGAGTAATTTGTGTTAATTAGGAAATAGTTCTTATGTTCTCTTTCCTGATAATCTCTTATCTATTTGATTTAATAAGCAAAGTGTGTGTATTGAAATTATCTAAAGATGTTTCTAAAAGAAAAAAGAAAGAATTTGAGCTGCTTTTATCTTGGTAACCCTATTATTCATTGTAGTTTTAGGTAAATACTTTGGGCTTTGTTTCACTCTACTATTACATGTGTTCCAAATTAGTGAAGGAGCCAACGAAAGACTTTGTGCTTTCATGGGTTTCCTTGTGAAATTTGTTACTACTTCAGGAGATTTTCTGCTCTGTGTTGGATACCATTCCTGAAAGAACAGGAATGCTTTCAGCCATCGACTGGGACTTCATTCTTTTGTTCCTTGGACATCCTCTTTGAAAAAAGAGAGATGGATGGTGTTATACTACCCGAAGTATTATACATACTTATATATACATATATAGCATATAAGTGATTCATAGGGAACCTCCCCTTGATGAGAGGAGAGATTTATCTCATTGAGATGTGGTAAATCTACACTTTTTGTGGCATAAATCTCCTTATATTGTGTTTGATATACCCATTTTGTCATCAGTTAGTTGATGACAAAATATTAACCCAACAAGGTGAAAGTATTGCAGAAAGAAGTGGAACAACTTAAAAAATCCAAGACAATGCACATTCCTACTAGCATTAAAGCTAAAGTCCAAGAGGCATCTTCAAGATACTACAACTCCTTGGAATTAATAGACTTTATGAGGGCTAAGATGACCCCTCATGTGATCTAGGCTAATAAATTATACAACTCGTTAAGATATGATAGTGCCAAATTGAAGATGCTAGTGGTCTATATAGGCAACTTTCTCTATAATCATCTCATCTTAATGATGATGCTATAAGCATCCAATGCCTTGAATCTAGTATTTATTAGGTGGGAGGAGGAAAAATATTGGCTATAGAACATTTGGGTTTTAGTTCCCAAATATCAAGCACATGAGGTTCAGATCCTCCAAACTTTATAAGAGCTAAAGTTATCAAAGGTAAAAGACTCCACTAGTAAGTTAATTAGTAGGCTCAATTTTGATAATATTATCTAGGAGGTAGTTGATGAATTTAAATAGAGTTTGTAAGGTTTATCAATCAAGAAAATTGAATTAGAGTTAAACAAGGCTTGAAATAAAGTCATTGAAGTCAAGATATTCAATAATAAATTATAAATAAGCAATAATGAGGATGCTAAGATCTTTGAATAGATGAAGAGAATTCATCAACCTTCACTACTAAATTTTGATCTTCATACAAAAGCAACATAGAGAAGCCCACAAATTATATGAATATAACAAGGTAAAAAGGAAGTGGGCTTCCAATAGTGTAAATCTAGATTTAATGACCACATCAACTTCCACACCAACCAAAGTGTATGCAGTGCTTCAAATGAGCAAGCTGTGATAGACTAAATATTACGCATTAATTTTTTGTAATGTTTTATGTACTTAGATTTTTGAGTGGATAATTGTAAATAATTGATTTTATATTTTATGTACATGCACATGTTGCATGATTTAAAAATTCAAAAATTTTCTTTTTTAATAGATAATTTTTAGACCATAGTTAGAATTGCATGTACTAACTAACACTTGTAACCACTTTCATGGCCTTGGAGGATAAGGCAACCCTTTCCCCAAGTCTCTATATACAATTGTAACCTCACTCAATTTTATGATTCAAATAATTTTTTAAATATAGAACAGTAAGCAATTTTGATCGTCAACAATGTTTCATAAGTATTTTATTTCCAATTCCATGCAATTTATTGTTATTTCTATAGTTGTATGATTCAATAATATTTAGTGTGATATAGCTATAAGTATATTCTTGATTCTTGATTGATATACTAATCTAATATGTGTAATAGATACTAAAGGATTATTAGATGTATCGATTTAATTAGTCAAGTTAATTGAATTATATTTTTGAATGCATATTTATGCTTTCTTTGGTGTAGTTTTTTTGTGTGTGCAACAACTACCTTAGATAATTCATTTACTTAAGCCATAATATATTGACCAAGGGTGTGAAAAAACATCCCTAAAAGAAGAACCTTTGTCTGAGGTGTGGGTATTTCTTTCATCTTTGATTCCTTAGACTTCCTAGTCATGTTTGACTGCATGTTTGTTATTACTGCTAGCAACAAACATAAGTTTAAGAAAGCATAGGTCCATTAAGAAACCAACTAGAGAAGTAATACCTAATAACCATGGGCCCCTCTTTTCTACCCTACCTTACCCTCCTTTTGATTTTTTTTATTGAGATCTATCCATCTTAGATTATAAAATAACCACCCATCCAACTCACATAGAAATTGACTTTATTAGAAGGCCACACCTCCATCCAAAAAACCTTGTCAACAACTTACATGCCATTCCCCTAGTCCATCAATAGGTTGAAATATACCACATACCTAAAACTCATGCCCTAGAGTGGAGTTCATCTCCATAGATATCCTAAAATGTTAGAGGCTACCTCATTCAACTATAGTGTGCATAAAACCCACATCAATAGAAAATAATTATGAATGTAAGTCATCACTCAGTTAATTCATGGATTTGTGTTATCTACTTTGGGTAGGCATAGATGGGGGGCATCTATACATAGATTAATTTTAAATAACTTGATACATGTAAGCATGTAAACCTTTTCTAATAATTTTCTAAGTTTTACACAAGTTGTGGATGACTTAGAAATTTGTCACTTTTGGATAGCTCTATGGGATGCTCACCTAATAATTAGGAATCTATTAGTCTTTGAATCAATCCACTAGGCATGGAGTTATTGAAGCTTTTGGTCTTTTCATTCACAAATGCACTACTTATGTATTCCTATCTTACAAATTAAATGAGATCCTCTTATCAAAATAAAATAAATGTGTTAAGGGCACTTAGAGGAAAGAGATCTAATCTAAGAAAAAAACTACACACAAGTTTTTAAAGGAAATAAAACTATCCTAAAAAAATGTACACAAGGCACATAGGGAAATGTAAACATATAATCTACTTATTTAAAAACCATACAATAATTAACAAAGATAATGTGATCCCATTGACTAGGATAGGAGGTTATTCTCCATTAATTTAAGCGTGTTGGAAAACATTGGCTTGCTTGTAGCTGGTGATAATATATGGATCACTCCATATCACTTTGAATTTATTATGCCTTTCATATTTCACTATTTTTACATCCCATATGAGCACTAAATCTCTTTCTTGGAAACTTCTATCACTGCCCCTTTTATCAAATGTCCTCTTTGTCTAGACTTGTTGAAGTTCCATAGTGTATACTACCTATTCTCTAGTTCTTTGAGCTCCATTAGCTCTGCTAATCTAACTATAAAGAGATAACTTTTAAGAAAATCCAAATTATGGGAGATTTATAATGAAGATAACTTGAGAGATTGGGAAATATGGTTTCCATTACATAAACTAACATGAAGGGTGAATTTCCTAACACTCTTTTAGGCATGACTCAATCGACCTAAAGGGAAATCTTGAGGTTAGTATGTCAATCTCATTGATTTTATTCCATGGTCCTCTTTATAATATGATTCAAATTATTATTCATGGACTCATCTAGATCATTACCTTGAGGGTAATAATTCAATGAGTAACTTATATGGATGTTATGTTTGACAACCCATTCACTAATCCTAGTTTCAAGGAAATCCAATGCATTATCATAGATAATGGTGGCTAGAATACCAAATCTTGTTACAATTCCTTCACAGAAGCTCAAGATGGATGTCTAGTTACTTTCCTTGAGCACTACTACTCTTGTCCATCTCATGAAATAGTCTATGGTTATGATGATCCATTTATGTCCATCACTTGATGGTGGGTTAATCATACCTATAAAATATAGGCCCCATTAGACAAAGGTTTGATCAACTTGTACTTTCCATAATAGTAAGGATGATAGCCTTTATTTGCCTATAAATAAGGCACATCTCTTATAAATCTACACATATGTGTGTGCATATTTAAATAGAGTTTGCTAATAATATCAAGCTCCCATGATTTTTGTATTAATGGTGTTGGGTGAATAATGGCCTCTTGTAGGACTATCATGGATATATTGAATAATTCTACTCACTTGGTCTACTTCCGTACATCTCAAGAGGACTCAATTTGGATCCTTCTATAAAAGTGCACCATTGATGAGCACATAGGGAATGGATTATAATCTAAAATGTTTGTGCTTAGAATTTCATAAGATAAGGGGAAACACACCATACTAAAGGAAGGCCTTCATATTTTACGTGTAGTCTATTACAACTTCTTGGCCTATTGATTCATTTTCACATGAAACCAGGATTGTTATGTCTTCAAATTATTCCACCTCATCCAATTTCTCATATATTCCTTTTATTCACACTAGCTTGGTGATCTGGATGTCCATATCATACTCTGTCACCATTGTGATCCAATAATATCTCTTCTCACTAATGTCATTAACAAGTAAGAACACTTTTATAATTTTTTGTGCAATCATGACTAAAACTTTATTTTTAGTGAGCATATGACTGAACTTTTTGAGAACTCTTACAAATGCAAGGATTTTATTCTCAATAAGACTATACTATAACTCATAATCTTTCATTACATGGATAAAGAAGGTAATTGGTTAGTCTAATAATAATTATGTTATTTCATAAGGATAGATGAGATGCCTTTTACCCCATAAAATACATAAAGGATGAAATCCTTACTATAATCTGGATTTATCAAGGTAAGAGCTTATATAATGGCATGTTTAATGGCTTAAAAATTTCCCTGCCTTCATGAGTCTAGTTAAACACAACATTTTTCTTAAGCATCATAATGAGGGGTTTGATTATGGTAGTGAAATCAAGAAAAAATATTCTGACAAAGTTGATTATTAATAAGAAGCTCTAGAAATTCTTCTTGTGACTTAGAAGAGGGAGATATGAAATAGCATTAATGTGTTATGGATAAATTATGAGTCCCTCTTTAAAAATAATGTGCCCTAGTAGAGTGACTTCATGAATTGGAAATATACACTTGTTAGGGTCTAGAGATATTCAAAACTCCTAACACCTTTCAAATACTTACTCTAGATGGCCTAAGTGATCCTATGCATGCTTAGAGAAAATAGTTATATCATCTAGGTAAACCAAGATTATCTTGTTTATGATCTCCTTAAATTCCATATCCATTGTCATGTCCCCTTTTTTAGTGGACATCGTCAGAGTTGATGGTTAGCCTATTATGCGACCCTCATAGGATGATAGGGTGGATAGAGGGTCTTGATGGAGATTAGCTTGGCTTCGTTTAGTAGAATTTTTCCAGTTGACTTTCGTTTCGGCTCGATCGGACATATATTGAGGGAGATATTAATATTTGATTGATTTAATCAAATATTAATTATTTGGTCTATTTTTAATTAGAAACCCTAATTCTAATTTAAGAAACCCTAATTAGGGCAAGCACATCTTTTTGAGGGTATAAGGGTTTCTCATGGAGGCCATTATTGATTCTGCATGGATTATTGATTTTGATATTGAAGAATTCTTCTGTGAAGACTGAGCCAAGGGTTCCAGGATTCCATTGTAGTGGAGAACGTCAACTCTTCATTATGTGTGATTCAGAGGCTGTGAGATATCAACTGATCTATTACCAAATTGAGAGATAGCTTCATACAAAAGTTATCACAGAGGTTTAGAGGTAACTTCATACAGAAGTTGTCACAGATATTTCTAGGTATTTATTTTATTAGGTTTTTATTCAATAAGTTATACAGATAAAGATCTTCTATATTAGAGTCATATATCTTGAGATCAGGGGTCTAACAAACAAGGTGTGTTATTTGGCAGCCGTACGAAGTCTGTACAGATCCGTACAGATTCACACAAAGACTAACATCAGCAGGCAAAGATCCATAGCGACTAACATCGGCTGACCTATCACTGATGTCAGTAGGTTAATGACCCTAGTCGACTGACGATGGCAGTATAACCAATGTCGGTGACTGTGTTTTTGACACAACAGGCTGAGACACGCACAGATTCAGTTTTATTCCCAGTTTGTGGAATACTTAGGTTTTTAAGACCATATTGGAATATTATTTTATATGTATGACAAAGGACTGTAATTTTAATCATCTGAACAAGTGATAAGATCTTTGATTTTCTATTGAGAGATTATATTGTGGTTGATTTATTTATTTGAAGATATTTTGCAAAAATTGCAATTTGTTCTTATTTCATACAAAATTTCAGAATAATCAAAAAAGCATATCAGAGCTTTGTGTTTTTTATATTCCCTATTTGAAGGGGATATCATAGTGGTATCAGAGCTAAATTTTGCCATCCTGTTGGGTAGATTGGACATTGAATCGGTTAGTAAATCATGGGTACTTCAAGTACTCAGAAACAGTGGGATAAGGATATGAAGAAGCTGAAACAAAGTTTGAACTAGTTGGTTGAAACCCAGAGGAGGATGAATGAATTTATTTCAGACCCTACATTCGAAGACAAATTTTTACAGTGTATGACATCTTTTTTTAAAGGGACCACATCACAAAACAAGAAGGAAGATGAGGTTGACCGGTTTTCTCATGAGCTGGAGGATACCCAGAATTCCTTGGTGTGTACTCAATTGGCTCTCCAAGATTTTGAGAGACATGTGGATGACCTATGTCATGAGGATTTGGACTCTTAGTTAGTTGCAGAGGATGCTGGAGCTAGAGATTGTGATGATGAGATAGTTTTAGCAGTAGCTTCTTTAGAGTTAGATGAGGATGAGTCTGATGCTTACATTCAGAGTGTAGAGGTGTACTCAGATGTTAGTACACTAAGTGTTGGTGGTGAGTATGTTCCTATAGTTACTACTTAGGAACATGTTGTTGGGGCTGACACACATGTTCAAGATTTGGGAGTACCTAGTCTTGATGTGTTTGGGATACCAGTGGAGTCGAGTCTCCAGATTGATTCTTCTCACACAAATGACAGTGTGGCACAGTTGGTTGTGCCACCTTTATAGAGGGATCAGTTGTGGTGTGCGGGGGAGTATGTTGATGCTTCCACGTATAATTTTTGCTACACTGAATCATTCATGGAGTATTTGCTAGATAATGCAGGTGTTCACTGGACTCGCATAAAGTGACAGAAGGTGTTCTCATCTGAGGTACTAGTGCTATAAGCCAATTGGGTGGGGAGATTATAATGATCCTTTCTACTATGCTACCTCATAGGGATTTTGAGGTGGGATTTGTTGAGCAGATTGCATAGGATCCTATCCAGCCTATAACCACTCAGAGTCAGAGATTGGAGCCATCTGCTGATTTCTAGTTCAGTGATGGTGAGCCAGTAGTAGAGTTTGGGGGTTCCTACCAACATTATACGGTGGGGTATGCTCATTATTCTTCTTTTGATCTAGAGATAGAAGATTTGATTTCACACAGGTGTAGATCGGCTCTAGTTTCTTACCATCCATTATGGGATGGATTGGCACCATCTTTTATAGATGGAATTGGTAGTAGCAAGTTACACAGACTGCAGTATCGACACATCCAGGGTAGTTGTGATTTTAGAGATTGGTTGAGTTGCAGTCACCAGTTTGATTATGGATTCCTCTTTGTTCTATTTCAAAGGATATTGTAGGAGCTTGCATTGATTAATAGTAGCATATATCATGACTACATATGGGATCTAGGTGGATTGATTGGTTTGTTGTTTCGAGATTGCTTGGGGACAAGCAATTTCAGGAGGGACAGATTGTCATGTCCCCTTTTTTAGTGGACATCATCAGAGTTGATGGTTAGCCTATTATGCGATCCTCATAGGCTGATAGGGTGGATAGAGGGTCTTGATGGAGATTGGCTTGGCTTTATTTAGTAGAATTTTTCCAGTTGACTTTTGTTTGGGCTCGATCAGACATATATTGAGGGAGATATTAATATTTGATTGATTTAATCAAATATTAATTATTTGGTCTATTTTTAATTAGAAACCCTAATTCTAATTTAAGAAACCCTAATTAGGGAAAGCACATCTTTTTGAGGGTATAAGGGTTTCTCATGGAGGCCATTATTGATTATGCATGGATTATTGATTTTGATATTGAAGAATTCTTCTGTGAAGACTGAGCCAAGGGTTCTAGGATTCCATTGCAGTGGAGAATGTCAACTCTTCATTATGTGTGATTCATAGGTTGTGAGATATTAGCTGATCTATTGCCAAATTGAGAGATAGCTTCATACAAAAGTTATCACAAAGTTTTACAGATTTGAGAGGTAACTTCATACAGAAGTTGTCATAGAGCTTTCCAGGTATTTATTTTATTAGGTTTTGATTCAATAAGTTATATAGATAAAGATCTTCTATATTAGAGTCATATATCTTGAGATCAGGGGTCCAACAAATAGGGTGTGTTATTTGGTGGCCATACGAAGTCTGTACAAATCTGTACAGATTCACACAAAGACTGACATCGGTAGGCAGAGATCCATAGCGATTGACATCAGCTGACCTATCACCGATGTTGGTACGTTAACGACCCTAGTCGATTGATGATGGTAGTATAACCGACGTCGGTGACTGTGTTTTTGACACAGCAGGCTGAGACATGCACAGATTCAGGTTTTATTCCCAGTTTGTAGAATACTCAAGTTTTTAAGACCGTATTGGAATATTATTTTATATGTATGATAGAGGACTATAATTGTAATCATTTGAACAAGTGATAAGATCTTTGATTTGCTATTGAGAGATTATATTGTAGTTGATTTATCTATTTGAAGATATTTTGCAAAAATTGCAATTTGTTCTTATTTCATACAAAATTTTAGAATAATCAAAAAAGCATATCAGAGCTTTGTGTTTTTTATATTCCCTATTTGAAGGGGATATTACATCCATGTATCTTTAGGAGGTTGATCCTATGTTTGTCAAATCAGATGGTATCTATTGGTATACAAAGGCTCCCTAATTATAAGTGAATGTTATTTTATAATGATCACATTATTGTACAAAAATCTAGTTGTAGCCTAAGTAACCATCTAGAAATGATAATCTCTTTATTTTTGTAACTGTTGACCATTTTTGCCCAACAGGCCAAAATTGGTCCCCTTCTTCCCTTGCTATTTGAAGCCAGTCAATTTCAGGTTGCACGAGTTCATCATGTTTCAGTTCATCACTCAAGTTCAATGCCATGGTTCATCACTTGGTTCAACTCAATTGATTCAACACTTTGGCTTTGGTTTAATTGGCTAGTTCAGTGCTTAGTTCATCGGCAAAGTTCAATAGAAAGTTTAGCGCAAGGTTCATCGGCAAGTTCAAGCAGCTTTAGGTTCAATGTTTGGTTTAACCACTTGGCTTGGCATGCAGTGTTGAACTCTTAAACTAGTTCAATGGGTTGGTTTAATCATTCGGTTCAACACGTTGGTTCAATAGACTGGTTTAATCATTTAGTTCAACGCAATTAGTTTAATCATTTGGTTCAACCACTTGGCTCGACGTGTAGTGTTGAATCATTGAACCGGTTCAATGAGTGGTTCAAGGAAATGGTTCAACGGGTTAGTTCAATGAGGTGTCCCAAAGATGAAGGGCAAGTGCCCTTGTGGAGGGCACTTCTAGGTTCAATAGCCCTTGTGGAGGGAAGGGAGTAGTTCAAAGGCTTCATCGAAGGATTTCCAAGGATGCAAAAGAACTTAAGGCTTTGAATTCCTTCAGAATTTTTGTCTAAGAGAATTCCTTCGAACAAAAAAGTCCAAAGAAATTTAGGGAAGGCTAAAACCAAAGAACCTGAAGGAATAGTGAAAGTCAAAGTGACAATTCCTGAGGACTTTTTATCTGTGGGAAAAGGCCTGATGCAAAAAACCTATAGGAAAAGGCCTAACAAATTTTGCCAAGGACAGTGATGTCCCAAAAACTATCAAACTTAAGCACACAAATTAGCCATTGGGTTTTCAAGTGATGAAAGGTGTGCAAATGTAAAATTTTACATCAGGAAAGCTAGAGTGCAGAAGGCACCAAGTGGCAATCGTAGAAGACTTTGACATGCTTTTTAGGAGAAACAAAATGTGCCACATGTCCCCTGCAGGGATCGATGGAG
Organism: Torreya grandis; assembly: GCA_037957365.1. Lineage (NCBI taxonomy): Eukaryota > Viridiplantae > Streptophyta > Pinopsida > Cupressales > Taxaceae > Torreya > Torreya grandis. Next base: position 458,373 of record JARHVA010003275.1, on the reverse strand, counting down.
GCTGACAAGTGTCAACATCTATGAGTTTCTCCTTGTGATTCATTATTCAAAGAGAAGACTGGTAGGCCTGAATGGGTTGCTAAGAGCTATGTAGAGCATGCCAAGTGTCAGCCTGTGAAGAACCAAAAGAGCCCCAAAAGTTTACTCAAGCAGCTAAAGGTTCTACTAAAGTGGCCATGTGTTACCTTCACAAAAATCTCAAAAAATACTTCCAAAGCCTCTAATTTAAGTGGAAAGAGTAAGCGGAAGTGGCCATGTGTCAACTTCCACCTGAATCTCAAAGGACTCTCAAAAGTAAGTGGATGTTGCCATGTATCCCATCATCAGCTCAGCAGAAGTTGCCATGTGTCAACGTCCATGTTTCAAAGTGTCTTCTAAGTGTCCAAGTATTAGACTATGACATGTGTCAAAAATAGATGTGCTATCAGCTAAGAGCCAAAAGAGTAGTAGAAAGAGCTAGACGAGGCAAAGTAGCCAAGCGTAGAAATAGACAAAGTGATCCAAGTGGTGTGGGAAAGTGTCGATTCAAGGAGTTATTCCAGTGGTTGACATAGTACCTGCCATGCAATCATCAAGAGGTACAACAATGAATGATGTGACCCATTTTTATTTAATATGCATTGATGAGTAGGCAAATGGTGTGGCTCATAATTTCAAATCCTATCAATAGCTAACACAACATTATCTTTAGGCAGCTTCCTCATCCTAATGATCAGAAGGCACATGGGTCACTTTTAAAAGGGTGCCAAAATGGCCTCTTTCTTCCTCTATAAATTGTAAGCTTCTCATTTGAGAAGGGATCCACCCTCAGCCTCGAGGCAAAACTCTACCCAAAAATCTCTTGGGCTTGTAAGGCAGAGCTACCAGATATTTTACCTTGAATCAAAACTTAGCATTTTTACCTCCATCTAGACTTGCACTTTAAAGTATATGTATGTTTTCTCCTTTGTGTTAAGTCATTGTCTTTCATGCTTTCACAGATCGATCACAACATTTATAGTGCATTGTGAAGTCTTATTTCTATAGGTCTGCCAGAAGTGTCTACACAAAGAATATAGGTTCCTGTGAATAGGCTGTCAAAGTGTGTCCCAAAAAACCTTTGCTAGTTCCTTCCTCCTTGTACTTCCATGGACCCCTGGCTGACTATTGCAGAAGAACTTCCCACTTTAGATGAAGTGTATAGGTGCTTCTTTTTGGTGAAAAGTGTATGTTCAGGCTGGGTTGGTCACCTTCTCTAGTGTATCACCTTTTCATTTTTAGGCTTAGGTTCTATTTTAAACATCTCTCTCTCCCTTTTCATCCCCCCTCCTTTTTTCATTTGTTTTTTAGTAGTAAGATAAATTAGTACCTAACAGATACATCAGAAGGAGCTAGCCCTCATCTAGAGACTCTCCCCTCTAGCTTCACTGGTCCCATAAGTGAGAGGGGAGTTTCCATTGTTGCGTGTGGAAAGGCAGGAACTCGGCCTCCTACCTCGGGTGCAATCCACTGTGTCAATAGTTTTTGGTACGCCTAGTGGGACCAAGTAGGACAAGTTGTGTCCACAGAGTTAGAGAATTTTTGGTGTGCTCTTCAGCCAACTAGCCTTTGGAGGCTTTTGCATCAACACCAATGGCGACTCCGAGTTGAATCAGCTGGTTAAGCAGCCTGGTGCCATCAAAAATCACATTTTTTTATGTATAATTCTTTTGTACAAAATCATGAATCTTGTATTCCTTCATATGAATATGATCAAACTCAATATTTTTAGAGAATTGCCTCAATAAGGTCTCTTAGTTTCCCTACAGTGATAAGGGAAGTGGCCCTGGAGGTTTACAGACTAGAGGAGCAGTACGGATATCAACAGGAGTTGATGTATAGAGAGGAGTGTTTGTTTAGGCATGTTTAGGCCTTGCAATCCATAGAGGAGGATGTAGCAAAATGGAGAAATCCATTTATTCAAGGTAGTCATCCTTATGTGCCCCCTCCTATTCTGAATAAATCCCCCTCTTGCACACCAAATCTTTTCTATTAGATAGCACTTGATCACTCCATCTCATCTGATGCATCTGCTCTCAATCCCATGCACCTAGATTTCCAACATCAAAAGGCATCAAAGCAACCCCCCATGGAGATTAATATTCTCAATTCCTTGTATTGTGAATCTTCCATTAGGGGGAATACCATGAGCCAACACGTCCCTCTTTTAGAGACTCTTTCAGTGCATCAACAGTCTCTTCTTAGCATTCCTCAACCTCCCCAAGTCTTTCAACATAATGTGTAGATTCCAAGTTGGAGGAAGGAATGCCAAGAACCAGCCCAGAGCCGTGAAGAGGATGATGCTGGTGATCTCCAAGAAGGGCTCCTTCAAGAAGATATAGCCAGGAGAATTGTAGAGTTGGATTCCCAAGTGAGATTCCTCAACCAACATGTGATGGACCTATCTGAACACAACCCATCCACACACCTCTAAGAGAGATATTAGGCCACACCTGATATAGATGAAGTGTTGACCAAGTGGAAAGAGGAAAATCATTTGATTCTAGCTCAGGGACAACCTCCTCTTCCACACGAGTTCAATCATCAGCTTTCCACTTCATCCCTTCTCAAGGATGAACCTATTCTGCAAGATGCAAGTGAGGAATAGAAGATCTAATCTATAACTTCCCAAGAGGATTTCATGAGTGACAATGAAGAATAAATCATCATAAATGCTCCTTGTGAAGACCTCATCACCAATGGAGAGAATATAGGGCATACATACATGCAGATGTTCCAACAGTATGAGGAGGAACATAAGCATGGTGAGCTCTCTTCCCCTTTGTTTGATGAACTTCCCTATTTCTTAGATGAGAAGGATGACTATGCTGAGGAGCCTAAGTTGGAGGAAGATTAGGAGGATATATTTGAACATATAGAGATCTTGATCTTTGAGGATGAAAAGGAGAAGCTAGTCTCCCTTGGGGAAAGCCTTGAAGAAGAGTTTTTTGAATAGAGAGGTGATGTTCTATGGGATGAGCAATCAATTTGTGATTCTATTTTAGACATCACCACAGTCACCCTTCTTCAAAAAGGCTAAGAGGAAGTAGAGGATGAGTCTGATAGAGTCTTCAATGAGGCAGAAGGAAACAAATCATACCATGATACACTGCAAGGGAGATATACACATCAGAGGGCTAACGGTGATAAGCCAACATCCATTGATTTTTTGGTGAAATGCACCAGCATGAAAGACCAGCATTCAAAAAGCTTCTAGGAACAAATAGAGTACATATATGTTGGAAGCATGTTTGAATCTTATTCACTCAGATACCAGCCAATCTAGGTGACAGGTAAGAGGAGCAGGTCACCAAATCTCCTTTTCATTCAGCCACTTGTCTGGCACCATAAGTTCCCTAGCCAGGAAGGGGACTTAATAAATTTTCCCTTCCATCCAAGAGGGAGGTGAGAATACCTAGTTAGTTGTACATAGTATTTTGCTTTCTATTTTCTTTCCTATTTTCCCTAAGTGTAGTTTGCACAAGTAGCATTTTTAGCCTTGTGTATGTTTTTCCCTTCTGTGTTGGGGGTAAAAGGCTTCATGTTTGATTCTTAGATATTTGAGGGGATGTTGTTAACATTGTTCAAGTTACATCTGACTCTGTGCCCAATGGACTACAAGGCAACTGGTCTTTAAGCATAGCAGGCATGGTTCCCCTAGGAGTCACCAATTTGTTGACCATTTTTTCCCAACAGGCCAAAATCGGTCCCTTTCTTCCCTTGCTATTCAAAGCCAATCAATTTTCGGTTGCACGATTTCATCAAGTTTTAGTTCATCGATCAAGTTCAATGCCATGGTTCATCACTTGGTTCAACACTTCGGCTTTGGTTCAATCAGCTAGTTCAGTGCTTAGTTCATCGGAAAAGTTCAATAGAAAGTTTAGTGCAAGGTTCATCAGCAAGTTCAAGCATCTTCAAGTTCAATGCTTGGTTCAACCACTTAGCTCGGTATGTAGTGTTAAACCATTAAACTGGTTCAACAAACTGGTCCAATCATTTGGTTCAACACATTGGTTCAACTAACTAGTTCAATCATTCGGTTCAACGTGTTGGTTCAAAGTGATTAGTTCAATCATTTGGTTTAATGTTTTGTTCAACCACTTGGCTTAGCATGCAGTGTTGAACCATTGAACTAGTTCAATGAGAGGTTCAAGTGAATGGTTCAATGGGTTGGTTCAATGAGGCATCCCAAAGATGAAGGGCAAGTGCCCTTGCAAAGGGCACTTCCAAGTTCAATAGCCCTTGTGGAGGGCAGGGAGCAATTCAAAGGCTTTGCCGAAGGATTTCCAAGGACACAAAATAACTTAAGGCTTTGAATTCCTTCAGACTTTTTGTCTGAAGGAATTCCTTTAGACAAAAAAGTATGAAGAAATTTGGGGAAGGCTAATACCAAAGAACCCAAAGGAATAGTGAAAGTCAAATCGGCAATTCTTGCAGACTTTTTGTCTGTGGGAAAAGGCCTGATGCAAAAAACCTGCATGGCAAAAGCCCGACAAATTTTCCCAAGGACAGTGACATCCTGAAAACCATCAAAATTAAGCATGCAAATTAGCCATTGGGTTTTCAAGTGACGATAGGCATGCAAACGTCAAATTTTACATTAGGAAAGCCAGAGCATGGAAGGAACCAAGTGGCAATCATGGAAGACTTTGACATGCTTTTTAGGAGCAGCAGAACGTGCCATGTGTCCCCTATAGGGCTCAATGAAGGCTGATAAGTGTCAACATATATGATTTTCTCCTTATTCTTCATTATTTAAAGATAAGACTAGTGGGCCTGAATGGGTTGCTAAGAGCTATGCGGAGCATGCCAAGTGTCAGCATCCGCGAAGAACCAAAAGAGCCCTAAAAGTTTTCTCAGGCAGCTAAAGGTTCTATGGAAGTGGTCACGTGTTGCCTTCACAAAAATCTCAAAAAATAATTCTAAATCCTCTAAGTTAAGTGGAAAGAGTAAGCAGAATCAACCATGTGTCAACTTTTACCTGACTCTCAAAGGACTCTCAAAAGTAAGCAAATGCTGCCATGTATCCCATCATCAGCTCAGTGAAAGCCACCACATGTCAATGTCTGCATTTCAAAGTGTCTTCTAAGTGCCCAAGTAGAAGACTATGACATGTGTCAAAAGTAGATGCGCTCTCAGCTAAGAGCCAAAGGAGTAGCAAGAGGAGCTAGAGGAGGCAAAGTAGCCAAGCACAGAAATAGACAAAGCAATCTAAGTGGTGAAGGAAAGTGTCGATTCAAGGAGTTATTCTAGTGGTTGACACAATACCATCCATGAGATCATCAAGAGGTGCAATAGTGATGGTGTGACCCATTTTTCTTCAATATGCATTGATGAGTAGGCAAATGGTGTGGCTCATAATTTTGAATCCTGGCAGTAGCCGACACAACATTATCTTCAGGTGGCTTCCTCACCCAATGTTTACAAGGCACATGGGTCACTTGTAAAATTGTGCCAAAATGGCCTCTTTCTTCCTCTATAAATTCTAAGCTTCTCATTTGAGAAGGGATCCACCCTCAGCCTCGAGGCAAAACTCTGCCCAAAAATCTCTCAAGCTTGTAAGGCAGAGCTACCAGATATTTTACCTTGAATCAAAACTTAGCATTTTTACCTCCATCTGGACTTGCACTTTAAAGTATATGTCTATTTTCTCCTTTGCGTTAAGTCATTGTCTTTCATTCTTTCATAGATCAATCATAGCATGTCCAGTGCATTGTGAAGTCTTCTTTCTGTATGTCTACCAGAAGTGTTTACAAAAAGAATATAGGTGCCTATGCATAGGCTGTCAAAGTGTGTCCCAGAACACCTCTACTAGTTCCTTCCTCCCTGTACTTCCACGGACCCCTGTATGACTGTTGCAGAAGAACTTCCCACTTTAAATGAAGTGTATAGGTGATTATTTTTGGTTAAAAGTATATGTTTAGGCTGGGTGGGTCACCTTTTCTGGTGTATCACCTTTTCATTTTTACGCTTAGGTTCTATTTTCAAAATCTCTCTCTCCCTTTTCATCCCCCCCTTTTTTCATTTTGTTTGTTAGTAGTAGGATAAATCATGGCCTAACAGATACATCAAAGGGATCTATCCCTCATCTAGATACTCTCCCCTCCAGCTTCATCGGTCCCACAGGTGAGAGGGGAGTTTCCATTGTTGTATGTGGAAAGGTAGGAGCTCGGCCTCCTGCCTTGGGTGCAATCCACTGCGTCAACAGTAACTAGTTTTATGATCTACTCCATTCATGGGAGGGGATAGTGGTGTTTTATGTAATATTTGTTGAGGTCCTTGAAGTCTATGCATAAACATATTTCCCCATATTTCCCCATTCTTCTTTTACACTTGATTCTTGGCACAAAACTCCAAATCATCTTGTAAGAATTTGATAATATTCTCATCATTTTTAGACACCTTCCAATTACCTATGTTATCAAAGACTACCAATTTGATCACAAGCTTGACAAGCTGCTTGGACTCCTTCATTATGTCACATAGATTGTCATATCATGCACCTAAGTTTATGATTTTATCCACAATTGTATTATATTACCTTGATATGGAAATAATATTGAATGTGTTGAATATTTTAATCATATCCCACACTCTATGATTGTAAGCTTTCATCAGGACATTTTTGGTGATGATCCATGATTTAACCTAGTTAAAAACTAGCTCACTATCACCCAATGCCTATAGTGTCTTGATTCCTTTCTTTTTCACAAGCTAGAGACCTTAGATTGTTTCCTCATATTTTTATTCATTGTCAATTTAAATAAATTATAACCTAAATTCATGGAAATATTTATCCTTTTGAGGAGAGACTAGCATTGCACCAGTTCTATTACCATTTTTTACATACCTATCCCTATCTCCTATATGTTGTCATATGGATTTCACTCAAAATTTTCACATTCCCATTAATCTAGAAAATCATCTAGGATATATTCAAATGGTGTTGTGGCTTCATGGAGAATCATATTATCCTCTTGACCAAACATTATGTTGTTTAAATCAATTGGGTAAGGAGAGTGCGGTTCAACATGAATCTTTAATATGGGTTTATCCCTAATGTTAACCTTAATATTGTATCTAGTTCTAATTAACATATATGACTAGTCTGAAGATAAATATCCACCCATCTTTATCATGAAGTCTTAGGATAGGTAGATAGAAAAGTAAGGATGAAAATCAATGATTGAAATATCTTACATAATTGAAAGGCTTGGACATGCATGTAGTGTAATATTAAAATATTTGATAATTCCTATGGTCTTGAACATTATTCCATCTAGCTAAACCACTCTTTTTGAAATATAAGAATACATAATTTTGAGTGTATTTGTAATCTTATTTGGCATTGTTGAGTTTCTCACACCCAAGTAAACCATGTAATTGTGTATTAGGTGTTGGTTGATGATTAAGAAGTGAAATGGGGGTGATTTGGTGCTATTATGCACTTTAATTTCCTCTATTTTGGGTTGATAAAAAATCACAAAGATGGAAGGCATAATTTATGATATCTTACATTCATAAAATATTTTCAAAGCATATTGTAGTAAATTTTTTAGAAGGAATGGAAAAAGCATCATACATAGTTACATTAATGATCATTTTATTCCTTTTTTGGACTATGTTAAATGCAATTTGAGATCCATTGGTTGTGGTTTTTAAAAATTAGCCTCTAGTATTTGTGCACTCATCTGAGGTTTTTCTTTTCTTTGCATGGTATGTTTCATGTGCATTGAATGTTTCATAGGTACTTTGGTTTATATACCTATGTAGGTGATATAGGGCATTGAAGGTGAGGGAGATAAATTTGGCAATGCATCCTCAATATATCTCCTTTTGAATCTTGTATTGAAATCAACTGGGGTGATTCTTTTACTGATATGGCACTCTAATTTATGTATTTGAAGTTTTCTTCCTTCCAATTAAAAAGAGCAGACCTATCTTGTCCCTGTTCTAGTGCTTGAATTCTTCCTTCGTGCAAGACTATAATATTAATCTACTCTAAAGGTTATGATAAAAATTTCACCATGAGCACCTAGTTCATGATCCCATTTATGCACATATATTGATTATGTAATTACATGCATGGGAAACACCATTTCAGATCCTATGCAAGATTGTTTCACATGAGTCTTAAGGGTCTATAGGCACCAATAGTTTCAAAACTTTGTACATAAGTCACTTTATTTTATGTGAGATAATTGTGTGCTTTTGTGCCACCTTAGTAAGGAGGTATACTTGATTGGTATTACTAAGTGATGGGTTGATGAGGTCTAGGGTATTATGCTGCTACCTTTTGAGGGAAAAAATATAATTTCTATAGCTTTGAAGTAGTTTTTTGAACTCATTAAATTTGTTACAGGGGAAAGGAATGAAGTCAATGGGCTCACTATAGTAGGGATAGGTTCTAACATAGGTTGCACAATTAGTTGGCTAGGAAGAGTTTTGATGAATAGGGGCATCAGGGGTCTAGGTACAATTTTCCCTACTTAAATCAAATAATTTTATGTGTGTATAGTGACTTAATAGGCATTGAGTAATAGTATGCCTCCCATGGATTGAATCATCAAAATTATATCACTGTTAAGAGCTTTAAAAAACACAGTATTAAGAAATGGATTACACAATGGTAGGATGTTATCCCAAACTCTTTGAAACCTAAAATTGAAATCAACCATCATATCATGTAAGTATCCCTTTATATTTATGAGTTTATCTATCAAGTATAAGTGGTTTCTCTATTACTTGAATTGATTTCATAGTTCTTCCCCGAGTTCATCCCAATTATGAATAGAATTTGATCCCAAGCCTCCATACCACTAAAATGCTCTACCATTGAAATAAGAGAAAATTAGCCTAAATATGACATTATATTAAATGACAAGGTTCACTAAGTATATATTTTCAATATCTTTAATATTATCCACAAGAAAAGTTGTATTCTTACTAGTAAATTAAGATAAATGTTTAAGGGTTGCAACTAGAATATCATCATATTGGGAAAGAATAAATGGACTACCTCCCTTGAAAGGTAAAAAAAATGATTCTTATACACAACCATGAATGGGATTGGTAATATTCTCCCTCTAAGTGTGGGGAATCCCCTAAATAGTGATGTAGACTAAGCTCTAGAGGATGACTGCCTTGAACTATTCCTTCTCATGGAAGAGGATGATGATGTTCTTATGATTATTCTTCTACAAGGCACTAAAATCTCAATGAAATGGAAATAAATACACTTTATAGATGATCTTATATATCTTGGCATGTAGATAAGGGGTTGATATTTATGAACCAAAAATGCTTGGAGTCAACATGTCCTCTTACTAAGTGTTTTCAACACTTGTTAACTAAGGGTAGCACTGATTCTTTATCTCTTTAATTAAAATGTTCCCACTAAGTGTGATATAAAATATTTTCATTTGAAATGTGCACCTTGTTGTCCCCCAAAAATATCACTCTTTATGGGAACAACCTATGAACTATTTTGGTTCAACAAACCAAAATCCTCTCTCCCCTTTTCAAGAATTGTTCTCAGCATTAAAATTCTTCATTCTTCAATATTTTCAAAAATCTATGGACTCTGCAGGCTTGAAACTACATACTCTAGAGGCTTATTTCTATGGACTTTGCAGGAAGGAATCTATGAACTCTATAGGGAGCAAATCTATGAACTCATTTCTATGGACTCCCCAGTTCTACAAACTTGAATCGACAGACTCTATAGGAAAGAAGCAAGCTCTCAACACTTAGGTGATTTCAAGGTTGGTTCAATGACAAGGTTCAACCAAAAGAGTTCATCGGAAAAATTCTAAGCAAGGATTGAACCATTGACCCATTGAACTGTTGAACCTTGAACCATTTTGGTTCAACGAGTTCAATGGGTTCAAGGTTCAACATTGTCAGCAAGAGTTAAACACTTCGGCAAAGGTTATACAATTTCAACCACTTCTAGGTTCAACGGGTTCAAAACACTTATCAAAGAGAAGAAGGCTTGAACCATTGAACCGTTGAACCATCAAACCACTTTGGTTCAAAGGTTCAACAGGTTCAATGGTTCTATGGGTTTAAAGGTTTAATAGGTTCAACGACCAAATGGTTCAACGCATTTGGTTCAAAAAGATCAAAAGGACTTAGCCAAATAAAAAGAATGAACCGATTAAACCATTGAACCTTGAACTAAAAGGTTCAACGAGTTCATAGGTTCAAAGGTTCAACTAGTGCGATGAAGATCAAAGAGCTTAGAAAGAAAAAGTGATGGATAAATGATGAACTAATGAACCAATTAAACCTTGAACCGAAAGAGTTAAATTTTTAATTGTTCATGGGTTCAAAGGTTCAAAGGTAGCCTTAGTCAAGGAAAGAAGCAACAAACAGGTGGTTCAATAGATGGTTCAACCAAGGAGCAGAAAAGTGATTGAACCAAGAAGTGATGGAATAAAAGAGATAGAATGAACTAATGAAGCAATGAACCAATGTACTTTTAGTGGGTTCAAAGGTTTACGGTTTAACATGGTTCAAGCGGCTAGTGACCATTGATAGCCCCATGGATGTCAAATTTAAAGTAAGGGAATATCCATTGAAATTCAAATAAAGTGAAAAACTTAAAGGAAGAACCAAGCGACTGACTGAAAAGATACCCCAAGAGCTCAAATCATAGTAGGAAGAGACAAAGAGGAAAATATCTATGTAGAAGTTATTTCAGTAGTTAGAATAATCTGTAAAGTAGATTTTTGAGCTTGCAAACATTGAAGGCATGGCCTATTCATCTCCTTTGGAGTAAAGACAAAATGGATAGCTACACAGATGTCAGAGTGGATAGACCAGATGATCCAAAATTAGGAGAAGACATATGGGATGAAATGACGCACCATAGTTAAGACATCCACCCTATTTTCAATGTAGTCCTTTGATAAACTTGGAAATGCATTCAAGGCATTGAATGCATAGCATGGGCCATTCTATGGAACAAAGCACCAAGTCTTTCTTGGCTGCTATATATTGTAATATTTTGTATCATTCTAAGAGAGATCTTACCAATATAGAAGCAAAACTCTACCCAAATTGAAAGTTGAATACTGAGATTTTGAGCTCAGATTGTTGTTCATCTTATTTTATCTAAATGAGAAAGAAAGTTACTTGCAGACTTTGTGCTATTATAGCTTGTGCCATTTTAGGAGATTGTTATTATGTCTATCTTCTAGATGCATTCTTGTTTATTTAATTTAACAAGTAGAGCTAGTGGAAGTAACCCAGAAGATGTCTTGAAGCTAGTTACTTTCAAACTTTGTGTTGTCATAGTTGTCTTCAATGTGTGTTTGTTTTTTGTTCCTATGTAAAGGATCTTGGGATGACTTTATGCCCTCATTATCCTTCATATTATGTTATTGTGTAAAGGACCTTGGGATGACTTTGTACCCTCATTTTCCTTCGTATCTCACTCTAGGGTAGTCGAGGTGGAGACTTTGTGCTACATCTTAGTCTGCTGGTTACTATGCCTTTGGTTACCAGTCACTTGTCACTACCTAAAAGAACTCCTATTCTCTACAAGAACACTTTTAAAAGAAGAGAAATGCCTTCAATGTTTTCACCAAGATTTTCTCCTCTATTTGTTAACATCATCTCTAAAAAAAGAGAGATGGATGGCTTATCCTACCCCTGAGTCTTATTTTCTGCTTATAGTTATAGGATATAGCCCCTTCATATTTTATAAGCAACCTCCCCTTGATGAGAGGAGAGATTCTTCCCCTTTGGATGTGGTAAACCTACAAATTTGGATGACCAATCTCCCTTTTTGTGGATGATTAGACCTATTTTGCTCAATTAGACAGCTGACTGACAAAATATTCACCCAACAGTTTTTTACCAACTCTGTTGGGGATGAACGCATAGTCTAAAGCCTCAAATTTTAGATTGAAGCAGTCCCTACCCTTATCCATTATAAACTCTAGAAACTTCATTCTATATCTTACCCACTATCATTATAGCCTTACCATGTTTCTCCACCCCCATGCTAATTGGGATAGAATGCATAGTTTGAAGCCTCAAGCTTCAAGCTGAAGGAGGACCAGTTCTTTCTCATTTTTATCTTACAATCTAGCAACTCCATGCTATACAATAAGCCAAAAATCTCAAGGAATTGTTGACCCAATTTTTGAGTTGGTGTAGTAGAGAAATTTTGATTTTTTTCCTCCACAACCTCACTTTCAATAAACTAGGAGTCTTCCTCCTACCCATACCAGGTCACCAATACAAGGTAGTGCTTCTTTTTCTACTATTAGTAGAGCTTTGCCTATCCATAATCCACCTATATTTATGATCCCACTTTTACATAATAAAATCATGGCTCAAGGCCCCTGGAGTAACTCTTTTGGTCTACTAAATTTGACCCCACCTCTACATAAGCTTCCATGCAGTTCAAGGAAGAATTTCCCCAAATTTTTTTGTGATGGGAAAGTTCACCCTGATGAACATATTCTTCCTTCAGCATAGCCTATGGTGCAATAGGTGTGGAGTATGAAGACATAGCAGTCAGGCTATTTGTAGAGACACTACAAGGCACTGCTACAGACTGGTTCTACCATCTACAAGCTTGGTCAGTGACTGATTGGGACACTCTTAAAGATAGATATGAAGCCAGGTTTAATCCTAAAAAAGATGCACATGCCTTGCTGGCCTAGCTCACATAGATGAAGAAGGATCCCCATGAACCTATGAGGCACTTCATTGCCAAGTTTGACAATTTGAGGAATAGGATTCATATGATCACCTAGTTGACACTTGAGAATATCAAATGTTTCTTCATCAACTCATAGCTCCTTGAAGTGAGTTTTTTGCTAAGATGGGCTAGACACATAGACCTTGCAGCTACTCAAGACCTGGCTACTGAAGTAGAAGATGACCTTATCTTGGTAGGAAAGATAAGGAGAGATCCAAATAGAGGTAAATCCTCTTCATCTTCTGAGTATCCATCTATAGGCACCATGGATCAAATGGTGTAAAAGCTGGCAAATAAACTGCTAGCCTTGAAGAGACAAATGGCCCAAGGTATGTCTACTCCTCCTAATTGGGATATGCCAAGGAGGACATTTTAGAATCAACCATATCAAGGCAATGCTACTAGGAATCAAGGGCAGCCAAATTGTCTTCCTCCCCCACAAAGGAACCTTGCCCTTAAAGCACATCCAACCAACTAAGGAGTTGGATATCTAGAAATAGAACATGATTTCTCTTTCCAACCTGAGTTTGAGCAAGAAAATGATGCTGATATCTTCATGAAGGATTAAGAAGAATCAGCTGGTGACTCCCACATTGGTTTCTTGAATTACCAGGATGAACCAGAAGTAAAGGTGAAGTGTTCGAGGGATCATATGATGTGTTCACCTAGTCTAAGAACTAGTCAGCTCAGTAGGCTGACAAAAACAAGATAGAGGATCAACCTCAACCAAAAATTACAATTGCTAAGTGTGTAACCACTCTACCTTTCTAGACAAAGGACCTGGTGATTGCCATAAAGCTAAGTGCTTGAAATATCCCTATACCTTCTACGTCAAATTCACAAGCCAGTCCTCACCCTCCCAAAAACAAAAAGGATGAACTCCCATCCTCTCTTCCTAGACCAATTTAGTCATTTGACATAATTGACCATGTCAAGAAAACCAAAATTCAAATGACTGAATTTGAATTCCTACAAGCCAATCCTAAGCAGTTGGATAGGTTAGTAGAGTGTGTGAAGAATAAAGCCATCCCTACAGGACAAGAGATTAGAAAGGTGACTCATGATCCCCCAAGGAACATGATAATCCCAAAAAATCTTGTCATTACTCCTCCTCTTGTCCCTGGGAAAATAGAGCCTTTCTATGTTTCCCTATTGATAAACGGTCACAAGCTGAGTAACTGCATCATTGATTCTAGTGCTTTAGACAATGTCATGCCTACCAAAGTGGTAGAATCTCTTGGTCTCACACTGACCAAAACATTTGGTAGATGATTTACCATGGAGAAAAAGCAAGTGCCACTATTGGGACAAATCAAGGGTTCCCAATTTGCTTTTGTAGTGTTCCCAGACGAGAGGATCAAGATGATAGTTTTGGTGGTCAATGTCCCAGCATCCTATGGCATTTTGATGAGATGAAATTTATTCAAGGATGTGGGTGGCAAGTTGAACATGTTCCTATATGAGGAAAGGATCCCTATCAAAGGTGTCATGAAGAGGCTACTCCTTGAAAATGAAGCAAAATATGTTCACTCAGACATCAACACCTAAAGCTCAGATTCTATTTGAGTCTTCAAGTAGGGGTAATTATTTTTTGTCCATAGAGGGTGTTCATGTTTCTACATATGAAATTCCTATAGGTGGAAATCTAAAAATTGATTCAAACAAAACATCAAATGAATTGGTAGGTCTTAGTACAAATGAAAAAGCATCTTCTACTTCCAATGAAGAGAAATATGATAGAAGATCAGTTTTTGATGATGTTTGGATCTGGGAATTTGATGGCAGCAATTCCTCTACCAGTGCTAGAGCTAGGATAGTGTTGATATCTCCACAAGAAGATATTATTCCTCCTTCACACATGTTGAAATTTAGCAACACCAACAACACTACTGAGTATGAATCTCTGTTACTCAGATTGAAGGCTGCTTAGGACCAAGATGTCAAACTCCTTCACACCAAAGGAGATGCTGAGTTGATGGTTTGTCAGGAGTTTGATGATGACAATAAAAAAATGTACTAGAATAAACTAGCAGAACAACAAGCTATGATAGTGGACCATACTGTTGTACTCCAAAGTCAGCAAAAGGAACTCTTCGTAGAGAAAGCAAGGAGTTACAATTTTTAGATTGAAGATCATGTCTTGCCATGGAGCAAGAAGAGAGCCAAAAGGAGTGCACAGAAAATGTGATTCCTGGTGGAGAGTTTCATTCACCCATCACTGATACTGGGGACAAAATGATTTCTTTTTGATTTATTAGGACAAAACACCATCTTCATTATCTCACAATGGGTAGCGTCTGAAATACTTTAATTCTTGAAGTGTCAGATAAGTTCACCTGTACATATGTATATTTGTATAGTCTTTGTTTCTACTTTATGTTATTCCTTTTCATTTTTTGGAGCCTTTATTTTTGGGTATCATAACTCCATATCCCAATGGCATACTTCAAAGGCACTGGAGATTCTAGTTTTTACTCCCCTCAGATGTTCCAAGTTTTCAACTAAAGGAAGTTCCCCAACTGGAGCCAGCTGTTGTCCCCCAAAAATATCACTCTTTTTGGGAAAAACCTATGAACTATTTTGGTTCAATAGACCAAAATCCTCTTTCCCCTTTTCAATAATTGTTCTGAGCATTCACGTTCTTCATTCTTTAATCTTTTAAAAAATCTACAGACTCTGCAGGCTTGAAACTACGGACTCCATAGGCTCATTTCTATAGACTTCATAGGAAGGAATCTATGAACTCTGTAGGAAGCAAATCTATGAACTCATTTCTATGGACTTCCCCAGTTATATGAAATTGAATCTACAGACTTTGTAAGAAAGAAGCAAGCTCTCAACACTTAGGTGATTTCAAGGTTGATTCAATGACAAGGTTCAACCAAAAGAGTTCATCGACAAACTTCTAAGCAAGGATTGAACCATTGAACTGTTAAACCTTGAGCCATTTTGGTTCAACAGGCTTAATGGGTTCAAGGTTCAATGTCGTCGACAAGATTTAAGTGCTTTGGCAAAGGTTCAACAAGTTCAACCGCTTCTAGGTTCAACGGCTTCAAAACAATTATCAAAGAAAAGGCTTGAACCATTGAACTGTTGAACCATCAAACCACTTTGGTTCAAAGGTTCAATGGGTTCAATGGTTCAATGAGTTCAAAGGTTCAATGACCAAATTTTTCAATGTGTTTGGTTTAAAAAGATCAAAAGGACTTAGCCAAATAAAAAGAATGAACTGATTGAACCATTGAACCTTGAACCAAAAGGTTCAATGAGTTCACAGGTTCAAAGGTTCAACTAGTGTGATGAAGATCAAAGAGCTTAGAAAGAAAAAGGAAGTGATAGACAAAGGATCAACTAATGAACTAATTAAACCTTCAAATGAAAGAGTTTAAATTTCAATGTTTCATGGGTTCAAAGGTTCAAAGGCAACCTCAGTCAAGGAAAGAAGCAACAAATAGGTGGTTTAACAGATGGTTCAACCAAGAAGTGGGAAAGTGATTGAAGCAAGAAGCAATGGAACAAAAGAGATAGAATGAACTGATGAACCAATGAACTAATGTACTTTTAGCAAGTTCAAAGGTTTAAGGTTCAACATGGTTCAAGCGACTAGCAACCATTGACAACCCTGTAGACATCAAATTTAAAGTAAGGGAATATCTGTTGAAATTCAAATAAAGTGTAGAACTTAATAGAAGAACCAAGTAACTAACCAAAAAGATAGCTCGAGAGCTCAAATCATAGTAGGAAGAGACAAAGAGGAAAATATCTACGTAAAAGTTATTTCGGTAGCTAAAACAGTCTGCAAAGTAGATTTTCAAGCTTGAAAACATTGAAGGCACGACCTATTGGTTTCCTTTGGAGTAAATACAAAATGGAAAGTTGTGCAGATGTCAGAGGGGATAAACCAAATGATTCAGACTCAGGAGAAGACATATGGGATGAAATGACATGTCATAGTTAAGATAGCCACCCTATTTTCAATGCAGTCCTTTGACAAAACTAGAAATGCATTCAAGCCATTGAATGCACAGTGTGGGCCATTCTATAGAACAAAGCACCAAGTCTTTCTTGGCTGCTATATATTGTAATCTCTTGTATCATTCTAAGAGATATATTCCCAATATAGAAGCAAAACTCTACCCAAATTGAAAGGTGAATACTGAGACTTTGAGCTTAGATTGTTCATATTATTTTATCTAAATGAGAAAGCAAGTTACTTTCAAACTTTGTGTTGTTATAGCTTGTGCCATTTTAGGACATTATTCTTATGTTTGTCTTCTAGATGCATTCTTTTTTATTTAATTTAATAGGAAGAGCTAGTGGAAGTAACCTAGAAGATGTCCTCAAGCCAGTTACTTTTAGACTTTGTGTTGCCATAGTTGTCTTCAGTGTGTGTTTTTTTTCTATTCCTGTGTAAAGGATCTTGGGATGACTTTGTGCCCTCATTATCCTTCATATTCTGTTCTTGTGTAAAGGACCTTGGGATGAATTTGTGCCCTCATTGTCCTTTATATCTCACTCTTGGGCAATCGAGGTGGAGAACTTGTGCTACATCTCAGTCTATTGGTTATTACACCTTTGGTTACCAGTCACTTGTCACTACCTGAAAGAACTCCTATTGTTCTCTACAAGAACACTTCTGAAAGAAGAGAAGTGCCTTCAGTGTTTTCACTAGGATTTTCTCCTCTATTTGTTAACATCATCTCTAAAAAAAGAGAGATGGATGGCTTATCCTACCCCTGAGTGTTATTTTCTACTTATAGTTATAGTATATATCCCCTTCATATTTTATAAGTAACCTCCCCTTGATGAGAGGAGAGATTTTTCCCCTCTGGATGTGGTAAACATACAACTTTGGATGACCAATCTCCCTTGCTATGGATGATTAGACCTATTTTGCTCAATCAGATAGCTGACTGACAAAATATTCACCCAACACACCCATGTATGGTTTATGGCATAGAAGGTTTTATATTAGGTTATAGAGCATGAATGCCTTGTGGAAGGCACAAGAGTGTTCGACACTAGGTGTGGAAGTGTTACCATTCACTTACTCATGTGGAGCATAATTTGTCTTGTCACAATTATGGGAACATCCCCAAGGTGTGATAACCTTTTTCTCCTTAGGATAAGCCTTTAGAGTAGGTTGGATTCCTTCTATTCCAAGTTCACCTAGTTTAAAACTAGCACATAGACCTAGAGATAAGAAAGGTAAATCTATGACTAATTTAAACCTAAGAATTTTGAGATAAAAGGTAGGGAAAAGGTAATAATTTACATAAAAATGAAAGGGTGATACACCAAGAATAAAGCTATCACCCCTATTACCATGAACAAACTACAAATATTCGATAATAATATGTTATCACACATTTTTTATAAATGACACTCCAAATGCATAAGTATTTTGTATAGAGGTATGTGAATGTAGTTTAAGAGTGAGAGGGATGACAAATGATCCATAAAAAATGTCTACACATACCCATATGTGCACATAACATGACTTGTAAGTGAGTTCCAAGTTCCATATAGAGGTGTTGAGAATAGATAATGATGAGAGATGTAGACATTACCCATAGACAAATATCAACACACATAAAAAGCACACATATTGTAAGAAGATAGAGGGAGGTGAATTTAATTCTCATTATCATGCAAGTTTCATCCAACAAAAGTGCTCTTGGATGGAAAATTTTGGTAGTGGGAGGTTGCCAAAAATGTGTCAATCCTTCTTAAAATGAAGAACAAGATTTTATAAGTGATTGAACCCTTTTACATCTAATGAATCACTTTGGATGGTAGACATAGTCCTTTAATTTTATTGTGTTAACATGTCCATTATTCTTAAATTCTACCTAGTGATCTAGATTTGGGAGTTGGTGATAGGATTCCTCTAGGTACATGTGCATGTCTAAGAATGAATTATATTTAGAATAGTCAAAGGTGTTGTGTGTGATATTGTTTTGATTTCTAATAGCTTCTTTTGAATTTAATCATCTTAAAAAGGCCTTGAATGTCACTCAATTAATTTTTCAAATACCTCTTTATAATTTGATACCATTTGTCAATCACTACATGGGTATCCCTTGAAATACAATGTCATTGTTGCATATTTGATGAGAATCATTACCTTATGCTTTTTTGGGACATCTGTGTACTAAGGGTTGTGTAGTTAGACTATGCAATGAGACATGAGCAGGTGAAGGGTATAGACATAGAATACTTTTATGGGGGTGCATTAATTTTAACCCTTTTTTTTACCAAGTTCTCTTTATATTCCCTTCTCAATTCTTTACTTATACTTAGGTACACATTAGTCTATGAAGTAGCATGTACATAGCATAGATAACAATCTATGATTTATGGGAGAATATAAGTGGAGTTTTTTTGAATTGGTATGAGACTTTATCATGGAATCATAAGCAATATTTTTAATAGGAGTTGTTAATGTGAAGATAAAGATATTTGTGATTTTTAACTTACATATCACTTGTGATTATGTGATGGAGGCTTCTTTCATGGGGTATGAATTAGAAAATTATTGTGAATACAAGTCATCACTCAGTTGATTCTTTTGATGTTGGTTTTATGCACACCACAGTCTAATGAGGTAGCCTCTAACATTTTAAGATCTCAATTCAAGTAAACTCCACTATAGGGCATGAGTTTTAGGTATGTGGTTTTTTATAACCTATTGATGAAATATTGGGTAAGTCATGTAGGTTATTGATAAGTTTTTTATATGAAGGTTTGGTTTGTAATAAGGGTAGTGAATCTCTATGTGATTTGGATGGGTAGCTAGTTGCTAATATAGAGTGGGTAGATCTCAAAACAAACTTAGAAAATGAGGGAAGGGTAATGTAGGAAAGAAGGCCCTATGATTTTCAAAAACTAATTCCCTATCTAGTTTTGAAAAGGACAAGTTCTCTCAAAACCTATGCCTATTTCTAGTAGTAATTGCACACACAATCAGACATGGCTAAGAAGTACAAGGAGATAAAGATGTAGGAAATTCACAAGCCTTAAGAAAAGGTTTCTCATTTAAGGGTAGATATTGTACACCCTTAATCAAGAGATTATGGCTTGAGATAGTGAATTATCTCAGGTAGCTTTTACACACACACAAAAATTTACATCCAAGAAATCACTTATGCATAATCATAATTATGAATCAATTCAACTTGACTATCTTAACCAATGTATTTTACCAATCTCTCGATATTTTTTTCACATCTACAGATTAGTACATAAATCAAAATAATTAATAATCTATTCATAACTATTGTACACTAAATATTATTAAAACATAGAACCAAATATAGTAACAACTAATTACACATAAATTGGAAAGAAAATACACAAACACATTTACTAATGATCATAATTGATGTTTCTCCTGTATTCAAAATTCTCTAACCAAAAATCCAAGTTGGACTATAATTGTTTATATAGACTTGGGGAAGGCATCACCTCATCTTCCAAGTTTATGCAAGGTCGTTACATGTGATAGTCAGAACTTAAGTCCTAACTATGGTTGAAACCATATAAGAGTCTACTTATAGTTATCAGTTTAAAATAGCCTTTGAAAAATCTATGTAACATGTGCATGTGTATGAAGATGAAGGAAATATTTTACAATTATAGCTCAAACTTCATGCAAAAATTCAAAATATATGTTCCATTTACAAAACTATACATGCACAAAGTTTTAGCCTTTTAAGGTTGCATGGTCTGAATGGTTGGTGTGATGGAAACTAAAACTATAGGTTGTTTATCAAAGACAAGTATCATTGTATCAATGCTTTAGAACTAGTGAAACTATGACTAACCAAAAATAATTATGCATTGCATGTTTACCATGCCTATCAGTAAGTCTTGATATTTAAAAATTTCACATATGACTTGCACCATAAATTTTTTGCATGGTGGAATATGAGCATGCTATTTGGTTGCTCTATGGGGCCTCTATGCTCTTTATAATCATAGCTTAAATCATTTAGTGCCACGTGGTAGTCTTTCACTAGTACTAAGACCTTTTATAAGTCCATGTTGATCTCACACCATTGATTCTCTATGCTCAAACTAACATAGTTTATAGATCTCAGTGCTTTACACTTATCACATCCTCATTCCTTTTAAAAGTCTATGTTGATCTCACACTTTAGATCAACTACATGGATCAATGTTGGCCATTGATATACCTAGGCCCACTAACCATTGATTTTAAAATGGCTAATTTATGAGCTTAATTTTGACATTTGCATGAATGTCAAAGATATCCATGAAACCATCAAATTGACTTAACTCCCTACGAGCTAGACATTTATCATTTTTGGGTTCACTCTACTCCAAAAATTATAAATTAAAAGAGGACTTAGCATAATAATTTGGGAAATATATATAAAGTACCCTATATGAGTATTCTAACCTAAGGTCATAGTTTCATGCAAAAAAATATTATTAGGATCTATTGCCACCAAATCTTAAACCCTAGAAGAAGTTGTTCAAGCCTCTTCTAGATTTGGGAAACATGGGGACATTTTCAAGTATGTGGGTGTATCTATATTGGAAATGAGCCTCTATATTTAAGGGCTATATCCTTAAATGTATCCTAAAATTATTTTATCTATACCAACTAATTAATTATGAGAAAAAGATTTAGAGAATACATGAAATGAACCTAATATAATAGGGTGATACACCAAGATGTCTTCCATATGACCATCATACTTTATTTCACTAAGAAATAAGGTAAACAAACTAACTTCCAAGTCCTATGGATTCTAACATGAGTATTTCAATATGGATATGATATGCATGAGAGTTATCTAAGGTAAGTGAACCATAGGCTAGTTGTAGACACTAAGGCTCATTGTACACTTAAAATGCATGCTCGTACACTTGATAACACTTCATATGACCCATTATAATATGAACTCTTGGACAAACAAGAAAAAATAAAGGAAGAAAGGACAGATAATTATCACTTTGCATCACCATACATCACTTGCATACTTAGACAATTATTCAACTCAAAATTTGATTTGAATTAATGTTCAAAGGAAAAATATGGCATCATTATAGTAGGGATCCACCATACATGAAGTGGAATTATTTTATAAAGGCCAAAATGGCATCCACTTATAGAATTTGGGAGAGAAACGAGAAAAGACAAGTCTCATAAATGCCTTCATAGCATCCTCTGGAATGAAAGCTCTTGTCCAAGTTGGACCATGCTCAAATTTAGATCCATTATTTTATTCAACTTTACCTATCAAAAATTACTTTTTTGAATTCATTTGAGTCACCTCAGCTCACCTTTATTTGATTGGCTATCAAAAATGGACTTGAATCATTGTTCTTTTAACTCATCTCACTCTGTTGATCTGCCTGATGTGAATGAATGTAATTTTTAGATCCCCTACTAGCTAAAACATGCTCATACCACTTTTCTATCATGCATTGATCTTAGGATCTTTTTATTATCCTATTACTTTGGCCTCTCAATATCCATGACCTTTTGACTCATCTCACACCATTGGATCAAGATATACAATGTAATGCATACTGTAGATCTCATTGGGCCCACTTTCCTATCAGTCAAGTTTACACCATTAGATTTATGCTTGGTAGATCTACACTATCAGATCTTATCTAACTTATATCTATTTCAATGGCTTCCACATAGGGACCTTTTGACTTTTTTGAATCCAATGTGACCTATTATATCTAAAGTGTCAATATACAAGCTCATGTAGACCATTAGATCTTGATCAAATTTAAACCTTTTAAGGACTTTTTGAACCCAAATGGTTACTTTACACATCTCAAACTTAACATTAGTGTAAACATATTATGTTATTCAACGAAATTTGAAGCTTATTTCTATAAGAGAAAAAGTCATGGAGTAACCAAACTTGAAAGATATGTTCTTAATGTTAAAAGGATTATGCCCACTTGATTTGCTAGCTTTAGGAGTTTCTAAGTGTGTTTACAAAATGTTTAAGTGAGCTGACCTGTGAGTTTTACATGATTTCTGCATGCCTATCAATGATTATTTGAAGATAACAACTACTTGATGAGGATTGAATTTTACGCTTATGTGAATGTCTTGCTCTACTATTCTAACTTTGAATGCTCATAACTTGAGTTAGGAAGCTCATGTAAACCTGAAACATTTAAGTTTTGATATAGGCATGAAGAGCTTCATGGAATTGTAATCTTCTAGCTCATGTGCCTTTATGAGTGAAGATGAAAAATACTCAAACAGGATAGTCTGCTCATTTCCATGTGATGTGCATGATGACCTAGCCTGTTAGACTCGACAAGCTAAAATTTGAAGGCTTAGATCTTGAGATAGAAGACTCATTGAGATATGAAACTTATATATAATGATGTTGGCACTAAGGACATTGATCACACATGGTCTAATGGTCATGTGAGGCTTCCTAAGCTCATTTATAAAATTCATAAACATCGTATCCACTCTAGTTCTTCATGACATCTTGATGATGGTCTTGTCCTTGAACTTATCCAATTCATTATGATTTAATCATTCAAGATCTTGATGAGTTTTCAATATTGTGCCAATAAATTCCATGTTATTGCAAGCTTGTGAATGTAGACACCTAAATATGGCCACCAATAACCTCCAATCAAGCTTTTAGTCAATTTCTACCCAAAATGCACAACTTGGCCTAAAAACACTAAAACACTAAAATGCATTAAATGAGTTGAAATTTATATATTCAAGTGTTGATTTTGGCTAGGGTATCCCTAAATGGGGAAATGCAATTTATGAACCAACTAAATTTGATCAGATCATTTTGAGTCAAAATGCCAATTTAGCACCTAGGTGCTCTGGATTATTGTTTCCTATAAAATCTCTTGCACAAGATGTATGACTCTATTATTTTTTGTCACTAACATCCTAAATGGGATAATGGATACAACACATCTAACATCACCTTCGAATTCTAATCCAGTCAAATTTTAGACCAATAACAAGGCATTCAAATCAATTTGAGTAATTTGTGCACAAAGTGCTTAAGAATGCTTAAGAGATAATTAATACAAATCAAGGCCTAATTAATAATTCTATGGAAACACGTTGAAACTTATTTTTGTAAATGGATATTAAATATCTACATCATTAGGTAACCTCCATTTTTGGGAAGAAATCCCTAGGCCATAAATACCACAAATATCAGGATTCATGCCCTCCATGCCTCATCAATGCCTTCCATGCCTCTTAATTTCCCATTCTTCCAATGTCATGATTAGAATAATTATAAACTTAATTCCAAAAATTATATTAATCCTTAGCCACACATCTCAATGTTGAGATGGACGGTTCAGGTTAATTCTAGACATTCTCAAAAATCTATAAATATAGAGGCCATGAACATCATCTCTAAGCTGTTTTGGTGAAAAGTTATAATGAAAAAATATCTTTAATAATCCATTTCAATTATTGTTACCATGTCAAATTTATTCCAAGCCAAGCCACAAGCCAAAGGTGCCAAGGAGAGATGGAGGTAGCCAAGCTTCCATTGCCAAGGACTTCATGAGCACAATCCAAGCAAGCCACTATAACAAGCATTTTAGATAATCCAAGGAAGGTAAAAGAGAGATTTTTTACATTTTAGTTATTTGTTTTATTCATGTTTGTTAACTCAGCTCTTCTTAGTGTCTAGGCCTAGATATGTAATGCTAGTTAGTGTGTTTCTTTCATTTTATTTTCATTTTGAAACTAACATGATACTAACCATCCTCTCTTGAGTCAAATTCTTAGATCACATATGGCATTCCAAGTGAGATAAGATGCATCCCACACATGAAGAAGATCATTTTATAGCTTTAAAATCTTTATTTGGATCATTAAAACTCTTACAAATTGATTTTCTAACATTGTTTTGTCAATTTTGTTTTCCATAGGTTTACACAATAACCGATGTCAGTTAGTGAAATTAATATCATTTAGATAGCTATCATTAGTCACATTGTTATAACCAATGTTAGTTAGAGAATCATCATCAGTTTAAAAATGTAACCATCATCGGTTATATAATCGACGTCGATCACTATGTTTTTTCTTAAAACATAGACTTGAGAGCTCTTTTTTTAAAGTTCATTGTTTCAAACCTAAAAGAGATTAAAGGATAAAGGACATGCTAACATTTTTAGTTGTAGGACCAAGCTTGAAATTTTCTAAAAACATGTTTAGATCACCTTTTTCATGCTTAAAAATAAATTAGAAACATTAGTTTGGTTCTTAAAGTAACATTTAGGTGCTTAAATAAGTGTTTTTAGCATTAGTTTTCAAATTTACAACTAAGACCAAGGGGTCAAATAAACACCACCTTATTTTCCATTTGGTTTTAAAGATTAACTCACCTTTTCAATATTTTTGTATTCACTTAGTTGTTTAAATTTAAAAAAAATTGGCAAAAAGAGGGGTGTTGCATGTATGCTCTTCCATTTGTCCCCTTTAGGGAGCCCTTAGAATCAAAAGTGTCATTCCTATTGTAAGTATCCTAGTCCAAGGCTTAGAAATAAATTTACCTAAAACACTCCCCAAAAACTCATCAAAGTTTGGGTGACTTTGAAAGTGACCCTAAAGTCTTTCTACTTTCATGCTTTATTTATTTTTATGCAAAATTGGATTGCGAGGTGGACTTCATCACCTCTCATGAGTTATTTAGGGAATCTTTGACTCAGGGTTTCACCTCCTAACATTGACTTCATTCAGCTCCTAATTAGAGTTGCACATGGTACATAGTGGCACTTTAGACATCACACTACACTAAGCAAACAACAAGATGTAGTGGTTACAAAAAGGGCTAGACCTTTCTACAACAAGCCAAGTGATATGGACACAAAATTCATGATTTTCATTTCCATTATTTGATGTGAAATTCATTGTGTAATCAATTCCCCTAAAATGTTTGAAAACTTGTTAGATCTTAGACAAATCCCCACTTACCATAGAAGTATTACTGGTGTAAGGTACACCTCAAGGTCCATTTTATAGTACTATCATTTGAGAGAAGGGGGTGTAAAAACACTATTATATAATGTGCATTTACTTTTGGATGAACATTTAAAATCCTCTCAAATGATGTATATTGATAGATTCCAACAATAACAAGAGACCTTATCAGTTTAGGATCTAAAAGTGATTAATTAGTTGGTCTTGTCCTAGATTAAAGTATTATTTGAAGTCAAAAATTTATGTAAACAAATAATTCAAACCAAACACATAGTCATAATTTTCCTTTGAATAAAGAGGTGTTATGATGCCCATGTGAAAACATCAATTTTCCTTATTCAAAGTTTATCAAAAGCTTGGGAGTCATATCATCCACTTTGGTAGAGTTATGCTATCCAATTGAGTCTAAAAATTTACCAAAGTTGTTATAAGTCCTTCACTTAAAATATAAATTTGGAATTTCACCTTTATAAGTTCATAGGTTTGATGTGTTAAGTGGGTTCACCATTTTCACTAAACTTGAGGGAGCTTAGGTTTAATTTCCAATTTTTGTTGAGGATCGTTTAAGAAACATAATAATTGTCGTCATATGATAGACTTAAGCCATTTTGTGCTAAACACTTGCAATTTGAGTCTATGCACCCAACATATTGAGTCAACAAAAGTAGTGTTATGCTGTCAAAATTATGGGAAATTATATTTTCCTTAGAGATTTTTTGAAAAAAAAATTGTCACCCCTTTTGGGTAGTATAACATCATTACACTACTCAAAACACTTCAAATATTGTTTCATAGACCCTCTTGCATATAATGCAAATTTGTTCTTACATTTTCAGACCAATCTGAGTGTACTTTTATGATCTTTGGTCTAGAATAATTATATTTTTCACTTTTGTCTAGATTATTTGTCAAAAGAACCAAGTTTATACCATTATTTATGAAAAAATAAAGTATCTCTAAATTTCCTTTTGTTTCGTACCTTATACCTAGTTGATAAATTTCATGTCCAAGAATCAAATGCCTAGTGTTTTTTAGAAGTGTTTCAAATATGTTAGATTAAAACTTTCATCTATTTCAAAGTCTAGCTTTTGAAATTGTTTGGATAAGAGTCCTAGCATATACCTTGTTTGAGCCTAGAATTTCATGCCACATTTAGGCAAAAGACCTAACAACTTTTAAATTTCTAGATTAGACTAATTTGAAACACTTCAACCTTAGAATTTGGAATTTCAATTTTTGATCCTTTTACTTGCTTATGTTTATATGAATAGTAAAATGTTAAATACTTCAGGCTAGTTTATTTCCTCACAAATATTTTCATAAACTTTTTGATCCTTTTGATGAATCTAGACCAAGTTAAAACATCATCTATTTTAGATTTTTAACTTTTTAGACTTTGTATAACTCTTTAACCTTTTATCATAAAGCATTGACTATGGATACCAACATGTATTCCTACACTTGTAGTGGACTCATGTACAATCCATGGATTCCTAATGTAGTTTTACATGAAGAAATTTTCTAAGACCCCTATGTGGATAATATTGCTTATGAGATGGATTCTTATCCCTCTTATAATACTCAATCAGGGGAACAAAGCCAAGATCCATTGGCTAACTATCTGTCTAACACACCACTTTATTTAGAACAAGACTTAGAACAAACCACATAATACCTAGCTATAATACCCATAGTGGATGAGCTAGTTATTTAACATTCAAATTCTACTAATACAGCTTCCACATATGATCCATTTTTGTTTGAGTGACATTTATTAGAGAACAAAG
Organism: Torreya grandis; assembly: GCA_037957365.1. NCBI lineage: Eukaryota > Viridiplantae > Streptophyta > Pinopsida > Cupressales > Taxaceae > Torreya > Torreya grandis. The sequence goes on along the minus strand of JARHVA010003275.1, from coordinate 430,862 downwards.
ACAAAATTTTGGTTAGAGCCATAGAGGTAGGGTCCAAGTTTCTAGAAAACTTCCCCCATGAGAATGTACCAAGCCTAGTAAGAGTGCCCCAGAATATCATTTATGATCAACAAGATTCTTCTAGAAACCTTATGGCTCTAGTAAAAACAACATATCAAGACCCTAATATATCTAATCAAGTGAAACAAATCATGGAAGATCACTTTTAACCAAATGTAGACAACATATCAAACCTACCTGAATCTAGCACATAATTTCAATCAGATGAACATGGTGAGTAACCCTCTTATTGACCTAGTTCCTTCAACAAGAGTGTTGATATATTTAAATAGATAAGAGAATCCAAGTTATGACCCATTCATACAAACCACTTTGATAGATAACATGATGCATATGCCCATTATTGAATAAATGTCTTTAGCCTCTACATAGAATAGTGAGCCAAATATAGTACACAATGTGTAAACAATGTCCAATCCTGATCAAAGTGGTACTAACACACATAATTAGCCAAAAACATGTGCCTATAGTTAATCCCATGAGTAGATCATGATATTAGGGAATATGATTTTCTACATCCCAACCTCAACTGGCTACTTCATCAAGTGTATAACCTAGAGGATTAGATAATCAAAAAATGGCCAATGTCACACATCAATAATAGAATGTGATGAATCCTACTCCTCAAAAAGTAATGAGTAGTATTCCACAATAGTAGGCACAATCTACTATACCAATGCAATAGAGAAAAAATACATTTCCACCTCAATCAGGGGAAACTAATTTTCCACTTTGCAAGGTAATGACAAACATACCTCTTCAGTTATAGACTAATATGTCAATCTAAAACCAAGCAATGACTAGTCAACAACGTACAAATATTGTTCAGTGACAAATGCTGAATCTACAACCTATTTTCACTTCCCCATAGGAATTCATGTAATAAGGAGGTTCCCATGTTTCTCAAGTATCTACTAGATAACCATTGGTTCAAAATATGCCACAAATTCAGAGATAGGGTCTTGGTCTACAAGTTTCCACTCAATGACAAGGTTTGACTAGTCAGTAACATGTCCCTTTTCAACCATAGTAGACACAATATAGTTATATCCCTCTATCCCAACCAAATTATCCTCTAATTCAAACCTATATCATCAACCCAAACTAGAATATCACATGACTAAATGTGCAATTTCAAGTACATCCTAATATACATATGTATATTCCTGGTCCATTCCCCAACCAAACCAATATACCCCAATAGGTATCTCCATCATACCCTGGTCAAAGTGACCCACTTATGATCTCACAAACATCTACCTAAACCAATATTCTCCCTCAAACCAATGTTCATTCTAGTTTCCTATCCTAAGAATTGTAACAAATGAAGGATGCAATTATTGTCATTCAAGCTGGGAAACAAACTAAAAAGTTCAAATTAAATGACATGTGTTCCTATCCATTCAACATGGAGTATTTATAGATACCATTTCCTCTAGGATAGGAACCAATGAAATTCAACAAATACAAAGGAAAAGGTGACCCTAAGGCTCATTTGACCAAATTCTTTATCGCATGTCAACTAGTGGCATATATCAACATATATCTTTTGCTATTATTTCCAAGGAGCTTGGTTGGAGAAGCCTTAAAGTGGTTTTTAAAGTTTCCCAAAAATTTAGTAATATATTTTGATGATCTTTTTGATAAGTTTATGCAACACTTTTCCTATAATATTGATCATGAGATTTCATTAGAGGACTTAATGCAAGCAAAAAAAAAGTTGGTGAGAGTTTTACAAGTTATCTATAGTGATGGAAATCTCTTGCAAGTTGTTTCACCCATAGTTTACCAGATAAAAAATTAGTCACTATGTTTACCAAAAAATTTCATAGTGAGATAGCTTATTGTCTGGAATTATAATGTGAACATACTTTTAAAGAGATCATTGATAACAACTTGTTGGTTTAGCATGCACTCATCAATAAAAGAATCATCAAACTTAATTTAACTAATCAAAATCAAGGTACCGATCAAGGAAATGGCCAAAATCAACATCCTATTCAAGGCCACACATCACAACTGGCATAGGCCAATAACCAAGAAAAACCAAAGCAATTAAATTATATTAGGAATGTTGTGGGAAATGGAGTAATTAAATCCTATCATGTCCAAATGGTGAAAATGTCATTTACACCACCTTTTCAACTCACTCTTACCTATCAATCTTTCCAACCAATTTCGTAAGCTCAACAATCTATACCTACACAATAAATACAACATCCTTTACCATTTCAAACCCCTCCTCCTAAGAGAACTGTGCCTAAATGTCATGTCTTTAGTGACCTAGGAGAACCTATTGAGTCTAAATTTCACAAGCTTACTACCACTATCTAATTAGTTGGCTTATACCAAAACATTATCCATAGGGAATTCCTTATCTTGATTGGTACCATGAAAATGAATTCTATGACAATAATTGGGTCAATGGGCATAATATACAAAGATGTGTCCAAATAAAGCATTTAATTGAGAATATGTTGGAGATAGGGGAGATAACATTGGATAATGGTGCTTCCACTTCCAATAAAACTCTTGGGATTTATCAAAACCCCTTTCCCTATCATAAAAATCAATAGTAGTAGAACAATTAATAACAACAACAATAGCTAGTGTAGCAGCAAAATCAACAATTTCAAAATCAAAGGCTGAACTAGTAGAATCAACAAAATTAGTAGCAAAACCCACAATGATAGAATAGTAGACAAAACCAAAGTCAAAATGGTAATGACCAAAAAACCTACCATGCAATTGAACATGACTAAAACAAGGTTTTAGGTCATATTGTAGTGGGTAGCATTAATACCATCTCCATTAATCCTAGACCAAGCACTAATCAACTTAAACTATTGCTAAATAACAACATTCAACCAAATTACATGGATAATCCTTCCTTGATGTGGGAGTGACATGGATAATCCTTCTTTGACTTGGGAGTGTATACAGGAAAACTAAAAAACTAGGAATTCCCCTTTTGGTCCTTATATTGATAACTCATCCTCGCCACATGACCACATACGAGTTCATCAGTAATAAAGATTTGTCATGTCTAGTCCCACACCATTCACAACATTGGTTAACAATAATAGTCTAGTATTTAATCCTGATTATGTAATCACAACTTAGATATCAAAGATTACTATCCCAAGCCCACAACCATCTACCACTTTTCCTATCATCCAACCAATCATTCAACCTCAAAATAAACCATTCAATATTGATAAAGACAAGAAGTTTGATATTATGGAATAATTGTAGAAGACACTAGCACAAATTTCTATTTTAGATTTATTGTGAACATCAATAGTTTACAAGAACATCTTAAATGAGTTTTTGACCCAATCCACTATTGCTAATGACATATCCCCTGATAAATTTCAAGCTTTGGTTAGACACCTAGTTCTAGCCCAATAAGTCACATTCAACCAAAGCAAGATGTCTTCCCTTGGCCTACAACATAATAGCCTATTATAAATAAAAGTTTATATAAATTGAAATAATGTTAAATTTGTCCTTATTTACAATATATCAAGCCTCAACATAGTGTCCCTAAATCTCATCAAGCTTCTTAGGTACACAATGGTAGATCTCCAACTAGAAATAATAACCATCAAAGCCTATGATAATCAAGAAAGAGAATCACAATGTATCATTAGTTTGTCAGTTATCATTGGGCCTTTGACCCATGATATACTTTGTCATGTGTTTGATCTTGAGTTATCATATGATACGCTTCTAGGTAGGCCTTAGTTACATAAGATTCATGCAGTCCTGTCAATGTTGCACCAATGTATCAAGTTTTCCCACTCAGGGATGGAAGTGAATATTCTATGAGATTTATACCCATATGAACACTATAAACATCTTGAGGCCAAATTTTAATTCTAAAATTATTAGTACAACATGAATCTAAGTTCCAATTAGGATAAAGGAAAGGTTATACTTATTGATCTTTCAATGGATAATTTCATAGATCATAATACCTTGGATTCCCTTTCCCACATGCCACCTCCTAAAGATTCTAATCATTTCACCATTTTATAAAATGGACAAGGAGAGTATGTGACCCATGATACATTTCATGTTTCCAATCTTTCTCAAAATTTGAAAACCTTTGGATGACCTAAATTCAATCCACATATGCATTGGCAACAAAAGAACAAAGATAAGGGACCTACCATATTTGTACCAGCATTTTGCCTAGAACCAAACCCTCTTGAAGGGGATGAATCATGGTTATACAACAACAACCAAGATAATTTTTATAAAAATACGAGGTATCCTATTCCTAATAGGATCATGGAGCATCACAATTATGAAGGAAGAGGCCTCAGACTGAATCATTAAGGAACTATCAAGCCAATTTCCATGACTAAGTATGAAAGGCCTTATGGAATTGGATTTAAATCACCTGGGGGTGACCCCACATATCATATTCAAACTCCATCACTAGAAACTAGTGATGATGATGCCAATAGTGAAGTAGAGTCTAATCATAGCCTCACCTTTGATGACCTAGATAAAACTAACTTGTTTGATAACAATGCCATTTATACCCTTACCCTAGCCATTCATCATAACCCATTACCATTATATTATCCCCAATTGATAGATTGGGAAAAAAAATAATCTAGTCCATCAATTGATGAGTTCTAGATTGATGAGGCATTTTGTGGCTTCTTAGGTCTTAGAGACCATGTTCTGTTGGGAGATCAGAAGTCAATATTATCAATTACATTAGATCCTACAACTTATTTTAGAGAGTGAGTGAATACCCTTAGCCATAAATAAATAATTAAAACATTGAGGTCCCAAAGTGAAAACCTCTTTGAGGTGCTTTTTGACCAAGGAAAAAGTAAAAATAAATTTCAGTCTAGTGGTGAAAACCTATTTCAAGCATCATTAGATGGGGGTATTCATTCTTCTTTGAATTTAGACCAAGAGACCACCAATGATGAACTTGATTATATATCTAAGTTTAGCTTTGAGCAATAAGTATTTGATCAAATTATTAAATAAATTTCAAATATTTTTGTCACATGGTCAGATATCTCATTAGGGGACTCAAACTTATCGTGCCTAGGAGAAGTTGAAGAGCAAGTCCTAATAGATGACCCTAATATAATCCAATATTTCAAGTCATTGCCTACTATCTTAGAAGATGGTTCAACCCTACTAGTCAAAGATACAATAGAGGTAAATATTGAGATTCCATCAAAAATAAAATGGATAAAATTAGGCACATACCTCACTGAGGAGGAACATGACATCTTTATAGCTCTATTGAGAGAATTTTTATATATCTTTGCATGGGTCTATTCTGACATGCCAGATTTAGACCCTACCTTAGTTTTACACCACCTTATGGTTAATCTTGATGCCAAATTGGTAAAACAAAAGCTATGTAAGATGCATCCTCACATTGTTGTATTGGTAAAAAAGGAATTAGAAAAACTCTTAGAAGTAGGATGTATCTGATCCATTGACTACTCAGAATGGATCTCTAATGTGGTACATATTAGTAAAAATCTTGAAGGGATCAAAATTTGTACTAATTTTTAAGACATAAACAAAGCTTATCCTAAATACAATTTTATCTTGCCTAATATTGACATGATTATTGAATCCATGGTAGGTTATGAAATTCATTCACTCATGGATGGCTTTTCGGGATACAACGAGATTAGAATAGCACTAAAAGACCAACATAAAATAACATTGACCACTCCATTAGGAAAAATTTGTTTTCAGGTATTGCCATTTGGCCTTAATAATGTTATAGCTACATATCAAAAGGCCTTGAATGTCATATTCCATGATATGATGCATATTATTATTGAGGACTATGTTGATGACATATTAGGAAAATCCAAAACCAAGGTCGACCATCTAGTAATGTTACATAAGATATTTGAAAGATTATGGGAGTACAAAGTTAGACTCAATCAAAAAAAATATGTGTTATATGTAATTTCATAAAAATTAATTACATTAATCATGTCTTGTAGAGGTATTGAATTTGATCCAACTAAAGTCCATGCTATATCTGAGATGCCACCAACAACTAATTTAGAGCAACTCCATAGTTTGGAAGATAAGATCCAGTCAATCCAATGCTTCATCTCTCAGTTAGTGGATGAGTTCCATCCATTTACACACCTTTTGAAGAAGTGAGTTTCATTTTAATAGGATTATCACTACCAAATAACTTGTCAACAACTCAAAAATTATCTTGTTAATCTACTTGTTTTATTAACTCCTATGTCAAGAAAGCCATTCTTATTATACCCATCAGCTACTGACCATGCTCTATGGGCACTCTTGGATCAACATGATGATAATGGAATATATCATGCCATACCTTGGTTACATATGAACATAACTATGCACCTATTTAAAAATATTGTCTATGCATGGTCTTCATAGCTCAAAAACTATGCCATTACATGTTGAATAATAAGACCATGGTCATTTAAAAAGTAGATCCACTCAAGTATCTACTATCTAAGATAGCTTTAAAAGGTAGAATGGATAAATGGATCATGATTATTAGTGAGTTTGACATATATTATGTCAATTAGGAGGTAATCAAGGGATAAGTTCTTGCAGATCAACTTGTGAAAGCATCTCTCATAGACACATAGTCACTCACATTTCAATTTCCTGATGAATCCATAATGACCATCGTTGATGCACCCCTTAAGGAGTAGCCCTAGAAAATATATTTTTATGGTTCATTTACTACACATAAATTTAGGGTAGGCCTATTAATTATTACATGATAGGGGGATCTAATCCCTAAATCATTCAAAATCAACTTTCTTTATATAAACAACATTGCTGAGTATGAAGTAGTTATTGTAGGACTTCGACAAGCAGTGCATTATAATATATCTCATCTCCAAGTTTATGGTGATTGTCAATTAATCATCAATCAGGTCACAAATCATTTTTAGACCAAAGATGACACTCTGGTTCTATGTAAATCCATGGTTGACATTCTTAAACAACAAATTACCAACATGCAGTTTGAGCACATACCAAGGGCTAGTAATAGAAATGTAGATGCCATGGCTATTATTGGCTCTTCTATTTGATAAATATATAAAGCTATAGAGTATCAATTCCTCATCAAAAATTTTTCAGCACCAAATCATGAACCTTCAACCATTACAATGATTTGTGATACTATTGGTCCTAATTCTATCTGGTACTCAGACCCTTAAAACTACCTTCATGACCAAGTTTTGCCACCTAACCTATCTAAAAAACAAACCAAAGCCTTAATTCATCATTCCACTCATTATAATCTACTTGAATCCACCCTTTATCATCATAGTTCTGATGGAACTTTACTTCATTAATTAACTTTAGCAAAGTCTACAGTAGAGTTAAGAGAAGTTGTCAAAGGAGTATGTGGAGCTCATTCTAGTGGGGTAATACTATCCAAAAATCTCTTGTGTATTGGTTATTATTGGCCCATAATGGACATAAATGCTGATACATATGTAAAAAAGTATGACAAATGTCAATGGCATGTTAATCTAATTCATACCCTAGTAAAAACTTTGAAACTAATGTTGACACCATGGCCATTCTCTATATGGGGACTTGACCTCATTAAGAAGATCAACCCCACTTCATCTAGTGGACATAAAAATATCCTTACCACCACAAAGTATTTCACTAAGTAGATTGAAGCTATACCCCTCATGTGATTGGAAAGTAAATTTCCAAATTCATATTCAACAACCTAATTTGCTGCTATGGTATCCCCTTTAACATTATATCTAATAATGGAGGATCATTCAAGAACAAGGATGTAGATCAATTATGTATTGAATATAACATCATAAAACATTTTTCTATAACATATTACCCTTAAGGTAATGGCCAAGCTAAGGCATCCAACAAAACCATTATCAATATTCTCAAAAATATTGTCAATGATGCTAGTCATGATTAACACTTGTAGATATTCCCTACCCTTTGGGCATATCATACCAATCATCATACCCCCACAAGAGCCAATATATACTCACTTATTTATGGTACTAAATCCATCCTTCCCATTGAGGTCAAATTTCCTAAACTGTGTATCTCATTCAAGCATGTCCTAGATGATCATGACTATCAAGTAGCTCACATGCAAGAGCTAGACATATTTGATGAGAAATTCACAGTCGTGCTCAACAATCTTCAAGAATATCAACACTAACTCAAAGGCCACTATAATCAGTGTGTTAAGTATTAAAAATTTGAACTTGGTGATCTTTTTCTTAAAGAAAACCAAAAAAATACCATAGCTAAGAAGAAGCATAAAGGGAAATTCAAACCAAACTGGATAGGGCCTTTCATCATTACTATAGATTATGGATTAGGATAATATAGGCTTGCCACACTAGATGGAGATGAACTTCCTAAGTTGATGAATATTATTCATCTCAAGTGGTATTATGCTTGAGAGCTAAGGTGTATTATCTATAATGAATATTTTAGTTATGCCATTTTATCACTATACTTCTTTATACAAATATCATACTTATCCATCCTCTTATCCATATCCACTTTGTACTTCTGACCTATTAGCCTAGTGTGTTCTAAATCCTATCCCATTTGACTTTGGTTTTTTCCATTCATTATGCATTTTTAGTATCAAGGTATTTGGTTAGTTTCATCAGCTGGTTCAAGTAATTCACACATAGAGCATATTTTAGAATAGTGTGACAAAAGTTTTGATAGTTACATCCTTTATTTTTTATTCCTTTCTTACCACCAGTCTTACTACTAATCATAACTACATTTAGTTAAATTAGTACCATTGATCTATGCTATTGTGTCTTGGTTATAATCACCTATGGGAAAACTAGGGGAAAAATTAAGCCTTGATGTACCAACTTACCACTTCCTATGATGTACTATGCCTTTTTACCAATTGTGCCTAATTTGTTTGAATTGACTGATACACTAGTCAAATTCCTCCATTGTAAGGGTGGAACCACAGTGACTTGAGGTCCTACTCTAGGAATATGTATGTAGTGCTTGATAATTTTTTAGGTCAGCTCAGTCACCCTAAGCCATGCTCTCACCATTTTTTGAGAAACCTAAGTTTGAATTCTCTCACCATTTTATGAGTAACCTAAGCCATGCTCTCACCATTTTGTGAGCAACCTAAGCCATGCTCTTATCATTTTATGAGTAACCTAAGCCATGCTCTCATAATTTTTTGAGCAACATAAGCCATGTTCTCATCATTTTATGAGTTTAAACCATTTATTATCTTTTCATTTTTAATTGAGTTGAGACACTCCAAAAACTATTCCAAAAAATTTTGAAAAATCGTTAGAAAAGAACAAAAACATTGACCACTTCTTTACCTTAAGGATTCTGGGAACCTTAACCAAGTTACAAATAAATCACTTGTCACTTAGTTTCCCCATCCTTTTTGTCCTTTTCTCTTATGCATTTTCCATTTTTCATGACCATTCCTATTCTTCTATCACATCCATTCTATTTGTTTTCATCAGTTATCGCATTCTTCCCATTCCCTAGGAGAACTACATTTGGCCTAAAGTTTTTTATTTGATATTACATCCATGAAACTATGTAGACAACATCCACTTGCCTAGTGCATATGGAGATATCTTGACCACCTCCTCTCTTTTCTTATATTCCTCCATTTTGTTCATTTATTTAGTTGTCACCTATTTTCTAGGGTCAATGTTCATATGGTTTTTATTGCATTGTTTGTTTGTTTGTTTGTTTCTACTTATTTTATTTTTTTGTCTATCTATTTATTTTTTTAAACATTTTTCACTTGAATTAATTTATGTGTGTTCATTGGGTAATTTCTTATCCACACTTACACTTGAATTCATCCATATTCATATGTTTACATTGTCATCATGGTTTATATCATTAGTGCATTGTGTTCTATTGAGTATTAGATTTTGGAAGTCAGTCTTTATGCATATTTTGGTCAAGTCCTCATGATGTTATATTATTATGTATATTGAAACATGTTACAACAAGCATTATATTCAAAAAGTCCATTCAGTAATGGTAGCATCTCTTTGACACCGATATCTCGATTCAATCCCAATCATATCCAAAATAGAGTAATTAACCATGAAAGAATTTTAACCTTTATTAGTTCAAATGAGTATCTCCTTACTAGTAGGTTATTCCAATTCATCATTACCCTCTGTGTTAAGTTATCATCATCCTCAGCCAAGTTTATCATGTTTTCCATAATCGAGGTTCAATGTTTATAACCGCCTTTGGGCAAACCATTGTACACTGTCCCACTTGTAGTTCTTAATAAGTATAATGGCCTTTAGGAAAAACATTGTGTTATCAACACTTTACTTTTTATACCTATAAAATGGCATGTTATTATCTTATTTGTCTATCCTAACTGGGATAACTCCATCTTCTCAATGATTATAATCATCTTTGGGCAAATCATTGTGTTATCATACCACATTTCCACTATCAGGGTACAATGCTTATAACCACCTTTAAACAAACCATTATACATCATCCTTCTTTCATTCTCAATTATTTTGACTACTTTTTCAATATAATTGTGTTTTTACCCCATCATCTTTCTTTCCTTTGGTCCCCTCATTTCACTTCTTTCTTTTCAAGGGACTCTTTGCTGACCTACTTATGCCAATCATTCTCTCAAGGAGGCATCATATAGTTAGTTTATCATCATTGAAGTTATAGGCATATAGGACCTTTTCATTATTTTAGAATATTTTAATATGATTATAGCTTGCAATGCCTTCTAAAATAGGGGAAAACTATAGACACATAAATCTGGCCACCAATAACCTCCAATCAAGATTTTGGCCAATTTCTACTCAAAATGCATAATTTGGCCTAAAAATACTAAAATGCATTAAATGAGTTGAAATGGATATATTCAAGTTCTAATTTTAGCTAGGTTATCCCTAAATCAGGCAGTACAATTTATGGTCTAGCTAACTTTGATCAGATCATTTCGAGTCAAAATGCCAATTTGGCACCTAGGTACTCTGGATTGCTCTTTCCTATCAAATGTCTTTCACAAGATGTATGCCTTTGTTATTTTTTGTCAGTAACATACTAAATGGGATAATGGATCCAATGCATCTGACATCACCTTCCAATTCTAATCCAGTCAAATTTTAGACCAATAAAAAGGCATTCTGATCAATTTGAATAATTTGTGCACAAAGCGCTTAAGCATGCTTAAGATCTAATTAATCCAAATCAAGGCCTGATTAGGAATTATTTTTGAAAATGTATATTTAATATTTGCATCATCAGGTGACCTCATTTCTTAGGAAGACATCCTTAGGCCATAAATACCACAAAGATCAGGATTCATGCCCTCCATGCCTCATCAATGCCTTCCATGATTCCCTCCATGCCTATTAATTTCCCCTTCTTCTAATGTCATCATAAGGATAATTATAAACATAACTCCAAAAATTGGATTAATCCCTAGCCACACATCTCAATCTTGAGATGGATTAGGTTGATTCTAGACATTCTTAAAATCTATATATAGAGAGGCCATGAATATCATTTATAAGCTATTTTGGTGTAAATTTATAATGCAAAAATGTCTTCAAGAATCCATTTCAATTAGTGTTACCATGACAAATTGATTCCAAGCCAAGCCATAAGCCAAAGGTTCCAAGGAGAGATGGAGGTAGCCAAGCTTCCATTGCTAAGGACTTCATGAGCACAAGTCAAGCAAGCCACTACAACAAGCATTTTGGAGCATTCAAGGAAGGTAAAAGAGAGTTTTTTTTGAATTTTAGTTGTGTGTTTTATTCATGTTTGTTAACTAAGCTCTACCTAGTGTCTAGGCCTAGATATGTTATGATAGTTAGTGTTTTTATTTCATTTTGTTTTCATTTTGAAATTAACACGATATTAACCATCCTCTATTAAGTCAAATTCTTAGATCACAGTGAACACTGTGATATCCTACTTGGATCAATTTTAAAGGCTTGGATAAATAATTTCCTTGAAACCATTCAATTCCATTGGATCTCAGATTTGGGCATATTTTTATGGATATTTTCCTCATGCTATTTGTATCATACAATTTCATCAAAATATTTTCTCCTTGTACTTTTATTTCAGGCACTTTGTCTTTGAGCTTTTTTTCAAAGACATTTCCTTCAAGATGTTTCTCAAGACACTTGCTATAGAAAAAATGTCCAAAATAATTAGGTATTTAGGAAAATTATCCCAAAAAAAATACACTTAGCTCCCTTTTTCATATACAAAAATGTTCAAAATAATTTTCCTTCAAGATTTTTGCTTGGCCACTGTCCCTGAAAGAGTTAAGTCTGTGAATTTTTTTTTGAAAAATATTGTTAGAGGTAAAATAACTAGGGCATGAACCAATGATCACATATATTTGAATTACAATTCCAATCCTTTAAAATTATTAAATAATTAGCATATACCAAATTTATCAAGCAACATTAACAAGAGATATTATTGCATTCAATGCATACATAAGATCAAACACATAACACATAGTTCCTAATGGAAACCCTCATGGGAAATAAAACCCACTCTCATGTCCATAACACATGGAATACTTATCCTATAATAAATTACAAAGAATATATTGGTCAACTCTTTTAGACTATTAAACCTTGATCATATCATTTAGATCAAAGGCCTTTAGTGAAACTAATAAATATAAGCACAACATTCTTTCAAATAAGCCCAAGTCACATTTAGGTCCTATAGAGACCCATTCATCTCTTCAACACTTATATAAGTAAAATAATAAATATAAGAACAAATTAAAACTCATATACCCATTTCAAATGATATATAGGTCCTCCTTAATTTCTAACATCCATCATAACACTCTTATGCTTAAGCACAATTTGCTCAAACAACATTATGTGTATACAATCACCATGAGTGAATACACAACCACATTCTAAGCCTTTTTTCGTAATGCATATGATTTTAAAAACCTTCATAATTCACACATATCATACTCAATTATTCCCTAACACTCTAAAACATCTAAGTCATCATGATATATTGAAACAACATCAAAATGAGCTAAAATACACTTCTCAAGTTACTTGCATAACATACATGAACACATAGTCAACTTTAAACCATAATATATTTTATTGGACACATAATTATACATTTAAATTAATATTACCATATTTACCTTGTATTTCTCTACAAATTCAATTTTTACACCATGGTCAAAATCTACATAGATCGAAAGATATAACCAAAATATAAATCACTAGTTTTTCCTTTGTAAATTTAAATATTCAAAAACAAATGGTCATAGTTAAAATTTGAACACTATGCTCACATATAATGTCATAAATACTTAGATAAACCATTAACCATAGATATTATTATAAGTAAATCAACTTTAACTTTCATTACTCATCATTGGATATTCATCTTGACTATTTGACTTAATGTGCTCCGTCGATCTCATGTACATAGCTCAGTATTTATCTCTACTTGACATTAAACATAGAAAACTTGTCCTTATCTTGATGATTATATAAATCATAGAATAAACACACTTGTTTTATATTTTTTTAAATAACTCAATATTTAATCAATTTAAGCATCAGATACATTGACCCATTTTACTTACTGCACACCATTGATCTCTATCTGTATGATCACCTGCTCACCATTGATACTTGGAAGAAGCTCAATGTTTATCTCTAAATAGAATTAAAAATTGAACACTTGGAACCATATCATTTATTCTTGACATATTGGAGGAACATATTCCATCGATGATGTTTGAACTTTACCTTATGCAAAACTGACTAAGTATGGGAACCATTACATTCTGTATATGAGTTCAACTTTACACCTCTATATATTTTGCTTTGCTCAAGTGAATGTTGTAAAATTTGGACCATATTGTCTCCTCACATATAATAATATAACCATATTTAATTTTATCCTAAAACCTTCACATGTGTGATATATAATTTCATTAATCTGCTCACTTAGAGTTTTATGCCATAGAGCTAATAATGTCAAGAATTCCTTAGAAGGCCAACTTTTCACATGCATATTTTTTGACACACTTTAGTGCATGATATAAAATGTATATAAAATAAAATAGGATAAAAACTAAATAAACCCATATGATCATATTTTTCTTAAATGTCCACATGTGTGAGATATGCCATCACCAAACTACTTACTCAACTCTCTCTTGTCTCATGCCAAATTGGTTAAGTATGGGAAAACAATCTCAAACTCCCTGGGAGCCCACCTTTGTACGAACATATATTTGACTATACTTAGGAAAATTACATGATATTTATTGAATATAAACTAGGCACTAATGTGATCATAATCATAAAACCAACTCCCCTTGAGTCATCAACATGTAGTAATGGTGATGTTAGTAAATTGCCTTCTTAGATTTTCTGCCACTAGACCTAAAATGTCTAGATGAAAAAAATGATGAATCAGGTGAATTCCAATCATGAAAAAAATATATCCAATAATTATTTACTTATAATAGGACCCCTTTAACATGCTAAAGTCTAAACATCTCTAACCAACCTAAAGCTAAAGATCAACCAAGCCAACTTCAAGCACACTAGGAAAAACACATTGCATACTTTTTCATTATCACTTAGGATATCAAGGCACTTCATCCAATCACTTGGAAAAATATATGACATCACCATGAAATCATTGATAACTCTCCAATAATCTCCCCCTTTATCATTGATGTTAATAAACATCATTTAACTCACCTTCTCTCTCTTCAAGCACTCACACAATAGGAACTTTCTCCCCCTTTGACACAATGAAACATTGCACACAAAACAATCATGAGGACATATAAATAATACCAATACAATAGTACCACCTTATAAATATGATACAAACTCCCCCTTACCTTCAGCTTACCTCTTCTTATCTTGACACCTTCCTCTTGGTCTACGGTAACACTCTCTTCAATCAAGCACTACAACCAATGAAGAAAGAATACACAAAAAAAATAAAATATAATTTAACTTACTAGTAAACATATGATAGGGAACCCCCCTAATATTTTTGAGCCATTTCACCAGTTGAGCATATTTAGATCTTCATACACCATGAGGAACCACCATACAGGCTTACTAGCCTTCTCTCTCAAACAACCTCAAGGATAACCAAAAAAAAATCATTACACACCTAAAAAAAAAACATGATATAAAAAAACCTAATAAATAACCTTGAAATACTCATACCTTTATGTTTTGGAGAAACAGAACAAAAAGCACTCTTCTTCTTACTAGACATGTCTAGTCTCCTTGTAACCTTACTTAGAACTTGTAGAGCCCATAACTTTTATTAAACACATCATAAATACCTAAAAATTCATATATAGATCACTCCCATATACCCCCTAAATCAAACCAATTTTTATCACCTATCTCATTCTCTATAACATACTTCCTTCACAAATGTACTTACTAATTAAGCCTCTATCTTGACAAATACTTGAATAACTTAAAAACCAAAAACATTAAAATCTATGTGAATATTGATTTGAAAACATATTTGTCCCATTAAACCTATTAATAAGTATTAGACATAAACTCATAAGGTAGACCACTTTTATAGCATAGCCTAAAACCCTAGAATCTCAAAACAAACATGGTCAACACGACACCTTCCAATCAACTTCCACCTCTAAAACTTCTTGTACACCTAGAGACAACCTTTACAAAATTCTATACCAATTTTTTATATTTCACATCTTTTGGAATCCATACATCCTATAACCCATTTTATGACCTACATACTTTTAAGAATAAACATGGAAACCTAAGAGTAAATAAAAATCTCCAATTTGACTTCAACATACCATTAGATCACAATACCACCTGAAGCATGTTATAATAAGGTAAATAGACATTTATATACAAAAATATCATCTTAAAAAGTCAAAAATCCTATTTTTCCCATTGAAAATCTTCAATTCACCCTACAGATTGACCATCTAAAGCTATGACATCACTCTAACATCACCATGACATCTCTTCAATTTGGAAAAACCTGTTCCAACTGAAAAAAATCATATCTATCCTTTTAGGACCATATAAATAACACCATAGAAACACTTGATTCTCCATTTAAAGGAGTATCTTAATAAGCATAGATAGAGACATCATTTATACCACAATGTTCTAAAATAAAGTGAAGCCAGGAGTGGCCCACATATCCTCAGTAACCACTAGACTCCTCTTATAGCTATAAGAATTTTTGTTCTTGTTATTATTATATTTAGTATGAACTATGAAAATTGGTTCCTTTTCTATATCACTCTCCTCTTCTAAGATAGAATTGACAACACATGGAGAAAATAAGGAATTTTGACATACATTTTCATTTAAAAAATCAATCTTGCAACTTGGAACCTCATCACTAAGTAGAGACAACTAATATTATTTGCATGAAGATCGATCAACAATATCAAGATGTTCACTTGGATCCATACACATCTCATAACTAGCCTCAACTGACACTTTGGTACATTTCTTGAGCTTGGTCTCTTCATTCTCAACATGAGTAGACAATGAGACCTCTTGGGACTTTTTAACTTTTGAAGAATTATCTACTATAAAAAATAGATTAATTAGACCTGTAGACTCATCATGAATCACCTTTGGTTTCCATGAGGTAACTTTCATTTTTGTTTGAACTTTTAGAGCTTGATTGAACTTATTTTGACTTAATTCTCTTTGCTTGCAAAATCTAGCAGTGTGACCTCTCTGTTCATAGTTAAATCAAACTATAATCCTTGATGTAAAATCATCTTGCCTTACCTTTGAATGAACAATAACTATCAATGTGTCCAATGTCATGACAACTAAAACAAACTACTCTTTTTGAAAAAGACTTACTTTGCATTTCTTTATTTAGACAATGCTTAGTAAAGTGTCTTTCATTAAGATAGTTAAAAAACGTAACCTTGCACATTTTAAATGATGACCCTCATCATAGTCCCATGAAAACTAATTTTTAATAGGTTTTATACATTCTCTATCTCTATGCCCAAAATTATTACAAGTATAGTAGTAACCATTAAAATTTACATACCTCATGACTTTTGGTTGTCTGATATAATTTATCCTCATTCTATCACACCTTTAGTCCTTATATGATGATTTGTCTTTTAAGGCTGATCTATATTTATATTATTGACATTCATTTCAACTTGATAAGAAAATTTGGGATCTTCATTAAAACCCAATCCATATCTATCACTAGCTAACTTTTAAATCTTTAAGAGATCATCTAGATCATTAGAACTTTTATTAAAATTGACAAATGATTTCACCTTGCTTGTAGAACTACATAATTCATATTTTAAAGACACAATATCATAATCATACCTTGATCATTCTTCTTCTTTGGTTCTTAAACTTTCACATATAGAATCCAACTTAGAATTAAGAAATATGACATTACCTTCATGCTCTCTAGAGTCTTTAACCAATCTTGCATCAAACACACTAAATTGCTCTTCATAGTCTTTGAGTTTAGACTTCATCTTTTTGTTAATATTCTTCTCAATATTTAGTTATTAAAGATCATTTAACAATGTAGTCTCATAGTCTACTTCATCTTCGTCATCATCTAAGTCATTACAAGTAGAATCCTTTTGATGTGAACAACTACCTTCCTCAACCATGAATAGGGCTTCATCTTCAACAAGACCATCATCTTCATGATCATACTCTGAGTCACTAAATTCACTCTCATTTGATAATTTTCAATCTTCTTTAGTGGAGAGATTCTTCTTGTCCTTGAAGTACTTCTTCTTATTGTCAAACCTTCTGAATACCTTTTTTATTTTATCATACCTGAATTATATCTTGTCATCATCATGACCTTGATCATTCTAAAAATCATCCTTTTTATACTTATTAGAAAAATGTCATATCTCACCACAATTGAAGTATTTGAGGGGTAGTTTACCTTTATACTTTCCTAATATTGTTCTCAATTTTCTTGTAATCAAAGTAATTAGTTCATCCTCATCTATATCATAAATACCATCTTATTTGGGTTTATTACCTTAGAAATTCTTCTTTGGCTTCATCTCTATCTTAAATTTTGATTCCTTCTTTGGTGGTATATCATCATTATTCCTCATTTTATAGGCATTAAGGGTGCCATGCAATTTATTCATCTTCAATTGAGTAATATCATGACTATATTCTAAAAAAAATACTTTTGTATCAAATATGAGGGATACAAACCTTATTAAATTTTAACCATAGTAGCCTCTTCAAGGTTCTCTCCAAGACTTCTAATGATTTTTACAATCTCATCAACTCTTTTCTTAAAGGATGCCACATAATCTTCTTCATTCATCTTGATACTTTCAAATTGCCTTCTATGAGTCTATAATTAAGCAAACTTGACCTTTTAATCTAATTTATAAATGATTTACATATTGTCCCATATCTCTTTAACATATTTATAATGAATTAACCTTGTGTATTTAGTCTCTAAAAGACCACAAGTGATAGCATTCATTGCCTTGGAATTGTTCTCAAACAACTTCTTATCTACAACACTAGATGGAGGAGTAGTAGGGGCAACATAACCATCCATAATAGATTATCATACATCAAACTTGAGGGACATAATTTATGTCCTCATCCTATCACTCCAAAAAACATAATTGGATCCATTTAACATTGGTGCTAGCTTAATATATAAACCTCATTGATGACAACCCATATTTTAACTTAGAACACCTTCAAAATAGCAAACCTTTACCAAAGGACCTACTCTGATACCAATTATTAGATGTAAAATCACTGAGAGGGAGGTGAATTAGTGAGCCTAGATATTTCAATTACAATTATAATCCTTTAAAATTATTAAAAAATCAACATATACCAACTTGATCAAACAACATTAACAAGAGAGCTCATTAATTCAATGCATACATAATATCAAACACATAGCATATAGTTCCCATCGGAAACCCTCATGGGAAATAAAACCCACACTTAAGCCTAAAACACATGGACTACTTGTCCTATACAAAATTACAAACAATATACTACTCAACTACTTTAGACCAACAAACCTTGATCATATCCTCTAGATCAAAAGCCTTTAGTGAAACACCTATTTCACAAGGAGTAACTACCCCTAAGGAAGATCAACTCCTTTAAACCTTCCTTTGAACACTTAAACCTTAGTACTGATGTCTTAAATACCTAATGATGTATCTCTATTTATATAACCCCTAGACAAACTCTCTCTCTCTATCTCATACATGCTTCTCACATAGGCATGATATAATCTCTCTCCTTCTTCACTCAAACTATCTTAATATGCATACTCAGACCTCTTCTCATATCCTAAAACTATAATATCACTTTTTTGACGTCTGAAATATGACCTAAAAGTCATAAAAATATTCATAAGTATGATATTATCATCAATTCATCAACTAGGCACTTTACCTCTCCTTCATTCCACAATTCTCACATACACCTTGCACTTGTCTCAAAAAGTCTCACTAAAAAATCTATCAAGTCTTTAAATCATCATATTTTATTTCACTATATATATAATTAATTAATTATCAAGATTAAAATATTTCATTTTCATCCATAATACATTCCTTCACCCTTAAGGAATCTCACATTGGTCACACTTAAGCACAAAATTCTTTCAAATAAGCCCAAGTCACATTTAAGTCCTATGGAGAACCATTCATCTCTTTAACACTTCTCTGAGAAAAATAAGAAACATAAGAACACTTTAAAAATCATGTAACCATGTCACATGATCTATAGGTCCTCCTTAAGTTCTCATATCTAGCATAATACTCTTCTACTTAAGCACAATTTGTTCAAATAACATTTTGTGCATACAGTCACCATGAGTGAATACATAGTCACATTCTAAGATTTTTTTCATACTACATATAATTGGTAAAAAATTAATAATGAATTTATATCATCCTCATGGAGTCTTTAACACTCCAAAATATCTAAGTCATCATGATATATCAAAACAACATCAGAATGAGATCAAATACCCTTATTAGGTTACTTATATTAACATACATGAACACATAGTCAACTTTGAAACTAAATATATTTAATTAAAAAAATTAGAAATTTAAATTGATATTAATATATTTTAATTTGAGTCCTCTAAAAATTATCTTTTTACACCATGGTCAAATTCTTTATAGATCTAAAGATATAACCAAAATATGAAGCACTAGTTTTTCCTTTGTAAATTCAAATATTCAAAAGCAAATGATCACAGTTAAACTTTGAACACTATTCTTGAATATCATGTCCTCATTAATTATATAAATAATTAACCATCAATATTATTTTAAGGAAATCAACCTTTAACTTTTAATGTACATTATTGGATCTTCATCTTCATTATTTGACTTAATGCACTTCATCGATCTCCTATACATAGCTCGATCTTTATCTCTACTTGACATTAGACATCAAACACTTTTCCTCATATTTATGCTTCCAGAAATATTGGAATTAACATGATCCATTGAACTTAGTCACATGACCTAAGATGAATGGTTAAAGAGATGAATGATCCTTTTTCTAAGATTTATCACATATTAACTAGGGACTAATTTGATCATAACCATATGACCAAATCCCCCTAACTCATCCACACATGACAATGGTGATGTCAACAAACTACTTACTAAGATTTTCTACCATTATATCTAAAATTTCTAGATGAGAAAAATGATGAACTAGGTGAATTTCACTCAAGCACACAATCTCTCCAATCATTATTGAATTTTTGTAGGACCCCTTTCACATGCTCAAATCACCATACTCATCCTTGAACATCTTTAACCAAGCCAAAGCTAAAGATCAACTAGGCCAACTTCAAGAACACTAGGACAAGCACATTTCACACTTTATCATTATCACTTAGGCTATCAAGGCACTTAATACACTCACTTGGACACTAATATGATATCATTGACAACTCTCCAAAAAAAATGTTTGAAATAAATTAGATTTAGCTTTTTGCCTTTGAAATAATTGTCCCAAAACAATTCCAACACTTAACCAAATAAAGTAGAATAATTTTCACAAGAAAATTATGCCTTGTACTTTTGTTGTGGGTTTTGTGTGGAAAATTTTCTCTAAAAGAACTTTAACACTTAGCCAAAATGTGAAAATTTTCCTAAGTTTTAACTTAGGATTTTATAGACTTATTTTGTTAACTACTTAACACCATGAAAATCTACCACTTGCATATATGACTCTAAAAGAACCCTAAGCCACCAAATGACACAAGGAACAATTTATACCATTACCAATTATAGAATGGCATATGAAATTGCATTAAATGAGATAAAACATACCCTATTACATTATTAAAATCTCTTATACAAGATTCTAACTATATGGGGTTAACCCATTTTAGCCTAAGGTAAAAAAGGTCAACATCTTTGGCAATTTCTCAAGGGTTGTATACTTACTATGCCATGAACAATTGCCTAATCCTATACATTTGGATATGTAATCACAATTAAAATAGGTTTGACATACAAATTTCCTTAAACAACACACAAAACATAACTAAATATACATAATAAGCAACACATAGACAAGAAACTAATTAAAAACATAATCTTGCTTCATGATCACTTATGGAACACAACACAAAAATAAAGGAAACAAAATAACTCGAGAATTAACTAACCTAAGATGAAAACTTCCTCCACATTCAAAGGGGAATTTTGAGAGCTCTATTTCTTTATAACATGAAGGGTTGAATAAGACATGTAGCCTTTTGATCCTTGACATTGATGCCGCCATCTTCTCCATGGTGTTTTCTAACTTCATTAGAATGATGTTAAATGAGAACCAAGCATCTCCAAATAGAATATCTATGGAAATAAACTCTTCTTGCATCTAAATAGCCTCAACTTTCTCATATGTTTCCTCAAAAACACTCTCCAATGGTGGTTGAACAAGACACACCTTTTTGTTTCCATGTTGATCTCAATGAGGTTGGGATTGTTCTTAATTACAAGTTCTTCAAGCTCATCAAGAATATTTACATAGTCCACCCAATTTTGGTAATTGTCCTCCATGGGAAACTCTTTTTTTGCCTTCTCAATTACTTGACCCTCAACTTAGCAAAGATATTCAATATTTTGGAAGAGCTTCATTTGTAGCTACCAATCATATTTTTCTTCCATGGAAAATGTTTTATCCACCTTCTCAAGTACTTGGCCCTTAATTTACAAGTTCAAAAATATGATAGGCCTCTCAACCTTTCTTTTCTCCTTGACAAATTATACTCAATGTTTAGGAGTTTCAATCTCTTATTCTTCATGATCCAATACCTTGGTATATAGATAAATATTAGGTGGGTCTCTTGATTATTCTTGAGGTGTAATAACTTCTACTTTTCCCTCACATTCCATGTCTAAAATCTCCTAGATACTAGCATCATCATATTATTTTACGATAATAGATTCTTGATCATTATAATTACCTTCATCTTTATGCTTGATATAATACTTTTCAACATGATCATTAGTATCATTAGCAACCTTGTCATTAGATATAGAATCTCTTGGAGAGAAAAGAGACTTACCCAACTTGTCAAACTCTTTGCATATGGTATTGAGATCTTTCTGTAGTTCTTCTACATTCAAAACATCAGACCTTTTTCCATTCTTATTGAGACAATAATCAACATATTTTTTAGAGGCATTATATGAATCAGATGTAGACTTTTTGGGAGGAGGAGTAAACTTAATGAGTTGATCAAACTCATGACACATGATATCATAATTTTGCCACAAGTCATTTTTATCTAGCTCATGAGTGTCATATTGAAAATCCATTTCATCTATCTTGGTCTCATGAGACTCTCTTAGGATTTCATATTTTTGAGGAATGACTTGAATTTCTTCCTTAATAGTACAATCCTCTTCATGCTTGAGATGGTCATCCAAAACTCCATTTCAAATACCTTTTTCTTCAAGTCTTGGCCACATTCTTCATGGATAGTTAAAAAAGAGTCTTCAATATGTTTTTCCTCATTCAAAAAGGCTAAATTACCCTTGTGTTCACCAATAGGGGTGATTTACTCCTCATAGTCACTCATGACATCCTCTTGGTTAGCCTTGCCTTGGATTTGATCCTCTTCACTTGCTTCTCTCAAGATGTGTTCATGTGAAGGAGCTACAATATGAGATTAATTAGAAGGTTTATTGATTGCTGATGAAGTGTGAGGTGAAGGATGAGGCCTAAGAGTGGATTTAGGAAAGAGAAAAACACTATTAAGATCATAGGGAAGTGACTTATTCAACTTATTAGAAGGACAAACATCGACATAAATATGAACCTCACCTTACCAATATATTTCTTAGAATTCTTTAATAGCAACATGTTTATTTTTTAGCTCTTTATCCTCCCACATACTTAGTCTATCTATTTAACATTGAAGGAAATTATTTTAAAAGTCCATTTGTTCCTTGATCTCCTATTTAGTTCCTTCTAGTTCTTCAAATGTCTCTAACTTTTCCATATAATTCTGGGTAGTACCTCTCAACCATTTGATGAGATGATCAGGAAGCATATCATACTCGTCATCCCATGTTATCATTTCATATTCACTAACTAGTGACTATGGTATGGATGCCAAAAAGGATTTGATATAGGATGGAAAATTTGAAGGAAGAGGAGGGTAATGATGGGTATCAAGACTGATTTCATCTTATTTCATTTTAATATATAAGAGTATATATCTTACATCATAATACCTTTGTGTAAATCCATGTAAACATCTATTTCCTCATGGCAAGACTCATAGGAGTACTCTTGAAGATCATAGGAATCATGTTATGGTTGATAGGGATAATTTTAAGACTAATATAGAGGCATTTATTGATAGGTATAATGGTAGCCTTCCTCATAGGGTTGTCCAATAACATGATGTCTATACTAGGGGAAAATGGAGGATTATATGGATGCCATGGCTTATAGGGTTGATATCAATTTTGATAGGGATGTTGGGGAGTATATAGTGGTTCATATCAAGGATAATAAAAAGGTCCATGGTAGGGATATTTAGAATATCCATTCATGTCAACTTCATGTATCAAATGAAATACAAAAACTAATCAAAACTTTAACTAGAGATACCTGGACTGCTTATAACTAGAAGTTATCATTTGGAGTCACCATTGGTGTTAGGTTTCTTGATTTGAAAATATCATATAGGAAATACACACCAATAATATTTATACTCTCTTAGACCCGGTCCCACTGGGAGTACCAAAACTATTGTCACCAAATATTTCACCCTAGAAGAAGTTGTTCAATCCTCTTTTAGATTTGGGAAACATGAGAACAATTCTAGGTATGTGGGTTTACCTATATTAGAAATAAGCCTCTAGATTTAAGGGAACACAAGTATTTCAATATGGAGGTGAGATGCATGAGAAATAAGGTAAATGAACCATAGGCTAGTTACAAATACTAAGGCTCATTGTACACTTAAAAAAAGGATCATATACTTGACAACACTTCATATGACCTATTAGAATAGGAACTCTTACATAAAGATGAAAGGATAAGAGAAGAAAGGATAGATAATTATCACTTTCCATTACCATACATCACTTACATACATAAACAATTATTTAAGAACTCAAAATCAGATTTGTATTAATGTTGAAAGGCAAAATATGACATCATTCTAGTAGGGCTCTACCATACATGGAGTGGAATTATTTTACAAAGGCTAAAATTATAGATACATATAGTGTTTGAGAGAGAAGCAGGAAAATAGAAGTCCCAAGCAGAAACAAATGAGTTCAACCTCCTTTTAATCATAGTTACAACTGCACCTAAAATTATGCTCATTCAAGCTCCTAAATTGATCCAGGTCACTTCAATCGATTGCCCGCCTACATTATTCCTTCATTGATGCTTCACTATGGTTGAAATGGTGGGATAAAATTGTTTCAAACTAAACTCTAGCATGAAAATAGTTACAAAAAATGTATCAATATGTTAGGGTTTTATCATGGTTCTAACTACTCTTTACTAGTCTGTCATGGTACGCAAGAGTGGAGAGAAGTATATATATATATATATATATATATATATATATATATATATATATATCTGTGTGTGTGTGTGTGCCTTCATGAAATCGTCTAGAATAAGAGCTCTTATCTATGTTAGACCATGCTTGAACTTAGCTCCATGATTTTATTCACCTTGCCCCATTAGGAATTGTTTTATTAACCTTCGTTTAAGTTACTTAGGCTCACCTTAATTTGATTGGCCATCAAAAAATGACATGGATCATTGATATTTTGAATCATTTCACTCCATTGATTTACTTGATGTGAACAAATGAAATCTTTATATCCCTTTCTAGCTAAAATGTACTCATGCCACTTGTCAATCATGCATTGATCTCAAGATCCTATTGTAAACCTACTACTTTATGTGTTTACTCTATGTGGTGGCCTCTTATATTCCTTGATGTTTTGACTCATCTTGCACTATCAAATCAAGATTCTTGATGCAATATGGACAATAGATCTCATTGGGCCCATTTTACTAACAATTGAATTCAAACTGTTATATTTTTTATTGATAGATCTATATCATCATATATTCCCCAACTATAGATCTTTAAAGGGCTTATACCTAGGGAGATTTTGACTTGTTTGAATCTATCATAAACCATTAGATCTTAAGTGTCAGTATGTGATCTCACATGGACCATTGTATCTTGATCAACTTTAAACCTTTTAAGGACCTTTTGAACCAAAAATAATTACTTTATGGAGCTCAAACTTGATGTTAACATGAATATATTATATTAATAGACCAACTTTAAAAGAATGGATGTGGAATAAAAAAGGTCATGGAGGCACCAAACTTATAGGAGATGTTCTTAATGCTAAAATTATTGTGCCCACTTGATCTACTCGCTCTGAGATCTTTCTAAGTGCATTTACAAAATGTTTAAATGCACTGACCTATGATTTTTGCATGACATCTACATGATTTTCACTGATTATTTGAATATGAAGGGCTACTTGACAAAGCTTGAATTTCATAATTACATGAACAACTTACTCTATAAGTCCAATTTTGAATGCTCATAACTTGAGATAAGAAGCTCAAGCAAACCTAAAACTTTTAGGATATGATATAGGTGAAAAGAGCTCCATGGTGCTACAATAATTTGGCTTGCATGGATTTCTAAGTGAAAATGAAAAATTATCAAACAAGCTAGTCTTCTCATTTCCATGTGATGTGTAGGATAGTTTGGCCCCTTAGACTTGACAAGATAAACTTTGAAGGTTTTGATATCAAGATAGAAGACTCATCGAGATATGAAACTTGTAAATAATTATTTTGGAACTAAGGATATTGATCATGCATGATATGATGGTTATGTGAGGCTTCCTAAGCTCATTTATAAAATGCATAAACATGTTATCCAATCTGGTTCTTCATGATGTCTTGATGATGGTCTAGTCCTTAAACTTTCCCAAGTCATTTTGATTTAATCCTTCAAGGTCCTAATGAGTTTTTGAGAGTTTTCCAACATGGTTCATGTCCTTCTGAGCTTATGAACACTGTGATATTTTTCTTGGATTAATTTTTAAGGATTGGAAAAATAATTTTTCTAAAACCATTCAATTCCATTGGAGCTTAACTTTTGCAATATTTATAAAGATATTTTCCTTGGGCCTTTTGTATCAGACAATTTCCATGAAAGAATTATACCTTATACATTTGTTTTAGTCACTTTGTCTTTGGATTTTTTTGAAAAGACATTTCCTTTAGGAGTTTTCTCAGGATACATGTTGCTAAAAAAATGTCTGAAAGAATTAGGTCTTTAGGAAAATTATCCTAGATAATTTTTCCTGACACAAATGAACTTAGCTACCTTTTTCATGGATAAAATGTCTAAAAAAAATTTCTTTGGGATTTTCACTCATCCACATTCCCTGAAAGAATTAAGTTTATGAATTTTTTGTTTCGAACAAAATGTCCAAAATAAAATAGACTTAGATTTTTTCCTTTGTGATAATTTTCTCATAAGAATTCCAACACAACCAAATAAAGTGGAATAATTTATCTGAGATAATTATGCCTTTTACTTTTGTTTCGAGCTTTATGTGGAACAATTTTTCTAAAAAAAATCTAATACTTAGCCAAAAGTTGAAATATTTCCTAAGTGTAAGCTTAGGTTTTTCTAGACTTGTTTTAGTAATAGTTCAACACCATGAAAACCTACCACTTACATATATGACTTAAAATGACCCTTAAAACACCAAATGGCATAGGTACCAAGTTAGACCATGATCACAGCTAGAATGGCATATGAAATGACATCAAATGAGCTACAACGTACCCTATGACATTATAAAAACCCCCATATACAAGATTTTTGACTATAGAGGGTTGACCCATTTTGGCTTAGGGTAAAAATGGTCAACATGACCTAGGCTAAAATATTAAATTAAGCTCAAAAAAATGATCTATAAGGGTGCCACTTAGTAGTTAAGTATTATTTTGGGGAAATTGTTAAAACCTTTGTGTGTGGGGAATTATTTTGGGGTCCCTAATTTTGTTAGACAAAATCTTTGAAACACAAAGTCTGAAAGAATTATATTTTCATCAGATAAAAACCCACAATTTAATTCCATCAAAGGAATTGTTTCAGACAAAATATCTGCAATAATTTTTCTAAAGACCCAATTCTATTAGATAAATGTCTAAGGAAATTATCCCAAAGGGTAGGTCCATAGGGAAATGGCTTGGGATAAAAGTCTCGAAGGGTAAGTCTAGTAAGGGAAAGGATCAATGCAAAAAGGCCAAAGAGTAGTTCCAAATAAGACCAAAGGACATGTTTAAAAAGGGCTAAAGGGGAAAGGCCCAAGAAAAAAGCCCTGAAGGCTCACTCCAAGAAATCTAAGGGATATACTGTGTAGGGAAAAATGACCATGATAAAAATTTCCTAAGGGTCTACTTCATAAGTCAAATGTTTAGGATAGAATTTTTGAAGGGTAGGTTTGAAAGGGTTGAAGGGTAGGTCAATTTTGTTCGGAAAACTACCCATGGAAAAAACACCATAGTTTATTTTTGTGGGTTAAAATGTTTGAGACATAACTTATAAATGACTTAGCCTAGGGTAAAAGGTCCAAAATAATTAGTCCAAGACAAAATTCCCAAAGGATAGGATCGTAGGGAAAAGTACCCATGACAAGAATTCCAAAGGGTCTGCTTCAAAAGGGTCAAAGGGTCATTTCA
This sequence comes from Torreya grandis, assembly GCA_037957365.1. Classification (NCBI taxonomy): domain Eukaryota; kingdom Viridiplantae; phylum Streptophyta; class Pinopsida; order Cupressales; family Taxaceae; genus Torreya; species Torreya grandis. The sequence continues at coordinate 402,435 of JARHVA010003275.1, read as the reverse complement.
AAAAGGGCCGAAGGGTAGGTTAATTTCATCGATAAAAATACCCATCAAGAAAATCCTATTGACCTAGTTCTGTTGGGGGAATTATTCTAGACAAAATGTCTATAATAATGCTTTTGACAATAATAAGTCCACAACAAAAATCCCATGGCAAAAATCTTGACAAAGACAAAATGCTTTGAGGAAAATGTTTGATAAAGATAAGCTAGATAAAAGACCCAAAGTAATTACTTCTGATATAATAATCTTGATATGGATAACTTGACAAAGACTCCTAAAAGGTATAAAGTTTAGTCAATGAAAACACAATACCAATGGAACTTTTCCAAAGTACTAAAAAGGATAATAATCAATCTTATCCTATATTTTTCATAAACATATAGAAGAGGGGTTCAAATTCAAGACCATAGTTTAAAAAAAGTGGATCCCCATTTCTAATAAAAAGAAGGGGGATGTTAGATATAACAAATGGTGAGTTATAGGAGGAATACTCCCGAGTATTCAAGAACCCAAATTTTTTGGTTTGTAATCTTAAATCAATCATGAAGTGTGCCATAGAAGAATATATAAATCATAAACATGAAAGAGACTCCTAAGTTCATTCACATAACATACATGAATTTTAATTTCTTGGATCTATATGTGTCAATCATGTAGTTTATTTAAACTTTGTTGTGATGAGTTTTTCAAAGGCTTGATGAAACTATAGGTTTCATTATAGTATCTATTAAAGCTCAAAAATAAGTGAATATTAGGCATTGATATACTACCATCTAGGTGTCCATATCCATGACAGAGATAACTTAGTTTCCTTCTCTTCTTATTCCATTATTTTTTTTTATCATGATATGTGGTAAATTGACCTAATTTCATCATGTTAACCTTTTGATTTTTTTTTAAAAAATTCTTTCGATCTTTTGAACTCATTAGTTTTCTCTTATTTTGTTCTTATTTTATTTTTGAATTAAAATAGAAGAGTTAGAACCTCAGTGAGCTGGTATAATTATAAAATAAATCATTACTAGAATATCCTTGCCAGCTACACTTATACCTAGAATTGTCACTTCCAATAGGTATTTAATGTGATAAGTGCATTTAATCCAATAAAATAAGAAAAATTTATAAATTTGTATGAATTAATCTAAGAGAAAATTCCACATTCTTAGTAAAAGTTTTCAATTGTGACACAATCCATAATAATTCATGATTACCTACCTTATTCCTAAATAATAAAAAACACAGAAATACACCTAATCTATAAACTAGTCCTAAAGTGTCAAGATTTTAATTTTCACCTTTTATACAAGTCATAATCTTAGTTGGTTTGTATTTTTAGGCTATTTATAGTTAAAACAAACACAATTCCAATCATCAAAGAAAGAAAAGAATAACTAATCTAATAAAGCAAAAACCTAATCTTAGACAACACTGAAATCTAATCTAGAAAACATGAAATCTAATTTATGAAAGAAGGAAAGATTAATATATAAATAAGGAAACTAATTTAATAAAGAAATAAATATAATATATGAAAATAATAAATCTAATCTAATCCTACAGCTACATCATTTGTCCCTCGTTACTCAATGACATCAACAATCGACACGTCCTTGAAGTAGTGTTTCAAGAACTATCCATTGACTAGATACATAAGCTCATTGATTTATAGATCCTTTTAAAAAAATGAATTATTGCCCATGATATCTAAATATGATATGGTCCAATCCATAGTGGGTCAAACTTGTCATGTTGTCCTTTCTTCTCATGGGTTTTATTCCAAAGTATCACTAGATCTGAAATCTTGAATGCTTTAAATTTTTATCTTTTATTAAACCACCTATTGACCACATCCTAGTGTTTGTTGAATGAAAGTAAGGCCTAAATCATTAAATATTCCATTTATATTATGTCTATCAATCTTTATTCTGCTTTATTTCTTAGTTCTATATAGTCTTACATAAACTAATAAGTGGGTAGATTTAACATGATAGGGAATATTAGCCTATATCTATACACTAGTAGGTAAGGTGAAGCTTTAAGCACTTGATTGTATCTACTATGTTCTACCCAAAGACAATAATTTGATAAATTGTGATAATCCCTAGGCTTATCACCTACTAATTTCTTAATTGCATCAATCAAATTCTTATTCATTGATTTTGCTAGTCCAGTTCCCTAAGGGTAATAGTTGGAATATGACCTAATAATAATCTAGTTTTCATGTTCCCACTCAATAAATTCTATTGATATAAAACCTGGTCCATTGGCATAAACTACAAGAATGGGTGTGCCAAATCTAGTTGTTATGTGTTCCTCCATGAAGTGAATCACATCTTGTGCTCTGTAGTTCTTTGTGGCTATGGATTTGGTTCATCTAGTGTAGTAGTCTATAGTAGTAAGGAGAAATTTATGTCCTACCAAGGAATTTGGATTGATGACATCAATTAAGTCTAGACATTATTAGGTGAATGGCCTTCCTTCAATAACCAAATATAGAGGAATTATTGCATATACATTTTCCTTAGATAGAAATTAACATTTATGGCATGTTCTCACATGAACATGAGAATCCTTGAAGACTATTGGCCACTAGTAGCCCATTATTAATATCCTATGGGCTATGGTATTCCTAGAAGGATGACCACTACCTATGTTATGATTCAAGTTTTCTAGAATTTTTTTAGCTTCCTCTGTAGATACACACCTGAGATAAATACCTTCATAATTTCTTCTATAGAGGACTTCCTTCTTGATCATGTAATGAGAAAATTTGAGCCTCAAATATCTTCTCTTCTCTCTATTGAGTTATGGGGATGTCATGTCCCCTTTTTAGTTGACATGTTTAGACTTGATGATTAGCCTATTATGCGACCTTCGTAGGCTGATAGGATGGATAGAGGGTCATGATGGAGCTTGGCTTGGCTTCGATTAGCAAAATTTGTCTAGTTGGCTTATCATTCAGGGTCTTTCAGACACGTTTACCTAAGCTCCTATTATTTAGGGATATTTGACATATAGCAAAGCTCCCTTGTTTTGGTATGGTCATGTGCAGATTCACTCCCTGATTCACCAGCTTTAGACGGTTCGAGGATCTGACATGTATTGAGGGAGATATTAATATTTGATTGATTTAATCAAATATTAATTATTTGGTCTAATTTTAATTAGGAAACCCTAATTCTTAATTATGAAACCCTAATTAGGGAAAGCACACCTTTGGAGGATATAAGGGTTTCTTATTGGAGGGAGGCAAATTATTCAATGATTATGAGATTATGATTATTGATTTTGCTAAGAATTCTTCTGAGAAGACTGAGCCAAGGGTTCCAGTATTTTGTTTGCATTGAAGAACGTCCACTCTTCAGTGTGTGCGGTTTGAGAGGTAACTTCATACAGAAGTTGTCATAGAGCTTTCCAGGTATTTATTTTATTAGAGTTTGATTCAGTAATTGTTTAGAATAAAGATCTTTCATATTAGGCTATATTTATTTAGATCTAGAGTACAGCATACAGGCTGCACTATTTTCCATTAGCTTTTGTACGGGATCCGTACAGATCTATACAAATCCATACCATTCTGCATCAAGCCAGAAAGCTACCATGGGAAGCACAGAGACTGACATTGGTAGTCCAGTGACCAACATCGTTCGACTTAAAAACTGACATCGGCAAGATATCGACCGACATCGGCCGACATAGGTCATCAGAGACCGACGTCGGCAGTTTTCGTAGTGTTATACCACCAACAACAATAGTATAATTGATGATGGTGACTGTGTTTTTAACACAGTAACCCGAGACAGACCAGATCCAAGATTTATTTCTAGTTTATAGAAAATTTAGGTTTTTAAGATAGTATTTTAATATTCTTTTATATGTATGAAAGAGGAATTCTATTGTAATCATCTAGATGAATAATATGATCATTGATTTGCCAGTTAAGAGATTATACTATGGTTTATTTATTTATTTAGAAATTATTTTGCAAAAATCGCAATTTGTTCTTATTTCATACGAAAAATTAGAATACACAGAAAAGAAATTAAGAGCTTTGTCTTTCTACAGTCCCTATTGGTTGGGGATATTATAGTGGTATCAGAGCTAAATCCTACCATCCTGAGGGTTTGACATTCTTATGCAGCCACAAGAGTTGGGACCACATAGGTATAACACACGCAGTAGAGCCTTACTTGAAGGTACCCATGTGTTAGATCAGCCATCGATCATCATGAGTGATAGACGTGAGGGTAGCCCACCCAAGGGCCACATGTATGATGATGATCAGGGCACCAGAGAATTCTACCATGTTATGATGACAGGCCAACAATAGATGAATCAGGCAATACAGGGACTCACTACTATGGTAAAGAGGATGAACACACCTATTCGATAGAATGGGGAGCAAGGAGATAACAGGAGTGCTACTATTAATTAGAGACCACAGCTGACCCTTTCTAGGATAGCTGATAAGCCTACACGACCTACATTTGTTAATAATGATTCAAAGGCCAACCCAGCAACACCGCCTTTGGATTGAGAGGATCTTAATGATCTACGTAGGAGAAAGCTTTGCTTATACTACAAAGGTCCATATGATGCCAATCATGATTGTACTTTGAGGCCTAAGGGCAAGGCAAATCATGTGATGTGGGTGTATTGTGAGGATTCAAAATCAGAAGATTCCAAATAGTAAGATAGTTCTGAGGAGTCAGAGGCAGAGGCTTCAAAGCCTAAGGTAGAGGCAGATTTAGAGCTACACATATAGGAGGCAATGAAGGTGGCTCACCAGGATTTTGAGAGACATGTGGTCGAGCTTAGTCATGAGGATTTGGACTCTCAGTTAGTTATAGAGGATGAGGGAGTAGGAGATCATGACGATGAGATAGTTTCAGCAGCAGCTTCTTCAGAGTTAGATGAGGATGAGTCCGATGCTTCCATTCAGAGTGTCGAGGTGTACTCAGATGTTAGTACACTGAGTGTTGGTCATCTTGAGGTGAGTTTAGATCAGGAGTTAGCACATTTGGTGGGTACTTAGCTTTCTTTTACAGTAAGGTCACATGTCGTTGATGATATGAGTTTGTCTAGCATTCACACTACAGATTCAGAGATTGTAGTGGGTATAGGAGACATGTGCATGAAGTTAGTTGGTATTGTTCACATTATTTAGGTAAGGAGTTTACTTGAGTTTCTAGTTGATTTCCATTCATGGATTGGATGTTGGGATCCTTATCTTGGTACTTGGGATGATTTGATGCCATGGGATGGGAGTTGTGATAGACATGGCATGGTGATTGGTGATGGGGTTGATAGTTTGTTGGTGCATGACTTACATCAGAGATATGTTGATCATAGTAGAGGTATGGTGTGTGGATTCTCCACACTTGGCTTAGTTCCATTTGGGATTTGTTGCAGAGTTGGAGTGTGCCTTCCGCATAGCATGGTGGAATGTGTACCTGGTATTTGTGATCTTAGAGATTGGTTGAGTTGCATTCACCAGTTTGATTGTGGATTCCTCTTGGCTATATTTCAGAGGATATTTTAGGAGTTTACATTGATTAACAATAGCATAGATCATGACTACATATGGGATCCAGGTGGATTGATTAGTTTGTTATTCAGCGATTGCTTGAGGGCAAGCAATTTCAGGAGGGGCAGATTGTAATGTCCCCTTTTTAGTTGACATGTTCAAACTTGATTATTAGCCTATTATGTGACCTTCGTAGGCTGATAGGATGGATAGAGGGTCATGATGGAGCTTGGCTTGGCTTCGATTAGCAGAATTTGTCCAGTTGGCTTATCATTTAGGGTCTTTTAGACATGTTTGCCTAAGCTCCTATTATTTAGGGATATTTGACATACAACAGAGCTCCCTTGTTTTGGTATGGTCATGTGCAAAATCACTCCCTGATTCACTAGCTTTAGATGGTTCGAGGATCTAACATGTATTGAGGGAGATATTAATATTTGATTGATTTAATCAAATATTAATTATTTGGCCTAATTTTAATTAGGAAACCCTAATTCTTAAATATGAAACCCTAATTATGGCAAGCACACCTTTTGGAGGATATAAGGGTTTCTTATTGGAGGGAGGCAAATTATTCATTGATTATGAGATTATGATTATTGATTTTGCTAAGAATTCTTCTGAGAAGACTGAGCCAAGGGTTCCAGTATTCTGTTTGCATTGAGGAACGTCCACTCTTCAGTGTGTGCGATTTAGAGGCTGTGAAATATCAGCTGATCTATTTCTGATTTGAGAGGTAACTTCATACAAAAGTTGTCATAGAACTTTCCAGGTATTTATTTTATTAGAGTTTGATTTAGTAATTGTTCAAAATAAAGATCTTCCGTATTAGGCTATATTTCTTTAGATCTAGAGTACAGCATATAGGCCACACTATTTTCCATTAGCTTTTGTACAGGATCCATACATATCTATATAGATCTGTACCATTTTGCATCAAGCCAAAAAGTTGCCATGAGAAGCATAGAGACTGACATCGGCAGTCCAGTGATCGACATCGGTTGACCCAAGTCGTTAGAGACCGATGTCGGTAGTTTTCATAGTGTTATACCACCGACAGCGGTAGTATAACCGATGATGGTGACTGTGTTTTTAACATAGCAACCCGAGACAGACTAGATCTAGGGTTTATTTCCAGTTTACAGAAAATTAAGGTTTTTAAGATAGTATTTTAATATTCTTTTATATGTATGATATAGGACTTCTATTGTAATCATTTGGATGAATAATACGATCATTGATTTTCTATTTAAGAGATTATACTGTGGTTTATTTATTTATTTGGAAATTATTTTGCAAAAATTGCAATTTGTTCTTATTTCATACAAAAAATTAGAATACACAAAAAAGAAATTCAGAGCTTTGTCTTTCTATAGTCCCTATTGGCTATAGATATTATAGTGGTATTAGAGCTAAATCCTGCCATCCTGAGGGTTTGACAATCTTATGCAGCCACAAGAGTTGGGACCACATAGGTATAACACATGCAGTAGAGCCTTGCTTGAAGGTACCCAGGTGTTAAATCAGCCACCGATCATCATGAGTGACAGACATGAGCGTAGCCCACCTAGGGGCCATAGGTATGATGATGGTCAAGGCACCAGAGAATTCTATCGTGTTATGATGACAAGCCAGCAGCAGATGAATCAGGCAATACAGGCACTCACTACTATGGTAAAGAGGATGAACACACCTGTTCGATAGAATGGGGAGCAAGGAGATAACAGGAGTGCTACTGTTAATCAGAGACCATAGCTAACCCATTCTAGGATAGCTGATAGGCCTACATGGCCTACATTTGTTAAGAATGATTCAAAGGCCAACCCAGCAACACCACCTTTGGATCGAGAGGATCTTAACGATCTATGTAGGAAAAAGCTTTGCTTATACTGCAAAGGTCCATATGATGCCAATCATGATTGTCCTTTGAGGCCTAAGGGTAAGTAAAATCATGTGATGTGGGCGTATTGTGAGGATTTGGAATACAAAGATTCTGAACAGCAGGATAGTTCTGAGGAGTCAGAGGCAGAGGCTTCAAAGCCTAAGGCAGAGGCAGATTTAGAGCTACACATACATGAGGCAATAAAGGTGGCTCACCAAGATTATGAGAGACATGTGGTCAAGCTTAGTCATGAGGATTTTGACTCTTAGTTAGTTGTAGAGGATGAGGGAGTGGGAGATCGTGATGATGAGATAGTTTCAACAGCAACTTCTTCGGAGTTAGATGAGGATGAGTCTGATGCTTGCATTCAGAGTGTGGAGGTGTACTCAGATGTTAGTACACTGAGTGTTGGTCATCTAGAGGTGAGTTTATATCAAGAGTTAGCACATTTGGTAGGGACTCAGCTTTCTTTTATATTAAGGTCACATGTCGTTGATGATATGAGTTTGTCTAGCATTCACACTCTGGATTCAGAGATTGTAGTGGGTACATGAGACATGTGCATGAAGTCAGTTGGTATTATTCACATTATTTAGGTAAGGAGTTTACTTGAGTTTCCAGTTGATTTCCATTCATGGATTAGATGTTGGGATCCTTATCTTGGTACTTAGGATGATTTGACACCATGGTATGGGAGTTGTGATAGACATGGCATGGTGATTGGTGCTAGGGTTGACATTTTGTTGGTGCATGACTTACATCAGAGATATGTTGATCATAGTAGAGGTACGGTGTGTGGATTCTCCACACTTGGCTTAGTTCCATTTGGGATTTGTTGCAGAGTTGGAGTGTGCCTTCCACATAGCATGGTGGAATGTGTACCTGGTATTTGTGATCTTAGAGATTGGTTGAGTTGCATTCACCAGTTTGATTTTGGATTCCTCTTGGTTATATTTTAGAGGATATTGTAGGATCTTGCATTGATTAACATCAGCATAGATCATGACTACATATGGGATCCAGGTGGATTGATTGTTTTGTTTTTCAACGATTGCTTGAGGGCAAGCAATTTCAGGAGGGGCGGATTGTCATGTCCCCTTTTTAGTTGACATGTTCAGACTTGGTGATTAGCCTATTATGCGACCTTCGTAGGCTGATAGGATGGATAGAGGGTCATGATGGAGCTTGGCTTGGCTTTGATTAGTAGAATTTGTCTAGTTGGCTTATCATTCAAGGTCTTTCGAACATGTTTGCCTGAGCTCCTATTATTTATGGATATTTGACATACAGTGAAGCTCCCTTGTTTTGGTATGGTCATGTGAAAAATCACTCCCTGATTCACCAGCTTCAGACGGTTCAAGGATCTGACATGTATTGAGGGAGATATTAATATTTGATTGATTTAATCAAATATTAATTATTTGGCCTAATTTTAATTAGGAAACCCTAATTCTTAATTATGAAACCCTAATTAGGGAAAGCAAACCTTTTGGAGGATATATGTGTTTCTTATTTGAGGGAGGCAAATTATTGATTGATTATGAGATTATGATTATTGATTTTGCTAAGAATTCTTCTGAGAAGACTAAGCCAAGGGTTCTAGTATTCTATTTGCATTGAAGAACATCCACTCTTCAATGTGTGTGATTTAAAGGCTATGAAATATCAGCTGATCTATTCCCAATTTGAGAGGTGACTTCATATAGAAGTTGTCACAGAGCTTTCCAGGTATTTATTTTATTAGAGTTTGATTCAGTAATTGTTTAGAATAAAGATCTTCTATATTAGGCTATATTTCTTCAGATCTAGAGTACAGCATATAGGCCACACTATTTTCCATTAGCTTTTGTATGGGATCCATACAGATCTATACAAATCCGTACCATTTTGCATCAGGCTGGAAAGCTACCATGGGAAACACAGAGACTGACATCGGCAATCCAGTGACTGACATTGGTCGACTCAGAAACTGACATCAGTAGGATATCAACCGACATCGGCTGACCCAGGTCGTCAGAGACTGACGTTGATAGTTTTCACATTGTTATACCACCGACATCAGTAGTATAACCGATGACGGTGACTATGTTTTTAACACAGCAATCCGAGACGGACCAGATCCAGGGTTTATTTCCAGTTTGCAAAAAATTTAGGTTTTTAAGATAGTATTTTAATATTCTTTTATATGTATGACAGAGGACTTCTATTGTAATCATCTGGATGAATAATACGATCATTGATTTTCTAGTTAAGATATTATACTATGGTTTATTTATTTATTTGGAAATTATTTTACAAAAATCGCAATTTGTTCTTATTTCATACAAAAAATTATAATACATAGAAAAGAAATTCAGAGCTTTGTCTTTCTACAGTCCCTATTGGTTGGGGATATTATAGGGGAACAAGTTCCTATAAGTAAATACTATATTATATTAGTATACCATTCTCATTAGATACTTGAGATTTACATACCTCTTCAATCGTGATGCATAGATTTGGTTCAATCATAAGTTGAATAATGCCTTAGCCCTAAACAAATGTTACAAGCTTGATATCTATGTGAAATTATTACATCTTAGCCATCCATTTGCCTGATCATTATCCTAAATTATTTTATTATAGGGTGAGTTTGACGATAGGATTAGGTATAATGGTGATGTTTTTATTCCTTAAGATGTAATTTCAAAACTTTTTTACTACCTTGACAAGGCAAGAAATTAATTTTTTATCATAGAATATCTAAGCTCTACAGCATTCAAACTTGTGATCATAAACATAATCAAATTCTTAGTCTCCTCCTTTTTATACATGATGATGGTAGAAATCATATGTTCTAAAGTGAATGAGTATAGGTAAAAATATTTATTAAAATTTTGTGATATTGCATATTTAATGTCCTAGAAGGACTATTGGGCTTTAACCATCCACTCTATTTTGGCATCCTTTTTGAGCATGGCATTCAAGGGTCTAACGATATCTAAAATTCCTAAGATGGACTTCCTTTTGAAGTTAATTTTTATGAAGAATGATTTAAGCTCCTTATTGGTTAGTGGCTAAATTTTTGAAATTACTTGAATTCTATCTAGATCAATGGTGATCCCATCCTTGGTGATGATGTGACATAAAATCTTGCCTTTGGTGACTCTAAATATACATTTATTTTGTTTTAATGAAATACTAAACCTTTTTCATCTCTTAAATATGGACTTTAGATGACTTATGTGATCCTTCCTATGCTTTGAAAACATCTTAAGAAGATCCATGTAGATGATTATGCATTTTCCTATCAACACTTTGAATGCATGATCCATGGCACATTGAAAGGTAGATCTTAGATTTATTAGACCAAATGAAATCCTCTTATATTCATAAGTTCCCCACCTGAACACTTTATTCATTCTATCTTTAGATTGTACCAATACCTGATTATAGCCTAAAAATCTATCCAAAAAAGACATTATTTTAGAACCACTTAATATTTGTATCACTTCATCTAGAGAAGGTAAAGGGTAATTTACCTTTTTATAAGCCTTATTCAAGTTCCTAAAATGCACACATAATCTGATCTCACCATTCTTCTTTCTTACTGGTACAAAATTGGCCACCCAAGTAGAATGTCTTACTATAAAAATGAGTTTTTTGCTTAACAACTTCTCTACTTCTATCTGAATGAAAATCTCTAAGATAGGATTGAATAATATCTAAATTTTTCTAAATGGCTTATGATCTAACTTCAAATGAGTCATATGGGTAATGACCTATGGGTTATATACTTTCAAATATTCATCTATCCAGGCAATGACATCCCTATACTGAGTGATTAGATCCTTCACTCGCTATCTCTCTTTTGGGATACAATTAAGACTAATATTAATATAACATGGGCTATTCTCATCTCCTATATTTTCTCATCTAAAATATAATTCATTGACCTTTGGATATCTTAGCTGCTATTCTTGAGGATCTATGTCGAATGGTCTTTCTAAAGAGACTAACCCAACTAAAATTTGACTCTCTTTGAGTTGGAGAATGCCTTATTTATCTGATTCCTCTTGATATTAGTGATTAATTTCCTTATCATTGATGATTTGGGATTTAAATTCCCCTAAATTATTTAAAAATTAAATAATATGCTGGTCATCATCAAATACCTATAAATATTCTACCTTATTCAAAATAGAGGAGAAATGTACCAACTCAATTGAGAACTTTTTTACCTTAGATTCTTGTAGTGGCTCTAGATTGGTAGCAATAATAGTTAATGAATCAATGGCTTGATTTTTATCTCTAAAAAGTGATACTATTTTGGAATCTTCAAAGCTTTCAATCAGGTCCCATGATATGTGTTTGTATCTCTTTAAAAAAGATAACTTGCATTGGTATTTATTTCTGACATGATTGATTCACCAGCTCTGAGTTTCTAAATGTTGATATTTGTTTTATATGATTATTAAGTGCAAATTCTAATCCCAAAATTAGAGCCTCAATCATCTCTATTATTCATGCATGGAAATTACAATCTATATGCTACCAAGAACTTTTTATCTTATGAATAAATTAGTTGGATTCCCATGCCTAATCCTTTCTTGAATCTAGCACCATTAAAGTGTAGAGTCCATAGTTGATTGGAACCTTCATGTTTTGGCTTCTCTACTTTATTATGATTGGTAAAAGTATAAATACCAAGTTTGGGTGACTCATAATTTACGTCTTCATTCTTGACAATATATTTCATAATGGGATACTTAATTCTTGACTCTTTATCAACTTTGATTTGATTTGTTACTCCTCTCCACTGTAGTTGTTGACCAAATTAGATTCTTGGGTCAAATTGGGGCACCCCTAGGTAAAACATTGGTTTTATAGACGTTTTTGGGGGTATAATATCTTGTCATGAGGTTTTTCATAGGTTATTTAATGTTATTCAATATATATTAGCCTTAGTCATAAATTTCATTAGCCAACATATCATTTTAAGGGTTAAAAAAGTGAATTTAATGCTTTACACATGGTTTTTTTAGAAATTTGAAGGTTAAAAGATATGATTGCATGCCCCATGTGTCCCTAGAAGTCCTAAGTAATAGATAAATATGGCATGATATGCAAAAGAAAAATCAGTTTTCTAGTGAAAGGAGGAAAAAATGGCATTTGTATGACCTCTTTTGGAAGTGTGCCACATGAAAAAGGTTTAAATATGACTCTTCAACTTCTCCATGCTTATATCCATGTTTTAAAAGATCTGAAAGTGTCATTTTAATGCCAAAACTATTCTACTCCTTTTCACCTTCTTAGAAAGTAAAAGTGACCTATATATTTATACATGGCATAATTAACATAAGGGGTTTCAATAAAAATGTTATTTGGGGTGTATTATACACTCAATTATCTTCCATTTGATGTTTTATTGTAGAGGAATGGTGTTCTAATATTTATGAACCATTCCTAATAACTTAACCTTTCAAATCTGCTTGCTAATATATGTACCCTACAAGTTTTGCTCTTATTTATGAAATTTTATACAATTAACTTACTAAGATTGGCTCTATAATATTTTTAATCCCTTATCTCATTTTCTCCATGTTTGGTTTCACTTTTGGATTTTATTTGATGAGCCAACTAGCTCAATTTGCAAAGAGTGGTGTGAGGTTACAGTAATTTCTACATTGTTCTAAAAATTTGGTCTTTTATATAGGTTTTGTGTGAATGTAAAAGGATGTCCTATGTTCCTAAAATTCATATTTTCACCTCATTTTATGTTTTGGTTCCATCATGTCATCCTTTGAGTAGTTTGTAAGTTTGTGTTCTTCCATTGTCAACTCTTTACCCAAATTCACTTGTAGTCACTTGTATGAGCTTGTTCAACGTGTCCATGGAGTTGTAATTAGAGTATATTAGTTATTAAAACAAAGAGGATTTGTAAGGAGTTAATTTATATGCTTATGAAATAGTTACGATGTTGTCACATGCTCAATTTCCATGCTAAAATAGTCATGAGATGTTTATGCATGATTTATCCTAGATGTGTGCAAGGGGTTTCATGTTGGAAATGGTGGTTTTAAGCTAATTTAAAAGTTTTATTGATGGATATCATCTATTTAAAGGTTAAAAATTGCATTTTGAGTTGTTTTAAATCCATTTTCCACCATGTTTTGCCACACTTCATATCCACCTATAGCCATTGCTAACATCATTCTTAGGGGAGAAAATAATGACATGTGTTCTAACTTATTAGAACTAAAAAAGGTGTATTATGGTCTTCTATAAAATCATATAAGGTTAATATTCATAGGGAGTTCTATGTTTTTTACTTCTAGCCCATTATGGTGCATCAAGACATCCACCTATAGGTAGCTGAGCAGGGTTCTAAAAGATGCTCTCATGGAAAAGATGGAATCACTTGACACCAATTAAGGTTGTGGTATGAAGATCAAGATTTGATAAATCCATGGAATTTTCTTAGATATAAAATGAGATATTAAACCAACTTGAGTAACTAAATGACTATGTTTTGGGAAATCGTCCCCAAAAGGCCAAAACAAAGGTCTAAAGAGTTTTCATAACATTTTTCCAAGAGGTTTCAAGTATGTCCCAAATCATTTGAATGGTTATAATTGATTTCCCATAGTATATACTAGGTCCATGCCAATAATTAAGGTCAAAGTGTATAGGGAGATAGGTTTTTGAAGGCCTCAAACATGTTCCAAAACACACTGAAATGCTTCAACAATATCTATAGGCCTGTAGGAGTAAATGACCTTTTGTCACTTTAAGAGAGAAACATTGACCAAATAGTTATGAATAATAGTTTTAAACTAGTGAGATGAGGCCAAATTAAATGCAAGTAATCAATAAAGGGTTAATACAATGTTCCTTTACAACCTATGACTATCTATAGGTGTCCCTTATATGGATGATATATACCTACAACAATGTATGAGATACTAACCAAAACCTTGATGCCTTTTAATGTTTTGAGATCATAAAGGTGAGTATAGGGTCAAACATCCATTTTGTGATAAAAATGGGCTTAAGAGAGGTCCTTTAGCATCTTGATCAGCCAATTGGAAGAAATAAACACCTACAGGGATCACAGAGAACATGATTGTCTCAGTCAATAAGCAAAAAGATATCATGAGCATGTAAGTGTCATTGTAAGACACTTAAAATATTTAATGGAGAATAAAGATCTTTTTTGATCTTAGATATGTTTTAAAGGTTTTCCTAAACATAATTACCATCTATTTTAAGGCCATAAGTACCTACAGGCAAGGGTAGAATATGTATCTCAAACAAAATAGGGGAAAACTTAGTTTTGAGCCTTTGTAAAGTTAAAATAATGCATGGGAAGGCATTAAATATATATTTTGATCATTATCCACTCAGGAGTATTATGACACTATAAACAAACCCAAAATAAACTCATGAAACCTACAATAGACCCTAAAAAGCAGGTGTCCCAGTCAGCAAATAGTAAACTCAATCTTGAATTGTAAAGGTGCATTGGTAGGGTTAGTAAGAAGTTCAAACATAGTGAAGAAATGCATGAACATCTCAATGGATATGTTTATGACCTCATAAGCTACAAATGATATCAATAAAAGCTTATATATATCTTCAAAACCCCTATACACACATACAATAGGGTATAACCTAATGTAGGTAAGATAAGAGGTGAACTTGTTTAAGGAGAAGAGGGGGTAGGTTAGGAGTTTTTTAAACTTATCTCAAGGATTCAGAGTTGTATCTCACCCAAATAAACATAAAAAACCATTCATAGGTGATTTAAATGTGCCTTAGTTCCTTAGACCCTCAAAGATATAGACATGCCTATCAAGCATGACTAGGCCTAGTGGCCAAATGTGGAGTCCATTACACTTATTACATGAGGTAAGCATTTAAATATATTATAATATGTTTTTGGGGTCATCTATAAAAATTTCCAAGCTGTTATAGTGAAAGGGAACCCACAATTAAGATGTTTTTTTCTTGAAACCAATTTAAGCTTGCACACAGTCAATGCTTTAAACTCTACCTTATAGTTTTTGATATTTGAGAATGTTAGGGAGGTATCTTTAATCTAATTTTTTTTGAAGGTGGTACTCATGAACTAATAAGCACCCAAATTTAAGTGGTTTACATTAAATTATTAGGAACATATCCTATATTTTGTCTCATAGGAAGGTCACTTTCAGGCCTACACAAAGGTAGAAAAGGGAGAGAATGTCACTTAAATGGGTATTGAGGACCTTGAAAACATCATCTGATCATTGGGAATGATGTAGTGATCTATGATTATAAGTAAATGTCATGAATTTTTTCTATTATTGATGATAAATCACTATAAAGGGTTGATGGACAACTATATACAGTCAAATCCCAATGTTCCTAATTAGGCCTAGTTGGCGAGTGAGAGAAAAGGAAGAAGTGGAGTGTTTGGGAGGTTATGTAGTGATATTAATTTTTTTAATGAAGCATGAATAATTAAGATATTCCAACCCAATAATTAAATGTCAGCTCATGTAGCTTAAACTTAAAAGATGCATGCTAAACCCTTTAGGCCTTCAAGGGACCTAGAACCAAGTTGAGGTCCACTTTCATTTCCAACTCTTGGAAGGATATATAGTTTATTAAGGCATGTTTAAGAGGATTAAATATACATTTTTAAGCTTTTAGAGTTTAAATAAACCTAAAAGAAATAAAATTATATCCATGACAGAGTCTAAGCATTTAGGAAGAGAGAAAAATAAGCTTGATGGGTGTTTTCAGGTGCTCATATCTTTTTTAAGACTATGCATGGGAACCATAGGAATTTAGAGGAGTAATAAAGGTCCCTTGGCTTCAATTTTGTGGTATTTAGTGGTAATTCCAATGTCAAAGTTTTATGAACAAATATTAAGACCCAAAAATACCTAAAACACTAATAAACCCTCAGCCAGGATGTGATGGAGAAAATGAGCTTGGAAAGCTATCCTAATCACATAGTTTGGAAATGAAGGTTATTTTAGCATCCATAGGATATTAGATTAAAATAACATAGAGAGAAAATGAAAAACCCTATATTCCTTCTACATGCTGATTCTATATTGACACTGAACAACCCTATCCATTTTCAGCAACAAACTCAATATCGTTTGCAAGATCACAAAAATTCTACCACTGAAACAATTAAATCGAGAAAACTACAATTCCAATTTAAAAAATTCTTTCTCCATTGACATCTAGATAAAAAAACCCAAAAAATGGTAAAATTTTTAGCTTTCTGGATGCTTTCTGGATTATTAGTCAGTGGTAGGTCCCCAATAACCCTTATTGGCTAAAGTTTTGATTTATTTCAATTAAAAAAATAAAAATAATTAAAATATTAAAACTTTAGGCTAAAAATTTTATAAAAAAATTCATCCAATCAAAAAATTGGCCTACCTCTGAATCTTTAGGTGAAGATTCTAAGCCCATTTCTCAACCAAATGGCAAACCATTTTCACCAGTGTCTTAGTTTTGATTTAACTCATGATTTAGGCTTTTGTTTCACTGAAAAAGATGAAGAAATGAATTTTTATAATTTTTCTAAATCCGTACAGTGTCCTTGCACAGATAAATTCAACATAGGCTTCTAAGCCTCTAAAATAGCCTATTTTCACTTCCTTTTGGTCTTATTTAGCCTTCTGATGCTTCCTAGAAATTTTCAAACCTTCTAGTTGAGTTTTCTAGATTCTGTGATGCTTTCTCTCTCCTCGGCTCTCCACTAGGTGCCTAAAGCTCCTCTCTGGCAAGACACCGACCTTTATTTGGCTTCCACAAACCTCCACTCAGGTTCTATAAACCATAGGCTCTGATACTATATTAGATTAAACAAAACATAGAGATAAAATGAGATTGAGAATAGCAGATCACTTCTTCAACATGTTCAACCAAGCATGAAGGCCTATTAAATAGGCAAACAAATGAAATACTTGTGAAGCATGAGACGGGTATAAGAAAACTAACCTACGTCAGCTTGCATGAAATAACAAAGACCAAACAAACAACTAACCTCTTAACCAAAGTGGTTAAGGAAACTAACCAACATAAATTACCTTATTAAATAACCTAAGGTAAATACAATAATATGCTAACACCCTCCCTTAATGACTAAACCAGAAACAAGATCAAGTTTATCTCTGAATTTTATGAACTTGTTTGTACCAAGTGGTTTGGTCATTATATCAACTGGCTACTCTGCAGTGGGGTAGTAGAAGAGACTGATGTCTTCATTTGTAACCAACTATTGGATGTAATGATGGTGAACCTCAATGTATTTATTCCTAGTATGAAATATTGGATTCTTCACCATCTTCAAAACACTTTGGTTGTCCCAAAAAATTGGAGTAGGCTTTGGTGACTCAAACTGAAGATCCTCCAAAATTTTCTTTATCCACATGGTTTCACAACCTGCACTGACCACAGCATTATACTCTACTTCTATTGAAGATAATGCCACTATAGTTTTTAGTTTGCTCTGCCATGAGAAAACTCCTAAACCAAAACTGAAAACATACCCCGTTGTAGATTTTCTTGAATCAACTGAACCTGCCCAATCAGAATCAAAATATCCTAAAAGTTTAAAATCTACATACTTCTTATACAGTATGCCAACGTCAAGAGTACCTTTGACATATCTTAATACTCATTTTTCAGCTAACCAATGGACTTCCTATGGTTTAAACATGAAGTGAGATAAAAACCTCACTACAAAACAAATATCCAGTCTGGTGGTAGTGAGGTAAATGAGACTACCCACTAGTTGCCGATACTGTTTCATTAACCAGAGGTGAATCAGTGTCTATTGAAATTTTAGATCCTGCTTCCACAGGTGTGTGAGTTGGATTATAATCCATCATTATGAACCTTTCTAGTAATGAATTGGCATACTTATTCTGTGACATGAATACAATAGTACCACTTTGCCAAAACTCAACACCTAAATAGTATTTTAGTAGTCCTAAGTCTGTCATGTCAAAAGTACAACAAACATTAGCTTTCATTTGCTAAATGAGACTAGTACTACTCCCAGTGATGGCTATATCATCAACATATATAATTGGAATCAAGATATCATCACCAGACACCTTTACATAGAGAGTTGGTTCTGAGTTACACCTTTTGAAACCTGACTCCCTAAGATATGAGTCTATTTTTGTATACCAGGCTCGAGGAGCCTGCTTGAGTCCATACAAGGACTTGATCAACCTACAAACAAGATGTTCCTTACCAGAAACTTGAAAAACCTATGGCTAAACCATGTAGACTTCTTCCTCCAGATCTCCATTCAAGAAAGCACTCTTTACATCCATTTGGTGCACCTGCCATCCAAACTAAGCAGCAATAGCAATAATCAAATGAAAACTTACCATCTTGGTGGTTAGAGTAGAAGTCTCCTCATAATCAACCCCTTCCTCTTGTGCATAACCTTTTGCAACAATTTTGGCTTTGTGTTTGTCCAAGGAACCATCTGCTTTGTATTTTACCTTATAAATCCACTTACAACCAATGGATTTCTTTCCTGGTGGTGGTTTCATCAACTTCCAAGTCTTATTTTTCATCAAGGAATCATATTCCAATTGCATAGATGATTCCCACTCAGACTTCCCTTTGGCCTCTAAAAAAGAAGTAGGCTCAAATACTTGTGAAACAACAGTTGTTAGAGCAAGATTGACATGCTCACCTTTATTACCAAACTACTTTCCCGATCTCAGTCTTCTACCTTCCACACCTTGTGGCAAGTCTCCTTATTTTAGTGCTTCAATTGTGGCAGTATACCACTTTGGCTTCTTTGGTTGTTCTACTGGAACCTCACAATGACCTATATCAATTCCCTCCCTAGAATGTGATTCCACTGATGAACAAGAATCCTGCTCACTTTCCACATTATAACTAATAATTGAATCATTAGATAACAATGACTCAATATCTGAAACTTGACCAGTTGTTGTGAAGTATGGAATTTGTTCATTTACTATGACATATCTATTTATGACAACTTTGTTAGTAGAAACATCAAGTAATATATAGGCCTTTGACTGATCATTGTATCCAACAAACATGTATGTTTTGATTTTTGCATCCAAATTTTTTCTCTTTTGACTAGGAATAACTGTAAAAGCTACACAACCAAAAATTCTAAAATCACTTACATCTAGAGTTTGACCTGACCAAGCCTCCTCTAGAGTCATATTCTCCAAAGATTTTGTAGGACTTTTGTTGAGGATGTATACTATTGTATTCACTGCTTCTACCCAATACCTATATGGGACATTTCTACTTTGGACCATACAGCGAGCCATGTCTATCACCATCTTATTACTCCTTTCCACAACTCCATTTTGCTGTGAAGTGTAAGGTGTAGTGTATTGTCTATGTATGCCTTTAGTGGCACAAAAATCCTTGAACTATTTTGAGATGAACTCACCCACATTATCCATTCTAAGAGATTTCACTTGCCATCCTGCCTATTTTTCAACCATAGCTTTCAAAGTAAGAAAGTTAGAAAAATAATCAGATTTCTTTACTAGAAAGTATACCCACTTTTTACTATAGAAATCATCAACCAGTAACAGGAAATAATGGGCACCAAAAGGGGTAGGTGTCTGCATTAGACCATGAAAATCCACATGTACTAGATCCAATACTCCCTTTGCTCTCGAAGCTTTACCAACATCAAATGAATGTCTAACTTGCTTCCTCAACTGACATCTAGTACATACATGATGACTATGTCGAATAGAAGGAATCCCCTTAACCATCTTAGTCTTACTCAATGTAGTCAAATACTAAAAATTCAAATGCCCATACCTTTCATGCCATAGTGAACTTGTGTTATCAACCACTGCAAGTGCACTTTCCTTTGCTTTGATTGGATCTGCAAGCTTATACAAGCCTTTCTCACCGATCCAAATAGCAATAATCTTGTTATCTTTAGTGGTGACTAAACATTGTTGTTCTTGAAATTTTACAACAAAATTAGATTTTGAGGTGATCTCACTGATTGAAAGAAGATTTTTATTCATATCTAGTACATACCTAACATTCTTGAATGTATAAATTACTATACCATCAAAACTTATATGAACATTACCAAATCCTTTCACAAAATATGTTGTACCATCTCCCAAAGATACAGACTCATTACTACTGTTATCTTCAACAAAATCCACATACCAGTCCTTATGGCATGTATAATGGTGAGATGCCCCTGAATCAAAGTACCAATCTTGATCCACTGTAGAATTACCACTGGAAGCCATGAAAGCAAAATCTGGTGATTCCTTGCCTTCACCTTTAGCTACATTCACATGATGAGATTTCTTTCTAGGGTTAGCCATATCCTGTTGTCTTTTCCTACAATCTTTCTTAAGGTGACCAGGTTTCTTACAGTAAAAACATTTCCATTTAGATCTCTTATTACCACTTGTGAAGATTATGATGGATAGCTATTTTTACTAGACTGCTTACCCGTTTCCTTGATAAAGAATGCACTCTCTATGGAAGTGGATGTAGACAACACTACTTGCTCCTGTCATCTCTCCTTTTGCAATAGAAATGTAGATAATGTTTCAAAATCCAAAGTATGCATCTCAGCAATCATGTGCAAGGACTCCAAAAATGACACAAATGATGGTGGAAGATTTTGCATAACAAGAGCAATCAAATCTTGCTCATCAACAGGTTTTTGCACTGCTTTCAACTAGTCACTGATGTCCTTGATCTGCAATAAAAACTCAAAAATGGAGCCACCTTCCTACATCTTAGTGGAAAACAAAAAATTCTTCAAATACAACACTCTACCGGCTTTAGAAGCTTGATATTTTGAAGATAAATTTTTCCATAAATCTGATGCTATAGTCACATTTCTGACCTCTGAGATTAGATTATCTACTACTGACAATTTTAACAATATGAGAGCCTCACGATGACGTTTATCATAGTCATTGGTAGCAGTGTCAGGACTTTGCTCTTTACCGAGCACTATTTGATCAATATTCAGATATTCACATATTGTCAAAACCTTATGACTCCATAAACTAAAGTTCTTACCAGTCGATTTCTGAGAATTTGGTAGTAATAGGTGTTGAATACTAGCCATTTTACCTAGTTTTTCATGAAAATGATTAAATTGAAAAAACTATAATGACTTTTTTTTAATTCCTTCTACATGCTAAATCTATATTGACACTGAACAACCCTATCCATTTTCAAAAACAAACTCAATATCGTTTGCAAGATCACAAAAATTCTACCACTGAAACAATTAAATCGAGAAAACTACAATTCCGATTTAAAAAATTCTTTCTCCGTTGACATCCAGATAAAAAACCCAGAAAATGGTAAAATTTTTAGCTTTTTGGATGCTTTCATGATTATTAGTCAGTGGTAGCTCCCTAATAACCCTTATTGGCTAAAGTTTTGATTTATTTCAATTAAAAAAATAAAAACAATTGAAATATTAAAACTTTAGGCTAAAAATTTTATAAAAAAATTCATCCAATCAAAAAATTGGCCTACCTCTGAAACTTTAGGTGAAGATTCTAAGCCCGTTTCTCAACCAAATGGCAAACCATTTTCACTAGTGTCTTAGTTTTGATTTAACTCACGATTTAGGCTTTTATTTCACTGAAAAAGATGAAGAAATGAATTTTTCTAATTTTTCTAAATCTGTACGGTGTCCTTGCACAGATAAATTCAACACAGGCTTTTAAGCCTCTAAAATAGCCTATTTTCACTTCCTTTTGGTCTTATTTAGCCTTTTGATGCTTCCTAGAAATTTTCAAACCTTCTAGTTGAGTTTTCTAGATTTTGTGATGCCTTCTCTCTCCTCAGCTCTCCACTGGGTGCCTAAAGCTCCTCCCTAGCAAGACACCGACCTCTATTTGGCTTCCACAAACCTCCACTCAGGTTCTATAAACCATAAGCTCTGATACTATATTAGATTAAACAAAACATAGAGATAAAATGAGATTGAGAATAGCATAGCACTTCTTCAACATGTTCAACCAAGCATGAAGGCCTATTAAATAGGCAAATAAATGAAATACCCGTGAAGCATGAGACAGGTATAAGAAAACTAACCTACATTGGCTTGGATGAAATAGAAAAGACCAAGCAAACAAATAACATCTTAACCAAAGTGGTTAAGGCAACTAACCAACATAAATTACCTTAGTAAATAACCTAAGGTAAATACAATAATATGCTAACATAGGACTCCCTCAGGCTATCTCCCACCAAGATGAGTTGTAGATAATTGTATGGAAAACATGATAAAAAGGGTTTTCTTGATTTTTATTTTGACTATAAGAGGATTATGAATATGAAATCAAGTTTGGGTGGAATATTATTACTTGTAATAAATCCCTCCAAACATTTAATTCTAATTAAAACCTCATAAGTGTCCAAACTAGAGCTCTCCTTTTAGCCAGTCAAAATTGGCATAGTGGACACAAGGGTGAGAAGGGTGAAAAATCCAAGTGTGATCCTTTTTAAATCATTCCTAATGCCTCTAAGGCCATGGAGGGTCTTGATATGTTTCACTCACTCCCTCCCATAGATTTTAATGTAAAAATAAATGCATGTTTGAGGCCAACTGTGAAGAGTAATTGAAAATGGAGTTTTTTAGATTAAATACAATGATGGCTTCTTTAAAAGATTTTATAGATGAGTAAAAATTCAATAAATTCATGGATATACATGATTTAATTCCTTCCCTCTTATCCCAATCATCAAACCTATCCCTGGTCAGTGGTGGGATGTTCAAATAGGTTCAAATTATGAAGGGAATTTTCTAAGCCAAGACTGGGAGTTTTATGCCATTTTTCATAAGTTTCATGAATTTTATGGACACTTGGTCCTCCTGACATTACATGGTTCATCCCATATCTCTTTCTCATACAATTTTAACCCCTTTTATTATATTTACAAGTGTCTAAGTGACCTTTAGACTTCCCTTGTCTTCCTCGTTTCTCAAAGGCTATAAATATTGACTCTTTTGGTTCTTTTGAGTAGAATCTATTGGTTAATGGTGAAACCATAGAAAAATTTGTACTTTAATGACTCTTAAAGAAATAAATAAGTGATTTTTCCTACTTACATGCTATATAACTAGGTGTTATTACAATCTTGTTGGTCTTGACTAGTAGAAGATGATATTTTTTAGTATGTTATCCTTGATTGCTCACCAAGTGTGTATAAGAGTGATTGTTATAGGTCATTGTTAGTATTATTTTCAATTTTATGAGTGTCTTACAAGTGTTACATTATTTTATTTTCTCAATGAATCATTCATTTCCGTCCTAAGTATTAAATACCTTCTTTAACCTAGCTTATGAAACACTAATGCAATAATATAACTTGAATTGTGAGTTTTGTGTGAAAGGAGCCTTGTTTAGATCTAATTAGTATAAGTTTATTTTATAGGAAGAAATAAAATATTGGTGCATCACCTTTTTAATATTTCCTATCTATTTTCTTAACCCTTTTCATCCAAAATTGATAGGTAAGAAAGTAATTCAAAGAATGCATCCAGGGAAGTAGTCCTTCTAAAGATTAATCTCAACAAAATTTTCACCCACAACAAGAGAGATGTTTCCATTGTGACACAAGGATGAGGAGAGCTAGGAATCTCATCAATGGGTGAAAATCCAAGTGACAATATTTTTTGTCATGCTCGATGGGACTCTAAGTCCTAAAAGATTGTCTAAGATTGGTGTTGGTTTTGGCATAGTTACAATTATAAGAACATCTACATTAATTACTTGGTGACTCCACTAAATTTTTCAACTCTGGTTATTGATCAATCCCTAATTTCCATGCCAAAGGTGACCACTAGGTCTATTTATAAAGGTATATACTTTGAGTTTGTGCATTTGCCTCCATATTCTGTCAAAAGGTTTAGGTTTATGAATACTAATCCTTATAAAAGAGAGTTAATGTTTAAAAAGTCCAAGTTATTATTTAGTTCAACCCCTAATACTCATATTCTACATTCCAATATGGCTAGGAACTAACCTTTTGTAGCCTTCACTGGATCATCTCCTTTTAATCTTGCCCAATATGACCAAATTCTAGGAGCAACCCTTAAGAGTGTTCCATATTTTAGTGGATAAGGTCCTATTACTACCATTAAACACATTAGAAACATAGTAAACTTTTGTAATATCATTCAAAAAAAATGTCTATTAGGTTATTGACAATTTATTTCAAAGGGAAAGATTTAGATTGGTATGGGACTCTACCTAAAAATTATATTAGTTCATGGGATGAATTAGGAGATTTATTGACTAAGAGGTCTGGAGAAAAAATTGATCATCTATCACTAGCTAAGAAATTGACCACTATCTAAAGGGCACCACAAGATTTTATGCCATATTTTAATACTAGATTTCAAAAGACATGGGATAGGATTACAACCCTTGTGAGAAATACTCTAAATTATGCCTTCTTTTACTATTTAAAAGCTTTGAATAGTGTTGTAGAGATGATTATGCACTCCATGGGTGGGAATTTACTCCCTAATGCTTATGAGATAGCCATCAATGCTGAGAATTGTCTCGTTAAAGTAGGGAATATTGCTCCAAGGCCACCAATGCCATTATTCCCCAATATTTAGCCTCCTAGTCAAGATGTATTAACTACTTTAGCTCCTTTTCCTAGTCAAGAAAGGTCTGTCATTGCCCCAACAAATGAGATTCATGAAGTCAAGAGTTTTATCCAAAGTTTTACCAATGAATTGGTTGCCCTCAAAAGGAAACAACTTCAATTTTATAAACCTTATCAGCCCTATAATTAGTTTTTACAAGGAAATATACCTTGTTTTCAAGGTAATGCTCAAGGATAAGGTAAAATAACTCAAGCTAGACCTTACCAAAGTTACAATCCTAATGATTCCTCTTCTTCAAAATTTCTTATTCCCACTCAAAACAAATTTTTTCAAGAACAATCATGTTATCCCTCTTATGACCAAAATCAAGGCCAAGTTGCATATGCCAATGAAATGCCTAGTGACATGACAATGCAAGGAAATAAAACATCTCAAGTTTCTAATTTTGAGATGCCAATGAAAAAGAAAATTAAAATTAGAATGGAGAGTGGATAAACACAATCTAATTCTACTCTCATTAATCATTTGGAGGGAAAGTTTTGTGCCATTAATCATTTGGGGAATTCAGCAATGTGAATGCTAGTGTGTCCTCTAACACTAGGTCTAAGAAGAAGGTTGTTGAAGATATTCAAGGGGATAATCAAGGACCTATTTTGACTCCTAAATCATCACCAATGGTGGTTGGGTCTAACTTATCCCCTAAGGTAGAAGAAAATCAGAAGTCTCAAAATGTAAGGCCTACCCCTACTCGTCCACCTCCATAAGATATACCACAAGGTACTAGTACTTCCAAAGAACCTTCCAAGGTGAGAAATCCTTATATTAATATTATGGATCAAATAAATAAGTTTCACATGAATATTTTTTTGGTTCCAAATTATTCACCCTTATCATTCAACCTTTCATACTTGAAAAGAATGGTAAACTAAGATGAGAAACCACTAATATGTCATTATAGCCAGGGAAGGGTTTAACATCTCAAATGGACTGAATGGATAAAATGATTAGGAGGCACCTACTAAGGGTATGGTTAATTCAATAATACTTTTTGATCTACTTAAACCAAGGTGAGATGACATAATAAGGTGGTTTTCTCACATGAAGGAGTTTTGCACTTCAATATTCATGAGGATTTTAGGCATAAAAGGGGAAACATGACCAAAGCATAACCAAACTTATACACTTCACCCAAGAAGGGATGTCATGTGAAATGCAAAAATGTCTTTCATCATACATGAGATGATAAAGACAAATGAAAGTATGGATAAAATCTTCATTTTCAGAACTATTTTGGACAGCAGGGAATAAGGGAGAATTATAACACTAAGATTTATAGCATACACAGTGAACACACTTTAAACATGTAGGGTTTTATGCATCCAAAAGGTAAGAAACACTTGCGATATTAAAATAGCATGTTATCTATACGGTAAAACCATATTAATTTTAATGATAGATAAAGGTGTGGATGGCTAGTAAATGAGCACAGAGAAGTTCATGTACTAGCTATACAATCTTCATTAACAAATGTTATTTATTTTAGGAACAATTAAAATAAAATCATGCCCAAATGATCCTAAAAATTCTATAAGCAATATTGAAAATCACCCTTTAATAACTCTCTAATTTAATTCATGAGCCTAAGACTAAATTTAAAAAGGCTATCAATGTTCTATTCCCAAATCTCAAAAATAGAAAATGTTTTATACTCTTGTTGTAGACCTAAAATGACTACCTTGAATAAGAATACATTATATAACCATTCTACCAAGCATGTAAACTAGAAAACTGTACTTCAACAACAAGAAGGAATAATAAACCATGAACACATTTCATTTGTCAACTGAATCAAATTTGAAATACAATACATCTTAAAAATTATATAATAGAACACTATGTGTAACAATTCTATAACAAGGGAAACATTTTGAATATTCTCAAAGCTTGCCAATGATTTTACAATATAAATCAGTTTGGCACCAAAAAACCACATAGGGAAAACTCTACTAAGCTATAGCTTCAAACTCAAAAATTAACTAACCTCTGTAAAGGGACAAATCCCATTTACTTATACAATTTTAGCTAAGCTTGGCACATTCTTCAATATGCTCCAGGTGGAAAATTATTTCATGGGACAAATCCCATTTACTTATACAATTTTAGCTAAGCTTGGCACATTCTTCAATATGCTCCAGGTGGAAAATTATTTCATGGGCCTAGAGTTTGTTATAACAAACACGATACTCCACTATGGAAGAATATTTGTGCTCATGTTTCTATGATGATGACAAACATGATACTCCACTATGGAAGAATATTTTTAGTTATACACATGGAGAATAATTTTTCAACGGATAAAACAACTTTTGTCTCTTTGTGCAATCAAATAAAAATGTCCCTTTCTTATACACATGATTATTCAAACTAACTTTAAAAGGGGCATGCCACTAATAGGTGGAGTACAATGATTTCCTATTGGGAAATGAGAATAAAATAGAAAAGGGAAGAAAGAATAAGAAGAAAGAAAAGGAAAGAGGAGTGGTGGTAGCTTAAAAGGAATCAAAATACCTAATCATGCTCTATAATCGATGTTGATAACTGAATCTATTGCCACCCTAATCTTGTATTTGGTATATTCATTGATCATGGAGGCAAGATCATTTTGGTCTAGGTCAGCTTGGTACCTGAATTTGATTATATATTCCTCAAGACAAGTGGTGACCTTTTAAAGCATGACCTATTTATGGTCCTCTAATGTTTTGAGTTGGTCACAATATTTCTCAAGTGATGCAAACTAAATTATTATTTTGGCATCAAAGGCTCATTGTGGTAGATTGATGAGTATTTTTAGGGAAAGGCTTATTGCCCCTTCCACCAAGTCACTGATGCAGGAGTATCTTCATTCAAATTCAATTTATTATATTTTCCCTCCAATATGCTTTTAATGAGGGGTAATTGTAAAAAAATAAAAGTAAAAAGTGATTGTTGGGATGTTGAGGAAATAAGGGAGAAATGGTTGAAACTATTTTCAACCTTAGTATATTGTTAAAGATTAAAAACGATATTTTGTTTTGCCTTAAGCCCAAATTGGGCGTAGAAGTTAGAGGGGAGATTATTGAAAAGGGTAAAAGAAGAATTCATTCAAGGAGAGAGGATGGGAGGGACGTAGAGGAGAAGAAGGACAGAGAAGAAATGTCCTCTCATTCAAGGAAAGAGAATAGAATGAAGAAAAGACAGGGGAAATACTCAGGGAAGACCTCACTCAAGAGATGTCAAAGTTAAAGAGAAGGAGCAGATTTGATGTAAAGACAAGAATGTGTGAAGGAGAATACAAGGCTTTGGAAGCCATGAAACATTGATATTGAATCTGGTATTGAATTGTAAGTCTTCTATTTGATCTAAGAAAGAATGAATGTTTTGTTTCATATATGGTTTCCTTATGGAATTATGGTGACAGGCCTGTGTATGTGTATGTTTATGATGGTTATCTATAGAAAAATGAATGAATTAAGCTCTCTTATGCATAGGTATATGTTAATGAAGGAAGGATAACCTCTTTGTAATTCATAACAGCTATTAGAATCAAAGATTAGATGAAAACCTTGCACCTTCTTGACTGTCATGAATACTCAGTGGAAAGAAACCAGATTTACCTTGTTGGATTGATCAGAGGCCTATCTTGGAAAAGTTGGTAAATGAGAAAGTTTTAGTACACTTATAAAGACCTCAAAAAATAGGTTAGACCCTTTGAAACATCTCATAACTCTCCTAGTTGAATTATTTGTGCTCTCGGCCTGTGTGGACAGAAAGTAAGGCCATGGTTGAAAAATTGGGTATATCTTGAGATTTACCAAATTAAAAGTTATGAAATTTTGTGTGTAGATTATCCTTTGAGTTATTAATCCAATTAAAGTATTTTTGGATCTAATGGAGCAACGTGGAAAAATTTATGGTCAAAATACAGACCTGCAGTTCTGGAATAGTTCAGAAAAAAATGTGTTCCCAGTCACTAAAAAGGATAGAACTCCTAAAATACTAATCCAAATGACTTGATTATTTTTTG
The DNA here is from genome assembly GCA_037957365.1 of Torreya grandis. Lineage (NCBI taxonomy): Eukaryota > Viridiplantae > Streptophyta > Pinopsida > Cupressales > Taxaceae > Torreya > Torreya grandis. Next base: position 373,334 of record JARHVA010003275.1, on the reverse strand, counting down.
AAAATGTGTAGGTTATTAATAAATACCCTATAAAATTTATTATAACCCTTGAAATAGGGTAAAACACTCCCAGTCATAATTAATCTGCTCTCGGCGTGTGTAAGTCCTTAGAAAACCCTGAATTAGGGTCTGTCCCTCAAAAATGAGTTTAAGTTCTTGAAAAATCTTGAAAGTTTTAAATATTACCATTTATGATGTTAAAAAATTTTTGGAAGTAGTTTCAAGGTTTTACAGTACAGATAAATATGGAAAAAGTGAATTGCCAAGTGAATCCTAGGTGCATGTGAGATAAAGAGAATAGGCCAATATAGGAAAAGTGAATTTCTCCAAAGAAGTGCACTAAAAAACAATTGATTCACCTATAATAAGGTAATGGGTATCTTAAATGATGCTTTGTTTGATTATAAAGTCTGTACTTTACTTTGGCCAAGGAGTTTTGCACTAAAGGAGGGCTAATTAGAGCAGGGCCTAAAGAAGAAAGTATAATTCCGTACAAAGTAACCCCAAGATATTTTTTAGTATGTTGTAGAAGGGATTAATGGGTATCCATAAATTATTTTACTTTAATAATTGAGTTAACCTAAAAATATTTATGGCCAATAAATAGAGAAAATAGGGCTAAAAGGAATGATTGAACTAAATAGGCCTGGATAAGAAGTTAGCTCACAATTTGATGGTTACAGAGTAGTGAAAGGACAGTTTCATCATTTGGTATCATAGCTTGAAGCTCTTTGGAATTTGTAATTTGTTGATGGTTATGATTTCTAATGAGTTGTTACAGGATTTGGCAAGAGGATCAGCAGGACAAAGCACTAGAAGACCCTAGGGAGAAAAGGTATGAGTAATCTTTGATATTTGAGTTAAGTTTATTATGTTGAGAATTAAATAGGTGAAGAGGAAGCAAATCAAGCCATTTAATCTTAAGAGGAGAAGAAGCCAAGGAAGGCTTAGTGAAGAGCTAAGAGAAGCTCAAAAGTAAGGGAGCAAGTGAATGCTCAAGAAGAAGATCCAAAGCAAGGTAAGCTTGGATTTGTGATTGATGAAGTGTTGTATAAAGAGTTGCTGCAGGATTGAGAGAAGGATCAAAATACTAGGATGCAAAATGCCTAGGTGAGATCAAGGAGATTGTCAAAAGACCAGTCAAGGAGAAAGGCTTAGGTGAGACAAGGGATCAAGAGACCAAGATGGAAAAGACTTGGGTGAAGATCTCAGAGATGGAAGCATTGTTGAAGGCACTACAAAGTAGAAAGGTACATGAGAGTAACAAGAAGAAAGCAAACATCCAAAAGAAGAAAGGTATGGATAGTATTGAAATTAATAAAGAAATTGCTAGTTTGAAGAGAGAATTAGCTAAGATTAAAGATGAATATGAGTCTTGGATGCAGTTGAATAGGAAAGCATGGGTATGGCCAATGAGGAAGAGGTTGAAGTGGCCAATTTATCTCCTAATGAAGAGGAGAAGAAGGCAAAATGAGCCCATAGAGGCAAGAAGATAAGAAGGTTGCCAAGTGAGTAGCAAGAGGAAGAAGTTGTGAAGAAGGTTCTCATTGAGGAGAACAAGAGGAAAGAAGAAAGAAAAGATGAAGTGCCAGGAAGAGCACTTGAGAAGATAAGAGTGTTGATGAAGATAACACTCATGGAGACATTATGGTCTTTTTTTTTTGTATCTAATGTTGTTTTGGCATGGGTAATTGTAGGTATGAGCAGCCTTATGAAGGTCAAGAGAAGGGCCTTGAAGAATGAAGAGATTTGTGCAAGAAAAGACACCAAGTGCACAAGTGAATGTGTAAGAAAGAGAATAGAATTTGCTGTTGTTGATAAGGAAGAAGGAATGCATTGTTAAATGCATGAGAAATATGTTGGATATCTTGTGCAAGAAAATGTTGAGAGGGAAGAGGAAATTGCATTCCATGATGCCATGGAGTACCTTGAAGAAGCAAGTGAAAAACTATGCACAAAAGAGGATAGTGCAATCAAAGAAGCCATGCAAATAAAGAAAACCATGAAGCAGCCCATCAAGGAGGTAAAGGTGAATTATAATATTGATTTTTCTCATCCACTTAATTATGGAACAACTGTTGAATAGGTTGCAAAATTCCACAAGGAAGTAGTGGAAGTCCTTCATCATGCCAATGAAGAAGAGGGTATAGAATACTATGATGATTTGAAAAACATTCCAATAGAACAAAGGAAGGAAACACACCTAAATAAAGTGAATGCAAGTAAGGAAACAATGAGGAAAAGAATGGCTAAACATCAAGCCATTGAAAAGGTAAAAATAAGTTCAAATTCTGATTTTGCACATGCATATAAGAGTAAGACTACTGATGTACAGATGGAAATGAAGAAGATCAATAAAAAGTCTTCAAATCCAGCAATAGACCATGGCTATGTGATACCAAAATGGATCAAGGGATCAGAAAATGTAATGAAAGACACCAAGCTCAATCAAGATGAAGACTCAATCAAGAAGCAAATACAAAGCATGAAGGAAGAGGTAGGATGCAAAGTGAGCAAGGCCAGCCATGAAGCAAGACAACATGAAGATGTCAAAGAGAAGAAATTTGGTGGTGAACTGAACAAGTGTCATCCTAAATCTATGAAGAAGGTATGGATGACTAAAGATGAGAAAGAAAACTTCTCAAAGAAGATGAAAGGTAAGTCAATTACTTGCAATGAATGAGATAATGATGTTTTTGAATCATTGAATGATCTTTTTATGGAAAATGAGGAATGTAAAATGTCTATGAAAACTAATATTCAGCAAGGAGAGATTTCCAAATGGATGAATGATGAGGAAAGGGGAGAGTATGTAGCAAAGCAATGCCTCACTAAAAACAAAGAGCAAACAAGATGGCTTCAAAGAGAAGTTGAAAAGAGTAAGAAGACACAAGGTAAGGATACTTCAATTGTATTTGATGAGTATAATGAAGAAGTTGGTTTATGTGATGACAAGCTAAGAAAAGATGAGATAAGAGGTAAATGGCAAGTAATCTTTGTGAGTCATGAGCCCAAGTTTGATGAAGAGAATAGTGAGATAGATGAGATCTCACTAAAGGAAGATTTGAAGATGTTGGAGGAACTATTTGGTTATTCAAGAGAGATGAATGAAGGTACAAGACATGGTGAAGACACCATAGGGAAGAGTGGATCAAGACAAGAGAAAATCAAAGAGGTCAAGACCAATTTGATCAAGGAGCAGAAATGTGAAGGCAGCCAAGAGGCTTCATGGCCTAAAGATTTTGATTCTAAGGTGGCTTTGAATGTTTTGTATGCAAGTATGAAGGTTGCTAAAGTGAATGACATACATGAGTCATTGAAGAAGCTCATGAAACAAGAAGAACAACAAGAAGATCTTGAAGACACATATGAAGATGAAGAAGCATGGAAATGGGAGATGGTAGCTGAGAAAGAGATGAGGAGAAGAACATACCAGAAGAGGAAGAATAGCAAGATGAAGGACAAAGACTATTCCAAACAAACACAAGCATTGGCATTGATAACAAGACCTTGGGATCCAGGCATAGAATGAAGGCTAAATCATGGAAGAAGCATCTCATTTGAACTAAGGTTCAAATCTTTTCTAGAGGGAGAGTATGATGCAAGAGCATCTGCATTCAAATTCAATTTATTATATTTTCCCTCCAATATGCTTTTAATGAGGTTTAATTTTAAAAAAATAAAAGTAAAAAGTGATTGTTGGGCTGTTGAGGAAATAAGGGAGAAATGGTTGAAACTATTTTCAACCTTAGTATATTGTTAAAGATTAAAAATAGTATTTTGTTTTGCCTTAAGCCCAAATTGGGCATAGAAGTTAGAGGGGAGATTCTTGAAAAGGGTAAAAGAAGAATTCATTCAAGGAGAGAGGATGAGAGGGACGTAGAGGAGAAGAAGGACAGAGAAGAAAGGTCCTCTCATTCAAGGAAAGAGAATAGAATGAAGAAAAGAGAGGTGAAATAGTGAGGGAGGACCTCACTCAAGAGATGTAAAAGTTAAAGAGAAGGAACAAATTTGATTTAAAGACAAGAATGTGTGAAGGAGCAGACAAGGCTTTGGAAGCCATGAAACATTGAGATTGAATCTGGTATTGAATTTTAAGTCTTCTATTTTATCTAAGAAAGAATGAATGTTTTGTTTCATATATGGTTTCTTTATGGAATTCTGGTGACAGGCCTGTGTATGTGTATGTTTATGATGGTTCTATATATAAAAATGAATGAATTAAGATCTATTATGCATATTTATATGTTAAGGAAGGAAGGATAACCTCTTTGTAATTCATAACAGCTATTAGAATCAAAGATTAGATGAAAACCTTGCACCTTGTTGACTGTCATGAATACTCAGTGGAAAGAAACCAGATTTACCTTGTTGGATTGATCAGAGGCTATCTTGTAAAATTTGGTAAATGATAAAGTTTATGGAAACTTAGACAGACCTTAAAAAACAGGTTAGACCCTTTTAAACATCTCATAACTCTCCCAGTTGAATTATTTCTGCTCTCGGCCTGTGTGGACAGAAAGTTAGGCCACGGTTGAAAAAATGGGTATATCTCGATATTTACCAAATGAAAAGTTATTAAATTTTGTGTGTAGATTCTACTTGGAGTTAAGAATACAATTCAAGTGTTCTCAGATCGAATGGAGCAATGTGGAAAAATTTATGGTCAAAATACAGACCTACAGTTCTAGAACAGTTCAGAAAAAAATGTGTTCCCAGTCACTAAAAAGGACAGAACTCCTAAAATACTAATCCAAATGACTTGATTATTTTTGTAAAATGTGTAGGGTATTAATAAAGACCCTATAAAATTTATTATAACCATTTAAATAGGGTAAAAAACTCCCAGTCATAATTAATCTGCTCTCGGCATGTGTAAGTCGTTAGAAAACCCTGAATTAGGGTCTGTCCCTCAAAAATGAGTTTAAGTTCTTGAAAAATCTTGAAAGTTTGAAATATTACCCTTAATGATGTTAAAAAACTGTTGGAATTAGTTTCAAGGTGTTACAGTATAGAGAAATATGGAAAAAGTCAATTGCCAAGTGAATCCTAGGTGCATGTGAGATAAAGAGAATAGGCCAATATAGGAAAAGTGAATTTCTCCAAATAAGTGCACTAAAAAACGTTTGATTCACCTGTAATAAGTTAATTTGTATCTTAAATGATGATTTTTTTTATTATAAAGTCCTTAATTTACTCTGGACAAGGAGTTTTGCACTAAAGGAGGGCTAATTAGAGCAGGGCCTAAAGAAGAAAGTACAATTCCGTACAAAGTAACCTTAGGATATTTTTTAGTATGTTGTATAAGGGATTAATGGGTATCCATAAATGGTTTTACTTTCATGATTGAGTTAACCTAAAAATATTTATGGCCAATAAATATAGAAAATAGGGCTAAAAGGAATGATTGAACTAAATAGGCTTGGATAAGAAGTTAGCTCAAAATTTGATGGTTACAGAGCAGTGAAAGGGCAGTTTCATCAGTCACCTACACCACCAAGGTTCACCATTTATTTGAGGGAAACATCTATTTCCTTCATATAAGTATTGAGAGTCTACTCTTCCCCTTTCAAATCAAAGATTCCATGCCTAAACATCATCAACTAATGCTTGATCACTAATGGTATTCCCTACCCCTTTTGAGATCATCAATAGTGATGATTTTCTTTACCACTAAAACATTAGTGATCATATTACACATTTAATCCACCTTAAGCTAGATATTTTCTTGGTTATTTATGTTTACATCATAAAGGAACAATTGGGCATCATGATCTCCCTTTTTATCCATGATGTCATCCAAGTATTCTAGTGCTGAGTGGATTATTTATTTGGCTCTGGTGATTAAATCCATTTTCCAATCTTCTATGGCACATCCTAAATATTTAAAATCATCACCTCAACCAATTTATAATGATCCAATGGAGAAAAGAGGAAGGTCTAGATCCTTAATGGTAGTTGGAATTACTACCTAAATCTTACTCAGTAACTTTTTCAAGTACCAGATCATAACTTCAATTTCTACCTTCAGTTCTTCCATGGTGGCTTTATCTTTATCCATCCTTTGTGCCACCATGTTAGCCAATATTTGTGAGCTATGTTTCATCTCCTTTCATGATGGCTCCCCAATATTATAAATATATATGGAATAACTTTCTAGGGGAGCATCCTTTTTAAATGTATCAGGTGGAGGGACAACTACCTCAACAATACTTTCTCCCTTGTCAATGTAGGTGGTTTTGGATTGTGTTTTGGCCTTCTTAGGGGATTGGACTTATGATAATGAATAATATTCATTACATCAATGTCACCTATCTTTCTCATAATATCTTACTTCTATTTTACTTACTCTATGACCTAAAGAAGATGCATAGTTTGAAATCCCATCGAAGTTGTAGATGTTATGGACAGCCTTGACACAATGAGGGGTGGTGTCAATGATGAACCAACCATAGGGAGAACTAAAATCTTTGGTTATGGAATCAATAAAAAAATTTCAATGTCTTCATCACTTTATTTCTCTTTGACATCCCTCTCCATCCCATGCTTCCTATCTAAATCTAGCTCTATTTGTTCTAAAACTTCAAAATTTGACCTAGGCTCGTGGGACTCCATGAGAAATTTATCAATGGAGCTCCCTGTTAAATGGGATGGATAGAAGGCCATATAACCAATTTACCTTATTTATTTAGGTAGGTCTCTAGGTCGAAAGAGGCTTTGGTAAATTCCTTATTGTACTTAGGAAACTCTTCACCAATTATGACCTTAGGCCCTTTATTATGGGTCAGATTATGAATCTTGATGAGAGGAAGGAAACCTCAGGGTACTTCAATAAAAGTAACACTCACTAAAATAATTTCCTCATCATCTTTATTTGATGGATATAACTCCTTATTCTCCTTTAAATGGGTAGGCTTACCCTTTTGTAGGTTTTCTCCCCCACCTTTCTCTATATTTATCACCTCCTCTGGCATTGAGGTCAATACCTTTAGAGGGGAAGGAACACATGACACTACTCATATAGCTATTTTTTCTTCTTTTTATTTCTCCACCTCTACATTACTGGTGGAGACTTGGTCATCATGATCTATCTCACCCTTATTTCTTCCATTATATTTTTGAATGTCCTCAACTTCATGAGCCTTATCTTGACCAAGTGACTAAGAGATGACATTTTTAACAAATGCCTTTGTATTTGGGGAAGTTACCTCTTTCTCAAGAGGGAATTGAGCTTGGGTATCTACCTCAGTTCCAACCTATATAACATCATCAAAAGATAAAGTTTCATCTGAGGTTTAGGCCCCTTCCTCATCACCATTTATTTTTACCATTAAGGGTCCTTATTTAAAAAACCCATTGGCAGGACCTTTACTAAGGTTTGGGGCCTCTCCTTGTGGGTCCTTTACCCAGTCTTTACTTGAGGAGGAGTGAAGGCATGCTATTTATTCATCATTTTATTAATATTTCTATCTTCATATGAATCCTCCTCCTCACTCATATCCATTACTCTTTGAGCATATGAGGCTTGGTCATCTCTTCTCTTCATAGGGATTTCCCTGGCCACTAGGTCTTTAAATATAACCTCCTCCTTATTTATTTGTATCCTAATTGGAGGTTGTATATCCCTTTTGACTCTCTTCTACTTTGGTTACTACTCCTCTCTTTCTTGAATATATTATCAGGGGATGATCAACTACTACTTGTTGTGTAGGTGGATCATGTGGGATAATATCTGGGTTGGCCATAAGAATGGCTAGTAATGCTGGTGCTCCCTTTCGTAAAATAGATATGAGGGTAGTACTAGCTAATGTGACCTACCTTGTAATAATATTGTCCCAATTTTCCACCAAGATTTTTATTTTTGAAAAGGATAACCTAGCCTTAGATTATGCCTTTTTCATCTTCTCAACATCCATTGACCTAGTGAACTCAATATCCCAAAGCTTGTGTTTGACCTTACCTATTATGGCTAATGATGGGGCTACATGGTTACCACTATATTCTAGGAGAAAATCCTTCATCTCCTTAACCTTTCTCAACTCTTGAATGTTAGGAGTATCATATGCACCAAGGTTGACCCCATGCTCTTAAAGCCATCTGAAGGTTCTCTTCATGATTCATAATGATATCCTAAGGATGGAATCATCATCTTGAACACTAAAATTTGGCTGGGAAATGGGTTAGGATTCAATGTTGTTTATGTTTTAAAATGAATAAAATTTCAATTTATCATCTTCCATGTCTTTGGGGATGGGAGCAATATTGTATGCTATGACTTCTTGCATTGTTAGCCTCATAAATTCCCATTTATAGACATCTTCCTTAGTGATACAATCAAAAAATATGTATTAATAATTTTATTTATGTAATATCACATTACTATCCATATTTAATAACTATCTAATGTTGTCATTGGGTTAGGGTGGCATCTTATCAAGTGTATATAGGCTCATCTCCTAATCCAGCCCCTTGCCTTAGTAACTGAAGGACATGAATAATACCCTATTACCATAATAAATTTGAAAGGATTTTTTATATTCTTAGCTACAATAATTTCATGTGGTAGCAACATTTTTTAGCTTAGTTACTTTACCACCAATTATCATCCAGATACCTCAACAATTTGTACGGAGACCCTAAGTACCCACTGACCCTGATGTATGTGAATGTTTTGAATTATATGTATGTGGCACCATACTTTTCAATTACTTGTTTGTCTAGCATATACATCACATTGAGGATCATAAAGGGATATAAAACACTCATCATGGGGTTAAATAAGCAATAATGAACTCTAGAAAAATTATTCTTTGACCCTTTCAGGGTAACTTCTTGATATATTTCATAAATTCTCATTCTTGAAGGGTTCCTAGTAAGCCCTTGGAAAGTAATATTATGCACTAGGATATATATCAAGTAAGAAGAAATATATAAATTACCTATTATTTTTTATTTATAAATAATTGTAACTTAGAGCTACATCATTTGCATATGCAGATTGTCACTGAGTATGGCTACCTAGTCTAGCTTCTTCTTCCCTTCCAATATGTATATCATAATTAAGAACATCCATGGTTTAAAATTTTATATGATAAACACCCCATAGGTCCTTGATACCATGGAAATTTTAGATACCTTATGTCTCTTCTTGGCTAGCCAATAAGAATTGACAACATCCCAAATTGCCTTATCATCCTTTTCATCATACACATGGCATTCCTCTAAGGAGAGTGTAATGACTTGTTGATGGTAGGTAATTATGAGCATGATACTAAGGGTAAAATGGGTGAAATATTTCATAACTAAATGAATACCATTAACAATTGTCCTAGTCTTTGGTTGGTATCCTTGAGTACATGCAATAATGAGTTCTAAATAAGGAGAAACTAGGGGGAATGTTTTCGTAGGTGTGATGTAACTCATGATGATGTTGGAAACTACTTGGGGGGATAGGTTGTTTTAAAACATTTAATAGGGCCTAAAAATCTAAACCCATAACATATTTATCCCTAATCAAATCCAAAATTGAAACAATATTGTCCTTTACTGGGGTTGAAGATGTCGTCAAATTTATCTAGATATCTAGTGAAATATCTTAATACCATATAAACTTCTCACTTGAAAAACCCTCGAGTTACCTCTTGAATCCTTTCAAATAACACAACACAAGGAGAAAATGGGAAACTTACTATTTAATCTAGATAGATGCATATACTATAACTTAAATGTCAATGAGGAATTCATTGTCATCATGTTCTTGCACTATACTCAGCTAGGTCATATAAATAATTCAAAATCATGAGCACAAGATGTAAATGCAAAGGGTAGTTTTATAATGAAAACAAATACCTAAGTTATAATCCCTTGTAGTTCAATATTAGGGTTACCATTAATTCTCCAAATACTAATGGCTAATCACCACCTACTCTCATTAATTATTTGAGCCTTATTTAAAAAAGAGAGGGAACACACAAATGTTTCCCTTTTATGCTAGGAAATCCTCTTACGACACATGAAGTGACATGAGAGGAACATACATTATGATACCTTTTTGGGTCTTTAGGAACTTCTGTACTTTTTCACTTGTTGTTTTCCATTGGTGTAATGGTGCAATAATCCTCAAGCTCTTTTTGGGATTAATAATGCCACATGTCATAATTTTACTTTACAATCCTAGGAATTCACACCTTCATGGACTTTTTGGATTATGTCCACCAAGAGGTATGTGGGTAAATCTTCAAAAAGGGGCCAAAAATAAGAAAACCCTGAGGAGCTACCACATGGCATCACTTTTTTCTAATAAGTTTAGATATTCAGGTCTTGGGGACTTTAAGCACCTTTCCCACCAAAAGGTAAGTGGAAATTTTTTTAAGAAAGGCCTGAAATACCTAAAGCCCAAAGAATCTACCACATGCCTAACTTAGATGTGAGTTTATACTCCTGACCATTTTTACCTTTTCAACTAGCTTTCTTTATTTAGAGAAGCCTGCAAGTTCCATCCAACCCTCAACAACATTCATAGAATTCCCTTGATCTACACATATGTCCTTCATTTATTTCATCAAGTTATTTCTCACCGTAATCATTAAAAAATATCAAGTGTAACTTGGTAATTTCATCTAGGGCCCCATAAACCTCCCTTTTGAATGTAAAACAACAAATCTAAACACAGGGAAAGGCTTGACTATATATTTGTCTTCTCACTATGAACTCTCATACCATGGGATTTTTAATCAATAATTCAAAATTCCCTTAGAGATATCAAGATTATCTTCTATCTTTATGAATTTCCCCTTAGTAATTTGTCAAGGAGTGGAAGAACACTTCTCACTTATAAAAAGCAAGACAAAAGGCATGATTAATTATGAACACATATTCTAATCTTTCCTAAGGACTAGGGAAAGTGACTAAAAAATTGACACTCATTCAATTTGGACATGGGAATTTTATTAATAGGGGCCTAATTACTTTGATGCTATTTTGGGAACTAACATATTTCATTATGGGATTCATTAACAATACTTGGACAAAAGTACATGTTTAAAAGGAATCGCAAGGACTTGGTAAGTAAGTTGGATCAGCTAAGAATGAGAATTTTGTCTTGGTGAATAAAACCCATCACATTAATGGATAAGTGAAGAAGAATGATAAGACTCATCTTTACTTATCATTGATCATTGTTGATTGCTTAGTTCATAATTGCATCATAAATACTAGGGCTAGTACTTCAGTTATGCCCAAGTGTATAGCAGATAAACTAGGTCTCAAGTATGAGCCAATGGCTAAAGGTTTTTTACAATTAGATGGATCACCAGCAAAGACCTTGGGAGTAGTCAATGATTTAAAATTGATTTTACATTATTTTCCTACTTTTTCCATTTATCATGATGTAGTTATGGCAAATTTACCTCTATACTTTGCTCTTTATTTGTCAAGAGAGTTTACAACTAATATAGGTGGATACATGGCATCTAATTGGTCTTATATTGTTTTTAGGACAAAGTATGCTACTAATGTGAAGATTAAATCAGAGCCTATCCATCAAAATCACTTAGATACTTAGATGCCTAAAGTGGAAAATGTCAATTATGCCATTATTGATGAGGAAGAACTTCATATAGATCATTATCCAACATCTTCTCTTGAAGGAGTTTATGATTTGTACTTAGATGAATGGGGAGATGAACATTATGAGCATGATCCTTATAAATTAATAGAGGAATATGATCTTAGGGTGTATTGTATGCATGAGGAGGACTATTTCATGCCAAATTTGATGAATCTAAGTGAAGATATGGATGGTTTATGGAGGCTTTTCTTTGATGGATCAAGAAGTAAGATTAGGGTAGGTGGTGGAGCAATGTTTTTTTCTCCTTCCAAGGAAGGGTATTATTCCAATTTTAGATTTTAATTCTCTTGTACTTGTAATATGGTAGAATATGAGGCCCTCATTAATGGCCTTAAGTGGGATAGGAAAAGAGATGTGAAAGAATTACAAGTGTATGGTGATAGTGAGTTCATTGTGAATCAAGTAAGAGGCCAAAATATGACTAAAATTTTTTTCCAAAAGTCTTATAAGCATAGAAAGTGGGATCTTGTCTAATATTTCCAAAGCTTTCAACATCACATCTATCCCAAGGGAAGACAACAAATATGTTGATAGGTTGGCAGCAATTGGATCTCAGTTTGATGTTCCAAAAGGGATAAGAGAAGATAAGAATCAACCACATATCAAGGTCATTGTATAGCCCTCCATACCAAATAATGTCACTAATTGGAAATGATTTGATAGTGATAAAAAAATATAACTTTTTTGCAAGAGGAAGTTGAGTTATATTTAAAGAATTAGTCCAAACTACATCAACAATATGGAGGGTAGATTGTACAATTGAAGTCAAAAAAGCTCCCTAAAGGCCTAGTCACACTTGAGATTATTTTCAATGATGATGACCAGTTGAAGAAACAAAAGGTAAGCATGTATACTAAGCAATAAAACTATGAGAAATTAAAAATTTTCAAGGAAATTTGCTTGCACTTGGGAAGGTATGTACTAGTGAAGATAAACATGTTTTCATTGAGTTATGCAAATAGTTTTTTTATGTCTTTGCATGAGAAAATAATGATTTGAAGGGATTTGATCCAAACTTAACTCAAAATATGATAGAGATAGATGATAATGATAAGCTTATCAAGAAAGGAAAAAATCCAATCAATCCTAAGAATGAGCCTCATATGAAGAAAGATATTACTAAGTTGTTTGAGTCTAAAATCATCTTTATTATTAAGCATTCATCTTAGTTGGTAAAATTAGTCCCTATTAGGAATAAGAATGGATAAATCAGGTTGTGTGTCAATTTTAGGGACTTTAATATATTTTATTTGAAGTACCATTATCCTCTTCCTTCCATGGAAAAATTTTTATAAGTTGTGGTAGGTAGTGAAAGGTTTTATCTCCTTGATGGATATTCTAAGTACAATCAGATTTTGGTGAAGGAAAGTGATCAATATAAGATAGCCTTTACTACTAAAATGGTTACATATGATTATAATAAAATTCCTTTAGGCTTTTATAATGATAGAGATACATTTAAACATAAAATGGATATGCCTTTCCAAGGGCTAATAAATGACATTGTGTTGGTGTATCTTGATGATGTCATAGTTTTTTTCTAAGGATGCAAAGGATCACTTGAATCACCTTAGGTAGAGTTTTGAGAGATGTAGAGAGCTTGTAATTTATCTTAACCAAAATAAGTGTGTTTTTTCTATCCATGAATACAAACTTTTAGGACACAATGTCTCAAATAAGGGCCTATCCATAGATCTTGAAAGGGTGAGTGAAATCTTGGCATTGGCTTTGTGCAAACACAAGAAAGGTTTGAAATTTTTTTTTGGGAAAATTAATTTCATAAGGATGTTAATCCTTGATTTTTATAATTTATTCAATCCACTAACCTCTATGCTAATGAATGATGAAGTGTTCACTTAGATTATAAGAAGGAAATTTTTGAAGAGATTAAACAAGACATTGCCCAAGATCTAACTCTTGAAAATCCTAATTTATCAAAGGATTTAAACTTGTATACCTTTATAAATGATGAGGCAATATCTTCCATACTTACTAAATTAAATTAAAAAAAATTGGAGAAACTTATTGCCTTCTTTAGTCAAGGTTTAAAAGGCTATGAGGTAAGATACACCTATGTTGAGAAGTAAGTACTTTTAGTTGTTATAAGTATGAAGAAGTTTAGTTATATGTTATCTAACAACAATATTAACATATTTTTACCTCATCCTAGTGTCAAATACTTCCTTTTAATCATATATTTGAATGATAAAATAATTGTTTGAAACACAAAAGTGATGGATTATGCTGTAGAAATCAAGATAACTAAGCTAGTGAAAAGGAAGGGGTTATGTGAGCATCTTGATTCATATTTGAAGGAACAAAAGGAGGTTATTTTATCACTTCATGATGACCCTATGACAGATTCATATTCATTAATGAGGAGTTAGACACAAGATATGACCCATTTTATCTAAACTAGTTAGTGTCCACAAGGGCTTGATAGAGCTAGAAGAAGGTACTTTAGATTACAATCCATTCTTTATGTACTAGTTGATGGAGTGTTATTTAGGAATGAATTCTCAAGTGTGTTATTAAGGTGTTTTGATTTATATTATATTGATAAAATATTGTTTGATTTTCATTATGGACCAGCTAGTGGTTGCTTTGCTCCAAAAACCATAGTTACTAAGATTATGAGGGATATATACTTTTGGCCTAGTTTGTTTAAAGACACCCATGCTTGGGTAAGTAAGTGTCAAAAGTGTACTCCCTTTAATGGTAAATTAAATATTTATACCTTACTTCTTCATCTAATTTAGGTTGATAAACCCTTTATGCAATGGGGTTTGGATTTCATAGGCCTAATCAACCCACCTTCTAGTGCTAGCCATAAATCGGTGTTGACTACTACAGATTAATTTACAATGTGGGTAGAGTTTGTTGCTCTTTAGGAAGCAAATGAAATTTCAATTATAGACATCTATGAAGGCATTGTGATAAGGTTTAGATCTCCTTCAACAATAAATTTAGATAATGCATTGGCTTTCCTTGGGATGAAGACAAGTGAATGGGCTTTGAAACATGGCATCTATCTTTGTACTTCCTCCAAATATTAACCACAAGGAAATGGACTAGATATGTCCACCAACAAGAACCTAATGAGAATCATAAAAATAAAAATGGAGGAGAATCAAAGGACTTGGCATTCCAAGTTGAAGACAACTCTTTGGGTTGATAGGATCACCCCAAAAAAAACTATTAGAAACTCACCATACACACTTATTTATGGGAGATAAGCTAGACTACCTATTTCACTTGAGCTACCAACCTTTGATCTCAATTATTAACTAAAATTTATGGAAAATAAAATCATGTAAGTCAGGTTGTGTGAGTTGATGGAGCTTGAGGAGACAAGAGATCAAGCTATGAAAACTATGAGAGCTCATCAAGATCAAACAAAGAGATACTTTGACCAAAAAAACCATTCCAAGAACTTTTAAAGAGGGAGGCATTGTTATAGAGTGGGATGAAGATAGGGATAAGCTTGAAAGACACACAAATTTTGATGGTTTATGGTGTGGCCCTTATGTCATCACCCAATGAAAGAAACATAATGCTTTCCAACTCTTTAAGTTAGATGGAGAGGTGCTTCATATCCCAGCCAATGTGATATATCTCAAACTTTATTACTAAGTTTCTCCTCTCTCCTTGTATATAGTGTATTTTTTTCCTTGTGTTCCTTAAGTGATTATGCACATGTGTGTGTTTGTCTTGTGTATCTTAATTTATCTTGTGTTTTTTTGGTGTGTTATGTTTGTTCTATGTGTTTCAGGCAATTCCTTGCTAGTTGTCTTCAAGAATTTATTGACTCCCTTGGCCTAGGATAGGATAAGGCTAATGGTCCTTAGTATAGTAGGCATACTACCCGTATGAGTCACCAATTTGTTAACCAAATTTGATTTTTAATTCAAATTAGGGAACCCTTAGGTAAAAACTTGATTTTATAGATGATTTAGGGGGCATAATATTTTGTCATGAGGTGTTTCATAGATCATTTAATGTTATTCAATAATATATTAGCGTTGGTCATAAATTTCATTATCCAACATGTAATTTTGAGTAATTTTATGGGTTAATAGGGTTCATAGATGATGCCATTCCCCATGTGTCTTTATAAATCTTAACTAAAAAAACTAAAATATGGTAGGTTATGCAGAAGAAAAGGTAGTTTTCTAGTGAAAGGAGAAGAAAATGGAACTTGTATGACCTCCTTGGGAAGTTTACCACTTGAAAAAGGCTTAAATTTTACTCTTAAGATTTCCTATGCTTATCTCCATGTTTGAAATTATCTAAAAGTGTCATTTTAATGCCAAAACCATTCTACTCCTTTTCATCTTTCTTGGAAAGCAAAAATGACATATAGATTTGTACTTGGTATGGTTAGCATAAAGGGTTTTAGGAAAAATGTTCTTAGGGGTGTATTATGTGCTCAGTTAGATTCAATTTTATGTTTGATTGTAGAGGAATGATGGTATGAGCTTTATGAACCATTCCTAGGAAGTTGACCTTTTAAATATTCTTGCTAATCTATACACCTTACACGTTTTGCTCTTATTTGTGAAATTACATACAATTCACTTGTTTATATTGGTTATAGAGGATTTTTACTCCATTTCTTCATGTCCTCCATGATTTTTTTCACTTTTGGATTTGATTTGATGAGCCAAATAGCTCAATTTATAAGGAGTGAAGTTATAGTCATTTATTCCTTGCTAAAAAACAATGGTATTTTATAGAGGTTTTTTGTGAATGGAAAAAGATTTCCCACATGCCTAAAATTCATATTTTAACCTCCTTCCATTTTTTTGTTCCATCATGTTATCCTTTGAGTAGTTTTCAAGCTTATCTTCCTCCATTATCAACTCTTTGCCCAACTTCATTTGTAGTCACCTATATGGGCTTGTTCAACTTGTCCATGGAGTTGTAATAAAAGTATATTAGTTTTTCAAACCATCAAAAGTTTCAAGTATTTCATTTAGATGCTTGTGAAATAGTTCTAATGCTATCACATGCTCAATTTACATGCTAAAATAGTCACGAGATGCTTATGCCTACTTTATCCTAAATGTGTGCAAGTGGTTTCAGGTTGGAAAAGGTGTTTTTAGGTTGGTTTCAAAGTGTTATTGATGGAGATAAAAAAATTTAAGGTTTAAAAATGCATTGTCTACACATAGCCAAAACATCCACCTACAACCATTATTGACGTCATCCTTAAGGGTGAAAAGCTTGACATGTGTTCCAACTTCTTAAAACTACTAAAGGTGTATTATGGTGTTGGAAAAAATCATATAAGGTTCATATTAATATGGAGTTACATGTTTTTCACTTCAAGGCCACTGTGGTGTATCAAGATATCCACCTACACGGGGCTAAGCAGGGTTCTAAAAGATGTTCTCATGGAAAAGGTGGAATCACTTAACACCAATTAAGGTTGTGGTATTAATATTAAGATTTGAAAAATCCATGTACAGTTCATAGAGATAAAATGATATTTTAAACCAACTTGAGGAAACAAATGACTATGTTTTTGGAAATTGTCCCCAAAAGGTGAAAATAGAGGTCTAAGGGGTTTTCATAACCTTTTTTGAATAGGTTTCAAACATGTTCCAAAGCATTTGAATGATTATAATTGACTTCCCCTAGAACAAAATAGGTCCATGACAATAATTAAGGTCAAAGAGTAGAGGGAGATAGGTTTTTTAAGGCATCAAACATGCTCCAAAACACACTAAAATGCTTTAGCAATATCTATGTTATTATAGGAGTAAATGACCTTTTGCCACTTTAGGGGAGCAACATTGAGAAAATGGTTATGACTAATGGTTTTAAACTAGTGAAATGAGGTCAAATGAAATGAAATTAATCAATAAAGGGTTAATAAAATGTTCCTTTACAACCTATGACTATTTATAGGTGTCCCTTTTACAAATGATATATACCTACAGCACGGTATGAGACAGTAACCCCAACCTTGATGCATTTTGATGTTTTGAGATCATAAAGGTGAGTACAAGGTCAAACATCCATTTTGTGATTAAAATGAGTTCAAGATAGGTGTTGTCCCCAAAATCAGCTATGCTTATTTTGGTGGACAACCCCTATGAAACTTATCTATTTTGTAAGCATACTCTAAGTTAATCATTCGAGACGAGTTTCTCTAGATCTTAAGCATAGTTTACTCACATCCTTAAAAAGTTCACAACATTCCATCATCATGATTTCTCAAAAAATGCAAAACTCGTTGCAGTCTCGATGCAAAGAGAACGTCAGACTTCGATCAATTTCAAGGAGTTACTTTTATTTCTTACATGCAAGGTCAAAAAAAATTGTCATTATTACATGTTATTTTTGTTCTATGTAAAGGTGGTGATTTTTTCCACCCTTACATCATTTGTCTATTCCTCTTCCATGCAAGAGTGGTGATTTTTTCTGCCCTTGCATTTTTTGGACCTTTCATGTAGGAGCGGCGACTTTTGCCACCCTTGCATTTTTACCCTTTATGCATGAGCGGTGATTTTTGCCGCCCTTGCATATTTTCACCTCAACATGTAAGAGCGGAAATTTTTGCTGCCCTTACGTGACCTTGATTTTCACACGTGGTATTTATGACTTCATGCACCAAGTGGTTGGCATTGGTTTTGAGCCATTTAAATGTTGATTTGTGTCTCATTTTGATTATTTTGAGTTGTCTGCTCCCCCTTCCTACAACCAGTCGATAATGTGAACGAGTGGGTTTGTGATTTATCCAGCTTCAAGTGTAGGATTTTGATTTACTAGGTAATTTTTTGCATTCCTCTCTTTTGTTTCTAGGTTTTCATTTTTTCATTTTTCTCTTTTCTTTAAAGGTTTTGGTTTTCTCTTTTTTTTCTTTTTTTCCTCTCTCCTCCTCCTCATCCCTGAGGAGGCATTCTAGGAGAAAGCCTAAAAATTCCAAAACCTAGGTCGATTCCCATCCATGTAATGGTGGTGAAAATTCCTACCCTTACACAATGCATTCAATCTATCTAATGGCAGCAAAAATTGTTTCCCTTAGATAATGCTTCCCATCTGTGTAATGGCAGCAATTTTTGCCACTGTTACCTGGTTTCTACCCTTCATGTACAAGGGTGGAAATTTTTGACACCCCTTCATAAACCAACATGCAAAGGTGGAAAAAATTGTTGCTTATACATAAATGTACCTCCCTTTTACATTATAAGGTGGAAAAAATTTCCACCCATGCATGTTTTCACTTCACATGATACATAAGCTATTTTTGATACCGGTCCCCCCATTATATGTAAGGATGGAAATTTTTGTTGCCCCTACATAATTTTTCTCAAAATTTTCTAACTCTGGGGAAATTTTGAATTTTCACTTTTCTGAGCCCACCTTCCTTTGGCTTTCTGGAATGCTCACACTTTAGCCCTTTCAGGCGCATCTGCATGGTCGTGATCATCAACATGCAAATTTTCCAAATTGCCAATATTTCCCCTAATTGCATGATCATGACTTTTTTTGTAGTTTCTCTCGAGGATCCTTATTCATCGACATCCTTTTGACAAAAGATCCTCTAAATGACTGAGGTTTCTTTGAAAAAGTCAAAGAAAATGAAGTAAAAGTATCAAAATGTTTTTCCAATCACCTCAGTTACTTCTAATGTCGATGACATTAGAGATACAGAGATCATTCATGTGGATATGGTTGAGTTTAAAGAAAGAACTAAATCAAGCAATCCTAGCCATGAGATGAAAAAGATAATAAAAATTAATATTCATCTAGTGTCTTCTTTCCCTATAGCGGCACATAACATAGAGTTTGTTCTCTAGTGCTCTCAGTTCTACGACAAGGATACTAGGGCTGTGTCAGCCGCTAGTGGTAATGTGGTGATTAGACTGAATCTTGAGTTCATTCATAAAGTGTTCATGTGTCCTCTTACTATTGAAGTATTAAAGCTTGATTTTGTTGAATCACAAAGAGAATATGATAAATATCTTGAAAGAGTGACAAAAGTAATCAATAATAAAGGGCTCAAAACTCCAAAGAAAATTTTTTCAAGATGGCCACGAAGCTTTCCAAGAAGTGACTTTATAGAAGAAGTCAGTGACCTGATCACTCTTCTCAATAGGGTAAGAGGCTTGCCTAATTTCTCACAGTTTCATGAATGGATGTATCCCTTCATTAAGATAATCCTCCAAGGTAAACAAGTCATTTTCTAGGAAGAACAAATCAGTAATGCTCTGTATGAGCAATTGATGAAGGTATCTACTACCTCTAAATTCTACATGACTTCATACCTAGTGTATATTACAACTTCGATGAGAACCTTTCCAAGTTTGACATCAGAAGGAGATAGGAGAGTAACCATAGTATATCAATATTACTCTTAGTTGACATTGAAGGGCTCTATCCATCATTTTAGGAGAGTGAATGATGATTTCATTATGGTATTTTTGTGTCTCTTTGATCCTCAATTAGAATAAAAAATATTGTCGGATGAAGCCTGGACCATTGTGAATGACATTGGATGTATGTTATTGAAATTTCCTTCTTTTTCATACTTATGGGTTGGATTTTTACAAGTTCACTCTTACATGCTTCCAAGATTCCTTTATAAAAAAATGGTCTTGATGGAGATATGCAGGCAAATAATTATCCCACATAATAAGAAGGTGGAACTCAAGAAACCTAGTTTCAAGTTCCCAATTGAAATTGGTAGGTTTTAAGTATTAACTTCTAGGAAAGCTAGAGTTATGGAAACTAAAATGCAGCTCATAACCATGAAGCATTTCAAAAGGAGATATAATTTTGATTATAGGGGCGTAAAGGATAAAATTAGGCGGAAAACCTAGTTTTATGAGCCTATGATCAAAGATGTTTGGGTGGATTTGAGGACAACAAAAGATGTCAAAAAAATGGACTACAATAGATTATCTCTTGAGTAGATAGAATATCTAAGACTCGCTGACATCCCTGAGAATCTAGTGGATGATAGAGATTTGATCAATAATAGATACCATGTTGAACAAGTCACCAATGCCCCTCTTCCCCCAATCCATTGGTCACAAAAGGAGTTGACTTCCTTAAGGAAAAGATTCAAACCAATATTGGGAAACACCAAAAATTGGTTAGCAAACAATGGAATCACTTTGAAAGAGTTCATCACAAGATCAGAAGCTGAATTTTAAAAGAAAACAAGGAGAAGAGCAGAAAATAGGCTAAAGAATAAGAGTGATGTCCCTACTTCCTCCAAGACACTTAAGTCTAAGATCATCTTCGTGATGAAGAAGGCAAAAGTTACAAAAAAAGAACCAAAAACAATAGATATGGAGGTTGAGAATCAAATCACCAAAGAACTAGCAAGAAAACAAATGGAGACTGATGATAGGCTTGCAGATCAATAGGAAAAGGAAACTCTATCTCCATGAGAGAATGTGTAGCCGAAAATACTAATTTCTTCTTCTCCACCTAGCACACCTGTTGTTACTCCTTCACCTATTTCACCAATTAGTGGTCCCTCTTCTAGAGTAGCCTCTCCTTCTAAAATGTTTTTTGACGACCCTAAGGCACTTTTGGAGATATTCTTCATTCTTCAGGGTTAATTCCTAGTTTGTCATCTCCATATTTTGATATCCAAGATAGTTATGCTATCGATCACTCAATAGAAGGTACAATTTTTATTGATACTCCACCTATTATTTCCACTACCGATGTGAGTGCAACTCTAGTAACACCAACAATGGAGATTGATACTAATGTAAGTACTTCTATGATCCCACCTTGGTTATCAGCATATACACCCAAAAGAAAAAAACAAGTCATCTCTTTAGATGACTTTGATTTGAATAAAATGTTTCTAGTAAAAGTCAAGGATCCTGAGAAGCCAAAGATTCTTTCAAAGATGATTGGGGATAAGGGGAAAAAAATTCTATAAATAGCAAGACCTCCACAACATGAAACTATTGAAAATTTTGATGTAAGTGAATACTCTATTTCTAGAGTTGAGTTAGGTAAGATAACTCATGAAAGTGTTAAAAGTGATATGCAGTCAGTTATGGACATCTTGGTTTAGAAGTTTGATAAAGAGAAAGAGATGAAGGATCATTATAAAGCAATGGTGGAATAGTTGACTATAGTGGTAAGAAGGATAAATTTCACTCCAAAAATAATAACTCCAGAAGCCATTTCCATAGAAGATCCCATGATTCAAAAAGTAGAATAAACCTATCTCAAGGGAAAAGTACTTGAAGAGTACTTGGACAAGAAGCATATGCAAGGAATTTCCCTGCTCACAGAGTTATATGAGAAAATAGATAAAATTAGAAAAGTAAGAGAAAAAATGGATGATCTTATGAATATAATTTCTCGAGATGTTGAAATCATAGAAAAATATCTTGAAAAATGGACAGATATGAAGAAGTTGAAAATAAGCACTCTAATATCATTTGGTATCATTGTTGATAGAGACTCTTTCATTGAAACTAAAGAAGCATTGATATATAGGAGTCGAGTGCTTAAAGAATTGATCAACGACCTCGAATCATCAAAGGACCTCAGTGGACAAAGTGACATTAGTCTTTTACATAAATTAGAGTAGCTACCTTGCAAGCTTACATCACAAGACAACCAATTCCTTTCAACAGAAGAAATGATTTAGGAATTTGAAAGTATGTTCTGAAAGGAATTTTAAGAGAAATCATTTTTAGTAGCCTCTGTGGATCACATTTTGGATAATCAGTTAACTCTAGATAATCTAAAAACTAGGTTAACTAGTTATGTGAAATTGATCATAGTAGTGAGAGATGCCATAGTTAGGGTGAAGGTGATTTTCAAGAATACTATTACTATAGACAGTATCGGGATACAAGCAGCTATCACCATGTATGATTCTCACATGAAGAAAGATGGGGCTATAAATTGAATCAATTTTTCTTTGATTTAATTTCCATTTTTTCAAATGCACTTTTGTAACCACTTTGGACATTTACACATGTACTTTTGTCATGTGTAATTACATGTAAAAATATGCAAATTCCAAAGTCAACAAAGACTTTTATCTTTGACTAGGTTAAAATATTTAAGTCTTTTCTAAATCCTCAAGGCCACTCCTTATAAATAAAGAGAGCCTATTTTGTAATAGATATCTTTTAGTAATTAGAAGCAAAACTCTACCCAAATTGAGATGCCTTTTAAGAATTTGAGCTCATATTGTAAATCATATATTTTATTAAATGAATGAGAAAGCAAGTGAATTTTCAAACTTTGTATTGGAATAACTTGTGTTGTTTAGGAAATTGTTCTTACATCCTTTTCTTAATGCAATCTTATCTCTTTGATTAAATAAGCAGAGTGAGTGAAAATAATCTGGAAGATGTTCTGAAGATTGATTATTGAGACTTTGTGATACTATAATTATCTTTAGTTTGTGTTTTGTTTATTTTTTGTATAAAGGATATTGGAGAGGCTTTGAACTACTTTTATCCTTTGTAGTCGTATACTTTGTTGTAGTTTTCAGTGGAGAATTTGGGCTGCACTTCATTCTACTATTATATAAGTTATAAATCAGTAAGACAAGTAATGAAAGACTTTGTGTTTTCATGAGTTTTTTTTGGATTCCATTAATATCAAGGAAGTTTTCTTTTATTTGTAAACATAATTTAAAAAAAAAGAGAAACGGATGGTATGACCTCACCCCTGAGTTAATTTTAAGTTAGATTAGTTTATAATAATTTAAAGGTAACCTCCGCTTGCTGAGAGGAGAGATTTATGTCATTATGTTGTGGCTGATATACCGATTTTGCCTTCAGTTAGTTGATGATAAAATGTTCATCCAATAGTTTTTGGTGACTCAACTGGTGAAATAAATGCGTACTTTAAAGCCTCTAGCTTCAAATTGAATCATTTCTAGTTCTTTTCCATTTTACACCCTAGGAGATCCATGGTATACATGAATCCAGAGAGCTCAAGGTATTTTTGATCTTGTATTTGAGTTGGTGTAACAAAATAATTTTGATATTTTTTCTCCACAATCTCACCTTCAGTGAACCAGGAGTTTTCCTCCTACCAATGTCAGATCTTTAATACCAGGTGAAGTTTCTAGTTTTAATGCTAGCAGAGTTTTGTCCATACATACCCCACAAAGGTTTGTTATCCCTCATTTTAATCATCACATCATGGTAGTACATGGTCCTTGGGGTAAGACTTTTGGCCCTCTCAATCTAACCCCACCTTTACATGAACTATCTTGTAGTTCAAGAAAGAATTTTTTAAAATTCTATGGTGATGGGAAAGTCCATCCTGGTGAGCATATTGTAGCTTTCTACATAGCATGTGGTGTGATAGGCATTAAATATGAAGACATAGTGGTGAGACTATTTGTAGAAACTTTGCAAGGTGCTACTACATACTAGTTTTACCATCTTCAAGCTCAAACTATAACTAATTCGAACACCTTCAACGCTAATTTTGAGGCTAGGTTCAAACCTGCAGAAGATGCTCATGCCTTTTTGGCTCAACTTATGGAAATGAAGAAGGAGCCTCATGAACCTATGTGATACTTCATTGTTAAGCTCAATAAGATGAGGAATAAGATCCCTGCCATTGCTCAGCCAACATAAAAGAACCTTAAGTGCTTCTTCATCAATTCTCAACTTCTCAAAGTAAGTTTTATTTTGAGGTAGGTTGGCCCTATAGATCTTTTGGTAGCTTAGATTTTGTCTACCAAGGTTGAAGATGATCTTATCCTGGAAGGAAAGATAAAGAAAGATTCTAATAAAAATAAATTTTCTTCATCTGCTGAAAGTTCTTCCATGAACACCACTGATCCTATGGTGTAAAAGTTGGCAAATGAATTGCTATCTCTGAAAAGGAAAATGTCCCAAGGTATGTCTACTCATCCTTCTTATTGAGATATACCAAGGAGGAAATTTCTCAATCATTCATATCAAGGTAATGCTACTAAAAATCAAGGTCAATCCAATCGTCTTCCTCCCACATAATGTAAGCTTGCCATTGAAGCAGCATCGGTCAACTCAGCAGTTAGTTATCATGAAGCTAAACATGATCTCTCTTTCCAACCTTATTTGGAACAAGAAGATGACGTTAATCTCTTTGTAAAAGGATAACAAGAATTAGTTGGTGACTCCAACATTGGTTTTCTAAATTACCAAGATGAAGCTAAAAAAAGGGAGAAGTGTTTGATAGATCATATGTTTTCTTTACTAAGTCCCAAAATTAGTCAACTCAGTAAGTTTATAAGGGAAAAGCAAGAGAAAAAGCTCAGCCAGTAATCTCAATTGCTAAACGGGGGACTTCAATGCCTTTGCAATCAAAGGACTAGGTGACCAATAAGAAAGTAAGTACCTCAAATAACCCTATACCTTATACTTCTATTTATCAGACCAGTACCATAATAGATAAAAAAAATATGATGGATTTCCTTCCTCTATTTCTAGTTTTTTTCAATTATTTGACATAATTGATCACGTTAGGAAGATTAAGATCCAAATGTCTGAAATTGAATACTTACGAGCCGATCCTGAATAGTTTGTTAGGTTGGCTGAATACATAAAAAATGAAACCATCCCTACAAGACAAGATTTTTCAAAGGTGACTCATGATTTCTCAAAGAACAAATCCACTCAAAATAATCTTATTTCTACTCTTCTTATTTCCCTTGGAAAAATAGAACCTTTCTATGTTTCTCTGTTAATAAATGGTCATAAGTTGAGTAACTGTATAATAGACTCTGGAGCCTCTAATAATGTTATGCCTACCAAGGTAGTAGATTCTCTTAGTCGTACCTTAACTAATATTTTTGGGAGATGTTTCTCCATAACAAAAAGCAAGTACCACTCTTGGGTCAAATCAAAGATGCCTAATTTGCATTTACCACTTTTCCAGATAAAAGGATCAAAATGATAGTCTTAGTGGCCAATGTTCTAGTTTCTTATGGCATTCTACTCAGACATAATTTTTAAAAATATGTAGGTGGAGAATTAAATATGGATCTATCTAAAGTAAGGATACCTATTAAGGGCATCATGCAAAAATTGCTTCTTGAGGAAGAGTCAAAATATATTGTCACCCAAACATCAGACCCTGAAGCTCAAATTTTATTTGAATAATTGAGAATAGGTAATTATTTTCTGACCACTGAAGATGTTTTTATCTCATCAGATGAAAGTTCATTAGGTGAAAATTCAGATAGAAAATCAAAAGAATTATCAGATTAAATTTCAATATCTTCCCCCACCAATGAAGATAAATCTTTAAAGAGATCAAATTTTAATGATATTTGGATTTTAGAATTTGACAGTAGCTGCTCTTCTACTGGTTCTAGAGATAGAATTATTTTGATATCCCCTCAAGGATAAATTCTTCCTTATTCATATAATTTTTAGTTAAACAATACCAACAACACCACCAAGTATGAATCTTTATTGCTTGGGTTGAAATTTGCTCATGCTAAAGGTGTTAAGATTCTTCATGCCCGAGGAGATGCTAAATTGGTGGTTCATCAGGTAAGGAATTTATATCAAACTAGAAATTAAAAATTGTGACATTATTGCAATCATGTATGGGATTGCATTTAAAGATTTGATGCTTTTAATATTTTTATTGTGCTGAGAGAATTCAATGATCATGCAAATTCATTGGCTTTTTTTGCAACCTTCATGGTTCCCCATAAATATTTCAAAGGGAACAAGTACACTATTGAGCTGGTCTTTCAACTAAGTGTACTTGATAATTCCAACCATTGGTTGGTGTTTAATGGTGACAATTAAATCATTACTTTTCTAGAAAAGATGGACAACTTTGAAGAGCTTTATTTTGAAGGTAGCGAATCTCCACTATGGGAATCAGTTCTTGAAATAGATTCAAAAATTAGTGAAGAGTTCCTTTAACTCAAGGGGAATAAAATTCCAAAATGTTTAGTTTCTCTTGATAAGTTATTTGATAAGCATGACAGGTATGTCAAACAGTGGTAAATGGATTTAAGTTCCTCCAAAAAGTTTGATCAAATAAATTTGAATATAGAAGAAAATACCAAAATGGTCAACATTGGGAATTGTTGTACTTTTGATGAAAAGCTCAAATTCAATAATCTTCTTTGCCATTACATTGATGTTTTGGCATATTCTTATAATGATTTGAAGTCTCTCAGGGCTGAAGAAATTTGGCATCAAATTCCTCTTAAGGTTGGGTCATTGCCTCACAAGCAGAAATAAAAGCAATACAACCCCAAAATATCAGGTACTATCCTTTCTGAGATCCAAAAGATGTTAAATGCAAGAATAATTTTTCCAGTCCATCATTCCACCTAGATCGCTAACATAGTTCCTCTAAGGAAAAAGAATGGATAAATTCATATATGTGTGGATTTTAGAAACCTAAATCAATCTTATTTAAAGGATAACTACCCCCTACCCATCATGGATCAAGTATTGTAAATGGTGACTGGCTCAGAAATGTTATCAATGTTAGATGGTTTTTCTAGGCATAATCAAGTGGAATTAAATGAAGCAGATCAATATAAAACCACTTTCACTACACCTTGGGGTATATTCGCATATCACAAAATGCTTTTTGGTCTAATAAATGTTGGCACCACCTTCTATAGAGAAATGGATCTTGCCTTCAGAGATGAAATGGGGAAGTTTATTGTGGTATATCTTGATGACTTGATCATTTTTTCCAAACATCATCTTGATCATGTGCATCATTTACAGTAAGTGATGGAACACTATCGACAAAATGGTATTTCTCTCAATCCCAAGAAGTCAGTATTTGGGGTTACAGAAGGTAACCTTCTTAGTCACACTATATCCTAAGAAGGCATAAAAAATGACTCAAAAGGAGTCAACTCTATACAAAATCTTATTACTCCTTCTAGTAAGATTGCAGTTCATTCTTTCTTTGGAAAGGTGAATTTTCTATGAAGATTCATTCTAGAATTCACAGAGAAAACTCACCACATTATCGATATAATGAAGGGTAATGCTACTTTCCATTGGATTACAGAAGGCAAAGAATCATTTGAAGATATCAAGAAAGCTATCACTCATGCACTAATTTTGGTTTGTCTGGATTATACCAAAGACTTGATATTATACAACTATGCTTTTGAACATACACTTTCAGCGATTTTGGTTCAACAAAATAAAGGTGTGGAATCTCTCATATTATTTATGAGTTTTCCTCTCAAATCTCATGAATTGAAATATTAAAACATGGAGAAGCATTCTTATGCCATGGTTAAGGTGGTAAAACATTTCAGATTCTATATCCTGAATTTACGTATTGTTGTTTTAGTGCCTGATACAATAGTGAAATCTATTTTAACTCAATAAGAGTTTGCTACTAAAAGGGGAAATTGGATTAGTAAAATTCAAGAGTTTGATATTGATATCAAACCCACTAAGCTTGTGTGGGGAAAAGGTCTCTGCCAGTTAAGTATTGATAACATACCAAAAGAAATAGAATAAGAAGAAACAGAGTTTAAAGGCGTGGCTACGGTTCTCTTCATCACTACTACTGATAAGTTGTATTCCAATATCACTCATTTTATTACCTATGGTGAGTATCCTACCCATATATCTTAAAAATAAAAAATAAATGCTAAGTTGAAAGCTACTAACTATGTCTTGTGGGATAATGGTTTGTACAAAAGAAGCTTTGATGGGGTATTTCTTCGTTGCGTGGATAAGGTGTAACAAAATAAATTTTTGGAGTCCTTCCATAGTTTATCTTATGGAGGACATTTTTATACACTCGTGATGGCTCACAAGATTATATGAGCTGGATAATCTTGGCCTACACTATTTCAAGATGCGTGCACTTGGGTACGTAGGTGTGAGTTGTGTCAACAGTTTGTCGAGAAACCCAAGTTGGCCGCATTACCTCTCAAGTTGGTGGTGAGTGAAGAAAATTTTTAGTAATTGGGTATTGCTTTCATTCATACCATGAACCATTATTAAAGTGTCAGACACAACTATGTTCTCATCGCAACAGACTATTTCACCAAGTGGGTGGATGTTATTTCAGTTAAGCATGCTACTTCAGAAGTAGTATGTAATTTTTTTAAGAAAAATGTTGTTTCCTAATTTGGAGTTCCAAATGAGATTATAGAGAATAATTCCAATTTTTATCTTCTTATGAAATCATTGACTTTTTATACAATCATGGGATTATTCTTTCCCACTCCTTGGATTACTATCCACAAGGAAACGGTCAGGCAGAATCAAGTAACAAGAATTTGGTTACTATTATTAGGAAACTGGTAGATGACAATCGAAGAACTTGACATAAAGTATTTTTCAATTCTTTGTGGTCAAATAGGATTACACCTAAAAATTCAATATGTATGTCACCATTTCAAATTTTGTATGGTTTGAATGCGGAGATACCAATCACCCTAGAACTACCAGCACTGAAGTTGGCAAAGGCAATTGAGGATCAAACCTTCAAAATTTCCATTAATAAGAGGATCGTGTGCTTAAATAAACTAGAAGAGTAACAAACTATGGTAGTGGAACATATTACTACACATAAAAATCAAGTAAAGAAACTCTTCAATAAGAGAGCAAGGATTCATGATTTTTAGATTAGAGATCAAGTCTTGTTGTGGGACAAGAGGAGAGAACCAAAAGGAATGCATGGAAAATTTGATTCTTTGTGAAGAGGTCCATTCACCATTCATCAATTATATGGTGAAAATAGTTTCTTGCTAGAATATCAAGATGGAACACCATTCTCACTACCTCATAGTGGGCAACATTTGAAACACTTCAATCTTTGAAGTGTCAGATGAGTTCATTTGTATATTTGTATAGTCTTATGTTTATTCATTTTTTTTTGGTTTTGTATGTCTTTTTCTTTTTGGTATCTTGACTCTGTGGCCTAATGGCATGGATAAAGGCACTTAGAGACTAGTTTCTACTCCCTTCAATCCTTTCAAAGTTTAATCAATGGAAGTTCCCCAACTAGAGCTAGTTGTTGTCCCCAAAATCAGATATGCTTATTTTGGTGGACAACTCCTATAAAACTTGTCCATTTCGTAAGCATACTCTAAGTTAATCATTTGAGATGAGTTTCAATTGATCTCAAGCATGGTTGAGTAACATACTTGAAAAGGTCACAACATTCCCTCATCATGATTTCTCAAAAAATGTGAAACTCATTATAGTCTCGATGCGAAGAGAACGTCAGACATCGATCAATTTCAAGGAGTTACTTTTGTTTCTTGCATGCAAGGTTGGAAAAAATTGCTGCTATTGCATGTTGTTGTTTTTGTTCCATGTAAAGGTAGAAATTTTTGATACCCTTACATCCTTTGTCTATTCCCTTCCATGTAAGAGTAGTGATTTTTTTTGCCCTTGCTTCTGGACTTTTTATGTAGAAGCGACAATTTTTACTGCCCTTGCATTTTTACCCTTTATACAGGAACGGTGATTTTTTCCACCCTTGCATATTTTCACCTCAACATGAAAGAGAAGTGATTTTTTCCACCCTTACATGACCTCAATTTTCACATGTGGCATTTATGACCACACACATCGAGTGGTTGGCATTGGTTTTGAGCCATTTAAATGCCAATTTTTGTCACATTTTGATTGTTTTGAGTTGTCTGCTCCCCCTCCCTACAACCAGTCAACAATACAAATGAGTAGGTTTTTAATTTCTCCATCTTCAAGTGTAGGATTTTGATTTACCAGGTAAGTTTTTGCATTCCTCTCTTTTTTTTCTAGGTTTTCATTTTTTGATTTTTCTCTTTTCTTTAAAGGTTTCAATTTTCTCTTTTTCTTCTTTTTTTTCCTCTCTCCTCCTCCCTCTCTTCCTCAAGGAGGCATTCTAGGTGAAAGCGTAAAAAATACAAAACCTAGGTCAATTCCCATCTCTATAATGGTGTAAAAAATCAATTCACTTACACAATGTGTTCAATCCATGTAATGGTAGTGAAAATTGCTGCCCTTACACAATGCTTCCTATCCTTGTAATGGTGGTGATTTTTGTCACTGTTACCTAGTTTCTACCCTTCATGTGAAAAGTCAGCAATTTTTTCCACCCCTACATAAACCAACATGAAAAGGTATAAAAAATGGTTGCCTATGCATAAATGTACCTCCCTTTACATGCCAAGGCAACAAAAATTGCCATCCATACATGTTTTCACTTAACATGTTACGTCAGCTATTTTTGCCACCAGTCCCCCCGTTATTACTTTTTCCCAAAATTTCCTAAATCTAAGAAAATTTTGAATTTTTTCTTTTCTGAACCTACCTTCCTCTAGCTTTCTAGCCTACTCACACTTTAGCCCTTTCAAGCACATACCTATGGTCATGATCATCGACATACAACTTTCCCAGATTACCAATATTTCCCCTGATTGCATGATCATAAATTTTCTTGTAGTTTCACTTGAGGATCCTTCTTCATCGATGTCCTTTTGACAAAAGCTCCTCCAAATGACTGATATTTCTCTGAATAAGTCAAAGATAATGAGCTATAAGTTATCAAGGTGTTTTTACAATCACCTCAGTTACTTCCAATGTCGATGACATTAAAGATATAGAGATCATTCATGTGGATATGACTAAGTTCATGGAAAGAACTAAATCAGGCAATCCTAGTCATGATGATTGCCTTCAGAGATGAAATGGGGAAGTTTATTGTGGTATATCTTGATGACTTGATCATTTTTTCCAAACATCATCTTGATCATGTGCATCATTTACAGTAAGTGATGGAATGCTATCAGCAAAATGGTATTTCTCTCAATCCCAAGAAGTCAATTTTTGGGGTTACAAAAGGTAACCTTTTTAGTCACACTGTATCCTAAGAGGGCATAAAAATTGACTCAGAAGGAGTCAACTCTATACAAAATCTTATTATACCTACTAGTAAGACTGCAGTTCATTCTTTCTTTCGAAAGGTCAATTTTCTATGAACATTCATTCTAGAATTCACAGAGAAAACTCACCACATTATCGACATAATGAAGGGTAAAGCTACTTTCCATTGGACTACAGAAGGCAAAGAAAAATTTGAAGATATCAAGAAGGCTATCACTCATGCCCTTATCCTGGTTTGTTTGGATTATACCAAAGACTTGATATTATACAACTATGCTTCTGAACATACACTTTTTGCCATTTTGGTTCAACAAAATAAAGAAGGTGTGGAATCTCTCATATTATTTATGAATTTTCCTCTCAAATCTCATGAATTGAAATATTCAAACATGGAGAAGCATTCTTATGCCATGGTTAAGGTGGTAAAACATTTCAGATTTTATATCCTGAATTCACACATTGTTGTTTTAGTGCCTAATACAACAATGAAATCTATTTTAACTCAATAAGAGTTTGCTACTAAAAGGGGCAATTGGATTACTAAAATTCAAGAGTTTGATCTTGATATCAAACCCACTAAGCTTGTGTGTGGAAAAGGTCTCTGCCAGTTAATTATTGATAACAAACCAAAAGAAATAGAACAAGAAGAAACAGAGTTTGAAGGCATGCCTACGGTTCTCTTCATCACTACTACTGATGAGTGGTATTCTAATATCACTAATTTTCTTACCTATGGTGAGTTTCCTACCCATATATCTTAAAAATAAAAAATAAATGTTAAGTTGAAAGCTACTAACTATGTCTTGTGGGACATTGGTTTATACAAAAGAAGCTTTGATGGGGTATTTCTTCGTTATGTGGATCAGATGGAACAAAATAAAATTTTTGAGTCCTTCCATAATTTATCTTGTGGAGGACATTTTTATACACCCATTATGGCTCATAATATTCTATGAGCTAGATATCATTGGCATACACTATTTCAAGATGCGTACACTTGGGTATGT
Organism: Torreya grandis; assembly: GCA_037957365.1. Lineage (NCBI taxonomy): Eukaryota > Viridiplantae > Streptophyta > Pinopsida > Cupressales > Taxaceae > Torreya > Torreya grandis. Next base: position 340,866 of record JARHVA010003275.1, on the reverse strand, counting down.
AGGTGTGAGTTGTGTCAACAGTTTGTCGGGAAACCCAAGTTGGCTGCATTACCTCTCAAGTCGGTGATGAGTGAAGAACCTTTTCAGTAATGGGGTATTTATTTCATTGGTACCATTAACCCATATTAAAGTGTTAGACATAACTATGTTCTCACCACAAGAGACTATTTCACCAAGTGGGTCGAAGCTATTCTAGTTAAGCATGCTACTTCAGAAGTAGTATGTAATTTTTTAAAGAAAAATGTCGTTTCCTGATTTGGAGTTGAAAATGAGATTATAGAGCATAATGCCACTTGTTTATATTCTTATGAGATCATTGAATTTTGATACAATCATGGTATTATTCTTTCCCACTCCTCGGATTACTATCCACGAGAAAATGGTCAGGCAGAATCAAGTAACAAGAATCTGGTTACTATTACTAGGAAATTGGTAGATGACAATCAGAGAACTTGGCATAAAGCATTGTTCAATGCTTTGTGGGTAGACATGATTAAACCTATAAGGGCAATAGGTATGTCACCATTTCAACTTTTGTATGGTTTGAATGTGGAGATACCAATCACCCTAGAACTACCATCACTGAAGTTGGCAAAGGCAATCGAAGATTAAACCTTCAAAAATTCCATTGATAAGAGGATCATGTGCTTAACTAAACTAGAAGAGTAACAAACTATGGTAGTGGATTGTATTACTACACATCAAAATAAAGTAAATAAAGTCTTCGATAAGAGATCAAGGATTCATGATTTTCATATTAGAGATCAAGTCTTGTTGTGGGACAAGAGGAGAGAACTAAAAGGAATGCATGGAAAATTTGATTCCCTGTGAAGAGGTCCATTCACCATTCATCAATTATATGGTGAAAATAGTTTCTTGCTAGAATATCAAGATGGAACACCATTCTCACTACCTCACAGTGGGCAACATCTGAAACACTTCAATCCTTGAAGTGTCAGATGAGTTCATTTGTATATTTGTATAGTCTTATGTTTATTCATTTTTGTTTGGTTTTGTATGTCTTTTTATTTTTGGTAGCTTAAATCTATGGCCTAATGGCATGGATAAAGGCACTCAGATACTAGTTTCTACTCCCTTCAATCTTTTCAAAGTTAGATTTATGGAAGTTCCCCAAATAGAGCCAGCCGTTGTCCCCAAAATCAGCTATGCATATTTTGGTGGACAACTCTTATGAAACTTGTCCATTTTGTAAGCATCCTCTAAGTTAATCATTCGAGATGAGTTTTTATTGATCTCGAGCATGGTTGAGTAACATACTTGAAAAGGTTACAACATTCCCTCATCATTATTTCTCAAAAAATGTGAAACTCGTTACAGTTTCAATGCGAAGAGAACGTCAGACATTGATCAATTTCAAGGAGTTACTTTTGTTTGTTGCATGCAAGGTTGGCAAAAATTGCCACTATTACATGTTGTTGTTTTTGTTCCATGTAAAGGTAGAAATTTTTGATACCCTTACATACTTTGTCTATTCCTCTTCCATGTAAGAGCAGTGATTTTTGTTGCCCTTGCTTATGGACCTTTTATGCAGAAGTGACAATTTTTGTTGCCCTTGCATTTTTACCCTTTATATAAGAACGGTGATTTTTTCCACCCTTGCATATTTTCACCTCAACATGAAAGAGCGGTGATTTTTTCCACCCTTACATGACCTCAATTTTCACATGTGGCATTTATGACCACACACATCGAGTGGTTGGCATTGGTTTTGAGCCATTTAAATGCCAATTTTTGTCTCATTTTGATTAGTTTGAGTTGTCTGCTCCCCCTCCCTATAACCAGTCAACAATACAAATGAGTGGGTTTTTAATTTCTCTAGCTTCAAGTGTAGGATTTTGATTTACTAGGTAAGTTTTTGCATTACTCTCTTTTTTTCCTAGGTTTTCATTTTTTCATTTTTCTCTTTTCTTTAAAGGTTTCAATTTTCTCTTTTTCTTCTTTTTTTTTCCTCTCTCCTCCTCCCTCTCTTCCTCAAGGAGGTGTTCTAGGTGAAATCCTAAAAAATCAAAAACCTAGGTCAATTCCCTTCTATGTAATGGTGTCAAAAATCAATGCACTTACACAATGTGTTCAATCTATGTAATGGCAGTGAAAATTGCTGCCCTTACACAATGCTTCCCATCCTTGTAATGGTGGTGATTTTTGCCACCGTTACCTAGTTTCTACCCTTCATGTGCAAGGGAAGCAATTTTTGCCACCCCTAGATAAACCAACATGCAAAGGTAGAAAAAAAAATTTGCCTATTCATAAATGTACCTCCCTTTTCATGCTAAGGTGGCAAAAATTACCACACGTACATGTTTTCACTTCACATGCTATGTCAACTATTTTTGCCAACGGTCCCCCCATTATATGCAAGGATGGAAATTTTTGCCACCCCTACATACTTTTTCTCATAATTTCCTAACTCTAAGAAAATTTTGAATATTTTATTTTTTGAGCCTACCTTCCTTTGGCTTTCTAGCTAGCTCACACTTTAGCCCTTTCAAGCACATACCTATGGTCATGATCATCGACATACAACTTTCCCAGATTACCAATATTTCCCCTGATTGCATGATCATAAATTTTCTTGCAGTTTCACTTGAGGATCCTTCTTCATCGATGTCCTTTTGACAAAAGCTCCTCCAAATGACTGATATTTCTCTAAATAAATCAAAGATAATGAACTATAAGTTATCAAGGTGTTTTTCCAATCACCTCAGTTACTTCCAATGTCGATGACATTAAAGATATAGAGATCATTCATGTGGATATGACTAAGTTCATGGAAAGAACTAAATCAGGCAATCCCAGTCATGAGATGAATAAGATAATTGAATGTAATATTCATCTGGTATCTTCTTTCCCTATAGCAGCTCACAACACAGAGTTTGTTCTTTAGTGCGCTTAGTTCTACAACAAAAAACCAAGGTTGTGTTAAACACTAGTGGTAATGTGGTGATTAGATTGGACCTTGAGTTCATTGATAAATTATTCATGTGTCCTGCTACCGAAGTATTAAAGCTTGATTTCATCAAAGCACAAAGATAATATGACAAAGATCCTAAAAGAGTGAAGAAAGTAATAAATAATAAATGGCTCAACACTCCAAGGGCAAATTTGTCAAGATGGCCATAGAGCTTTCCAAGAAGTGACTTTATAGAAGAAGTTAGTGACATGATCCCTCTTCTTAGTAGGGTAGGAAGCTTGCATGCTTCCTCACAGTTTCATGAGTGGATGTACCCCTTCATTAAGATAATCCTCCAAGGTAAACAAGTCATTTTCTGGGGAGAACAAATCAGCAATGCTCTACATGAGCAATTGATGAATTTATCTACTACCTCTAAATTCTACATGACTTCATACCTAGTGTATATTGTAGCGTCAATGAGAACCTTTCTAGGTTTGACATTAGAAGGAGAAAGGAGAGTAACCCCAGTGTATCAATATCACTCTCAGTTGACATTGAAGGGCTTTATCCATCATTTTAGGAGAGTGAATGATGCTTTCTTTGTGGTATTTTTATATCTCTTTGATCCTTAATTAGAACAAAAAAGAGTGTTAGATGAATCCTGAATCATTGTGAATGACTTTGGATGTGTATTCTTGCAATTTTCTTATTTTTCATACATGTGGGTTAGTTTTTTCCAAGGTCATCCTTACATGCTTCAAAGATTCCCTTCAAACAAATTGGTCTTGATGGAGCTATGCATAAAAATAATTATTGTACATAATAAGTAGATGGAACTTAAGAAACCTGATTTCAGGTTCCTAATTGAAATCGGTAGGTTTTCAGTATTAACTACTAGGAAAGTTATAGTTATGGAAACTGAAATGCAGGTCATAACCATGAATCATTTCAAAAGGAGATCAAATTTTTATTATAGGGGTGTAAAGGATAAAATCAAGAGGAAAACCTAGTTTCATGAGCCTATGATCAAAGATGTTTGAGTGGATTTGAGGACAATAGAAGACGTCATAGATATGGACTACAATAGATTTTCTCTTGAGTAGATAGAATATCTGGGACTCACTGACATCCCTGAGAATCTAGTGGATGATATATATTTGATCAATAATAGATACCATGTTAAACATGTCACCAATGCCCCTCTTCCCCAATCCAATGGTCACAAAAGGAGGTGACTTCCTTAAAAAAAAATTTGAACCAATATTGGCAAACACCAATGATTGGTTAGCAAATAAGGGAATCACTTTGAAAGAGTTCATCATAGGATCAGAAGCTGAATTTTAAGAGGAAACAAGGAGAAAAGCAAAAAATAAGATGAAGAATAAGAGTGATGTTCCTTCTTCCTCCAATCCACTTAAGTCTAAGATCATCTTCGTGATGAAGTCAAAAGTTATAGAAAAAGAGCCATAAACAACATATATAGAGGTTGAGAAGCAAAGCACCAAAGAATTAACAAGCGAATAAATGGAGACTGATGATAGGCTTGTAAATCAATAGGAAAAGGAAACTCTATCTCCATGAGAGAATGTGTAGCTAGAAATAGGAATTTCTTCTTCTCTACCTAACACACCTATTGTAACTCCTTCACCTATTTCACCAATTAGTGTTCCCTCTTCTAGAGTAGCCTCTCCTTCTAAAATGATTTTTGACGACCCTCAAGGCACTTATGGAGATATTCTTCATTCTTCAGGGTTAATTCCTAGTTTATCATCTCCATCTTTTGATATCCAAGATAGTTATACTCTTGATCACTCATTAAAAGGTATAATTTTTATTGATACTCCACCTATTATTTCCACTATCGGTGTGAGTGCAACTCTAGTAACACCAAAAATGGAGATTGATACTAATGTAAGTACTTCTATGATCCCACCTTGGTTATCAGCATATACACCTAAAAGGAAAAAACAATCCATCTCTTTAGATGACTTTGATTTGAATAAAATGGTTCGAGTAAAAGTCAAGGATCCCAAGAAGCCAAAGATTCTTTCAAAGATGATTGGGGATAAGGGGCAAAATTTTCTAGAAATAGCAAGACCTCCACAACATGCAACTATTGAAAATTTTGACGTAAGTGACTACTCTATTTCTAGAGTTGAGTTAGGTAAGATAACTCATGAAAGTGTTAAAAGTGATATGCAGTTAGTTATGGACATCTTGGTTCAGAAGTTTGACAGAGATAAAGAGATGAAGGATCATTATAAAGCAATGATGGAATAGTTAACTGCAATGGTAAGAAGGATAAATTTCACTCCAAAAATAGTAACTCTAAAATCCATTTCCATAGAAGATCCCATGATTTAGAAAGTAGAAAAAATCCATCTCAAGGGAAAAGTACTTAAAGAGTACTTGGACAAGATGCATATGCAAGGAATTTCCTTGCTCACAGAGTTATATAAGAAAATAGATAAAATGAGAAAAATAAGAGTAGAAATGGATGATCTTATCAATATCATTTCTCAAGATGTTGAAATCATAGAAAAATATCTTGACAAATGGACATATATGAAGAAGTTGAAAATAAGCACTCTAATATCAATTGGTATCATTGCTGATAGAGACTCTTACACTGAAACAAAAGAAGCATTAATAAATAGGAGTCGAGTGCTTAAAGAATTAATCAACAACCTCAAATCATCAAAGGACCTTAGTGAACAAAGTGACTTCAGTATTTTGCATAAATTGGAGGATCTACCTTGCAAGCTTACATCACAAGACAACCAATTCCTTTCAGCAGAAGAAATGATTTAGGAATTTGAAGGTATGTTCTGAAAGGAATTTGAAGAGAAAGAATTTTTAGTAGCCTCTGTGGATAACATTTTGGATAATCAGTTAACTCTAGATAATCTAAAAACTAGGTTAACTAGCCATGCAAAATTGATCACAGTAGTGAGAGATGCCATAGTTAGGGTGAAGGTGATTTTCAAGAATACTGATACTCTAGACAGTATCGGGATACAAGCAGCTATCACCATGTATGATTCTCACAATTTCCATTTTTTCAAATGCACTTTTGTAACCACTTTGGACATTTGCACATGTACTTTTGTCATGTGTAATTACATGTAAAAATATGGAAAGTCCAAAGTCAACAAAGACTTCTATCTTTGACAAGGTCAAAATATTTAAGTCTTTTCTAAATCCTTAAGGGCTCTCCCTATAAATAAATAGAGCCTCTTTTGTAATAGATATCTTTTAGTAATTAGAAGCAAAACTCTACCTAAATTTAGATGCCTTTTGAGACTTTGAGCTCAGATTGTAAATCATATATTTTCTTAAATGAATGAGAAAGAAAGTGAATTTTCAAACTTTGTATTGGAATAACTTGTGTTGTTTAGGAAATTGTTCTTATGTCCTTTTCCTAATGCAATCTTATGTATTTGATTAAATAAGCAGATTGAGTGAAAATAATCTGGAAGATGTTCTAAAGATCAATTATGGAGACTTTGTGCTACTATAATTATATTTAGTTTGTGTTTTATATATTGGAAAGGCTTTGAACTACTTTTATCCTTTGTAGTCATATACTCTATTGTAATTTTTAGTGGAAACTTTGGGCTGCACTTCATTTTACTATTATATAAGTTATAAATCAATAAGATAAGTAACGAAAGACTTCGTGTTTTCATGGGTTTCTTGTGGATTCAGTTAATATCAAGGAAGTTTTCCTTTATTTGTAAACATCATTTCTGAAAAAAGAGAAATGGATGGAATGATCTCACCCCTGAGTTAATTTTAGTTATATTAGTTTATAATATTTTATAGGGAACCTCTCCTTGCTGAGAGGAGAGATTTATCTCATTATGTTGTGGCTAATATACCCATTTTGCCTTCAATTATTTGATGACAAAATATTCACTGAATAATAGGTCCTTTATCATCTTGATTATCCAATTGGAAGAAATAGGCACCTAAATGGATCATGGAGAGCATGGTTATCTCTATCAACTAGCAAAAAGCTCTCATGAGCATGTAAGTATGATTTTAAGACACTTATATTGTTTTTTTGAGGATAAATATGTTTTATGATCTCATATAGATTTAAAATGGGTTCATAAACACAATGATCATCTCAGTTAATGTTGTAAGTACCTACAAGCAAGGGCATATTATGTATCTCAATCACAACAGGGGAAAACTTAGTTTTGAGCCTTTATAAGGTGAAAATAATGCATGATAAGGTATAAAATGTACATTTTGATCATGTTATAGTTATTATTATTCTCACACTATAAAAAACCTAAAGTAAAATCATGAAACCATTAATAGACCTTAAAAAGCATGTGTCCTAATTAGTAGATAGTAAACTCAATCTTGAAGGGTAAAGGTGTATTGGTAGGGTTAGTAGGAAGCTTAAACCTAGTGAAGTAATGAACGACCATATAAATAGATATTTTTATGACATAATAAGAAAAAAAATATCAAAATAATCTTATATAGATCTCTAAAACCCCTATACACACATATAATAGGGTACAAGCTAATGCAAGCAAGATAAGATGTGAACTTGTTTAAAGAGAACAGAGGGTAGGTTAGGATTTATTTAAACTTATATAAATTATTTAGAGTTGTATCTAGCCAAAATAAAAATAAAACAATCATTCAAATGTTATTTAACATGTCTTATTGCCTTAAACCCTCAAGTATGTAGGCAGTCCTATCAATCATGACTAGGCCCAATACCTAAATGGGGAGTCCATTACACTTATTGAATTACGTAATCATTAAAATATATTGGAATATGATTTTGGGGTCATATATGAAATTTATAATGTGGTAGATTGAAAATTAACCCATATAAAAGCCACTTTTGGCTTGAAACCAATTCAAGCTTGCACACAATTAATGCTTTAAACTCTACCTTGGGGTTTTTTATTTTTGAGAATGCCAAGGAGGTATTTTTGATCCAATTTTTTTAAGGGGGTTATAATGACAAAATAAACACCCCCATGTAATTGGTTTCCATGAAAATATAAGGCACACATCCTATTTTTTGTCTCAGAGGAAGGTTACTTTTAGGCCTACACAAAGGTAGAAAAGAGAGAGAATGTGACCTAGATGGGTATTGTGGTCCCTAGAAACATAATATAATATTTTTAATGATTTATTTATATATAACGATATGTAAATAACATGAATTTTTTCTAGGATTGATGATAAATAACTATTAAGGGTTTATGGACAACTATATGCAGTCAAATCCTAAGGTTCCCAACTAGGCCTAGTTGGTGAGTGAGAGAAAAGGAATAACTAGGTGATTGAGAAGTTGTGTGGTGATCCTAAAAATTTTAATGAAGCATTAATAAGTATGAGATTCCAAACCAAGGATGAAATATCAGCTCATATAGCTCAAATGTACAAGATGCATGCTAAACCCTGTAGGCTTTCAAGGAACCTAGACCAAGTTGAGGTCCACTTTCATTTCCAATTATTGGAAGTATATATAGTTGATTGATACATGTTGAAGATGATGAAATATAAATTTTTGAGATTTTTGTGTGTAAATAAAGCTATAAGAAAGCAAATTCTAGCCTTGACATAGTCAAAACATGTAGTAAGAGAGGAAAACAAGCTCGATGGTTGTTTTCAGGTGCTCATATCTTTTCTAAGAATATGCATGGGAACCAAAGGAATTTTGAAGATTTATAAAGTTCCCTTGGCTTAAATTTTATGGCATTTAGTGGTATTTCCAATGTCAAATTTCTATGAATAGATATTAAGACCCAAAACTACTTAAAACCCTACTAAACCCTCAACCAGGACCTGATGGATAAAATGAGCTTGGAAAGTTGTCCAAATGACTTAGTTTGGAAATGAAAGTTATTTTAAAATTTAGGGGACTTCCTCAGGATCTCTCCCACTAAGATTAGTTATATGTAATTGTACATACAACATGACAAATAGGGTTTTCTTGACTATTTGATGTGTTTTGTAGGATATAGGAGAAGTATAAAGTTAAAATCAAGTTTGAGTGGAATATTAGGACTTATAATATCTCCCTATGGAAATTTTATTATAGGAAAAAAATAATAAGTGTCGAAACAAGAGCTCTCCTTTTAAAAAGTCAAAACTAGCATAGTAGACAAAAGTGTGAGAAGGGTGAAAACTCAAAGTGTGAGATTTTATAAAGCATGCCTAATTCCTCTAATGATATTGTTAGGTTGTGCAGCTAAAAGCTTCACCAAGATGCAAATAGGAGAAGTTATGGAGGTTGCTGGAAGTGTTGCGAAGTGTCACAGACACCGGCGTCGGTCAGGACAACCGATGATGGTAGGAAGGAGACAGGAAGGAAACCGACGTCGGTCATGGATCGGCCGACGTCGGCACCCCCAGACAGCCAGGGACCGACGTCGGTCACCTGTGGTTCGAGCTGCGAGTATGTTACAGGCAGTTGGTTAACGAACCAAGTGTTTGCATGTTTAGATCTATTCTTAGACTGAGAGCTGCGGATTTATTTATTGTATTATTGTCTAATTATTGTTTGGATGAGATCTATATATGGACTCATGATTGTATTGTAAAAGTGTGCTAGAAAGCCAGAGAGCTTTTAGAGAGAGCTAGTGTAGCTCCTCCTAGTTCCAAAGGGTGCTGAGTGTGTATGATCAGGGAGAGTTGCAAGGTCTGCAAGGTCAAGGAGCTGATCCACTGGAGTACTGGTTGAAGAATCATAAGGACTTGGTGAGGCAAGGACAAGGGTTCTTCAGGGGTGTAGAGATATCTACATGGTGAGTTAGGTCTAGTGATTTGCAGGTAGCAGCAGAGAGCAGGAGATCTACTTGGAGTACGGTTGTGTACTTGGTGAACTGGCAGCGTGTTACTGACTGGTTGGAGAGGTGAACATCAATTCTATATTGGAGTTGATTGTTGGGACCGAGAGAGAGAGGGAAGAAGGTCTCGAGGTGTGGCGAACCTTTGAGGTGGAGGAAGAAGTGGCATCTTCCTTATTGTATATTCTTCTATGTATATAATATAATTGTGTATTGTCTCTTAATTCCTGTGTTGTTTCATATTTCTAGTTACTTATTAATTCTGGTATAATTCCGTGTTTAGTTGCTAATACAAGAAGTAATCACATGTGTTCTAATTGGTAGAGCAAGATCCTGACTAAAGAGGGATAGGAGCATGTTTATTGTTCTGGGGGTTTCCCTGACACGTGGTATCAGAGCATCAGGTTGGGTTACTAACAGGTGGTTTCAGATCTGGTAGTGTTTGTTGATTACAGGTTGCTCACAGGGGTTTCTGATTGAGTGGGAGTATAGCAATGGCAGAAGGAAGTAAGCTACGAATGGAGAAACTGAATAGCATGAATGGTCTAATTGATGGAAAGAAAGAGCAGAGAAAAAGATATTGTTGGTTGGTAGCAGATCAGCATGAAGGAACTGAAGATGCAGATGTTGTAGGGGTTGTTGCACAGGATGCTTTGGGAGGTTTCTTGGATGAAGTTGAATTTTGGATAACAGATTATGTTGCCTCTTTTCATGCAGCCCCAGGTTTAGGAGCTGGAGAGCCTTGTCAGATTATTGACAAAGGGGAAGTGAAGCTAAAATTGCAGATGGACGACACACAGTGGTTGAAGGAAGTCATGCAGGTACCAGTCTTGAAGATGAGTCTAATTTCTTCAAGAAATTTTGGTGATGGGAGATATACTGTAACTCTCACAGTGGATACACTTGAATTAGATGGTGGTAAGAAAGTAGGTATCCTTTATCTATCTACTTATATTACTGATTCACCTTCTATTACAGAGATGTGGCTTTGTAGGCTTGGTTACATATGTAGAAGGAGAATGTAGGTTCTGAAGCGGAAGATAGACATTTTTGACAAGCTAAAGAACTGGAAAGCCTTGGTGTTCATGGAGGAGATGACAGACAGAGATCAGGTGAGAGAACTGATTTATTCTGAGCAGAGCAAGGTTGATTTGATTAGGACTTTGATCCATGGAGAGCTTGCGGGTAAAAAGTTGTCACTTACAGACGGGCACAGGTACCGGTGTCGGTCACACAGTAACTGACGTCGGCAACAGGGAGACTGACATCGGTCCTAAGGGAACTGACGTCGGTAGAAAGGACACCGATGTCAGCCAGGTAGACGACATCGGTAGTCAGGGTCAGTGCAGGGAATCGACATCGGTCGGGAGCAGACTGGGAGATGGCCAAGAATGGTCACTGGAACGGATATTGGGCGGACAGCAAGTCTCAAACGCTCATGTGGAGGTCAGAAAGGGTAAGTGAACCTCATATTCATTGTTCACCTTATTTATATTGCTTACTGATGGTCAAGAACCAGGAGGATGTGAAGAAGCAATGCAGGTAGAGTCCAGATACAGTGGGAGCTTGGCATGGATGAGGAGTGAGTCCTTGGAGAAGAACCAAATAGGTATTTATTGGTAGAGTTTTCAGCTGGAAGAAAGCACTGAGAGAGATGGATTCCCATTTTAAAGAAGAGAGTGGATGGATACATGAGACAAAAGGCCAAGGCATATGGTCTTGAAGAAGCTGCAGGATAGTAGTACAGGTTTTGACAGGTGGATGACTAAGCATGGCTTTAGTCAATGTCAGTGTAACTATTGTGTTGTTTTTTTATTCTTACCAGGTGGATGATGAGTCGCGACATTATCTAGTTACTGTATGTGGATGGTTTGCTAGCAGGTTTTGTACATGCAGGGATTTGCTGAGCTAAAAGGTAAGGTTAGTTCAGAGGTGTGTCATGAAGAATTTGGAGCAGCGAAATTCTTTGGCATAAGAGACATGGAGATTTTATCTCCAGTGGGAGCTGATGTAAAGACGGTGTTGGCGAGGTTCATTACGTAGGATGCAGAATCGGTAAGCACAGCAATGGCTGGACAGTTCAAGCTTAGCTTGAAACAGGGTTCAAAATCACATGAGATCTATTGTAGATCTGAGTTTTCCCAATTCAGTGGGGGTTGTCAAAAAGTATGGAGCCAATTTGGGGAAGGAGTACTAGAGGGCAGTTCAGTGGGACTAGCAGCAGGGATTCTTGTTATGCTGAGTCAAGTTCTTTACTACATGGATGTGTAGGTTTAGATGTGGCAGGTTACTTGAATGACAGGTATAGCATCACAGGTTGTGTGGTGGGTGGTCTTCAGGATTCATCTTGAAGAGGGATACAAACCAGGAAACAAATTAGACGGGCTACAGATACAGGTTCAGGTGCAGCTGTTTATCTCCAAGTGGGAGATTGTTAGGTTGTGCAGCTAAAAGCTTCACCAAGATGCAAACAGGAGAAGTTATGGAGGTTGCTGGAAGTGTTGCGAAGTGTCACAGACACCGGCGTCGGTCAGGACAACCGATGATGGTAGGAAGGAGACAGGAAGGCAATCGACGTCGGTCATGGATCGGCCGGTGTCGGCACCCCCAGACAGCCAGGGACCGACGTCGGTCACCTGTGGTTCGAGATGCGAGTATGTTACAGGCAGTTGGTTAACGAACCAAGTGTTTGCATGTTTAGATCTATTCTTAGACTGAGAGCTGCGGATTTATTTATTGTATTATTGTCTAATTATTGTTTGGATGAGATCTATATATGGACTCATGATTGTATTGTAAAAGTGTGCTAGAAAGCCAGAGAGCTTTTAGAGAGAGCTAGTGTAGCTCCTCCTAGTTCCAAAGGGTGCTGAGTGTGTATGATCAGGGAGAGTTGTAAGGTCTGCAAGGTCAAGGAGCTGATCCACTGGAGTACTGGTTGAAGAATCATAAGGACTTGGTGAGGCAAGGACAAGGGTTCTTCAGGGGTGTAGAGATATCTACATGGTGAGTTAGGTCTAGTGATTTGCAGGTAGCAGCAGAGAGCAGGAGATCTACTTGGAGTACGGTTGTGTACTTGGTGAACTGGCAGTGTGTTACTGACTGGTTGGAGAGGTGAACATCAATTCTATATTGGAGTTGATTGTTGGGACCGAGAGAGAGAGGGAAGAAGGTCTCGAGGTGTGGCAAACCTTTGAGGTGGAGGAAGAAGTGGCATCTTCCTTATTGTATATTCTTCTATGTATATAATACAATTGTGTATTGTCTCTTAATTCCTGTGTTGTTTCATATTTCTAGTTACTTATTGATTCTGGTATAATTTCGTGTTTAGTTGCTAATACAAGAAGTAATCACATGTGTTCTAATTGGTAGAGCAAGATCCTGACTAAAGAGGGATAGGAGCATGTTTATTGTTTTGGGGGTTTCCCTGACAGATATGGATGGTATTTAAAGGTTCCATTCACTCCCTCCCATGTTTTTTCATGGAAAAATAAAGGTAATTTTTAGGCCAAGTGTGAAGGGTAACTAAAAAGGGAGCTTTTTAGACTATAGATAATGATGTCTTCTAGGAGTTTTTAGATGAGTATGAATGCAAAAAATTCATAAAGATGAATGATTTAAGTCCTTCAATCTTTTAAAAATCATTATAACTATCCTTATTCAATGGTGGGATGTTTAAATAGGTTCAAATTATGAAGGAAATGTTTTGAGCCAAGACTAGGAGTTTCATGCCATTTTTCATAAGTTTCATGACCTGTATGGACACTTGGTCATCCTAACATTGCATGGTTTATCTAATATATATTTTTCATGAAATTTTAACCCATTTTATTATATTTAAAAGTGTCCAAGTCACCTTCGGACTTTCCTTGTCTTTCTCCTCTCTTAAATTCTATAAATATTAACTCTTTTAGCTCTTTTGAGTAGCCTCCATTGGTTAATGGTAAAACCCTAGACAAATTTGTACTTCAATGAATATTTAAGAAATAAAAAATTGATTTTTACTTATTACATGGTGTACAAATAGGTTTTATTACTATCTTGTTGGTCTTGATTAGTAGAATATGATCTTTTCTATTATGTTATCTCTGATTGCTCATCAAGTGTACAAAAGAGTGATTGTTATAGGTCTTTGTTAGTGTTATTTTCATGTTTAGGAGTGTCTTATAATTTTTACATGATTATATTCTCTCAATGAATTATTAATTACCCTCTTAAGTATTAAATACCTAACTTATGAAACATTGATGTAATAGTGTAACTTGAATTGTGAGTTTTGTGTGAAAGGAGCCTTGTTTACCTCTAAGTAGTATAAGTTTAGTTCATAGGAGGAAATAAAATATTGGTGAAAAACATTTTTATCTTTATTATTTTTTTTTTAACCCTTTTCATCTAAAATTGATAGGAAATAAATTACTTTAAAGAATTCATCAAGGGAACTAGCCCTTATAGAGATTCATCTCAACAAATTATTACTCACAACAAGATAGATGTTTCTATTGTACCACTTGGATGAGGAGAACTATGAATCTCCTCAAGGGGTGTAAATATAAGTGACAATAGTATACATATATTATAATCATCTATAGAGATACATCCATTGATTACTTTGGACTAGTCCCTACTCATCAATGGATCGTAGCCTTTAGGTATGTCCACCACCAGGATATCAATGGTCATCTGAACACATAGTTCAAAGGCTAATTAGATATTCATGTCCCTCATCTCACCAACTATAGGGAATAATATCTTATCCAATTTTGAAACTATCCTCTTTGAAGGGCTTGCTTTCAAACCAAGATTTTGACATATATAAGTATGCATGATAATTGTAGAAGCTCAAGAATCAACTAAAAAATTATGATTATTCTTAATGAATGCCCTAATAGTGAACAAAAAGGGTAAAAATTTTAGATTTAACTTATCAAAAACATTGGTATTACATGATCTTAATGTATCTATAGATGATTTCACTTTCTCCATAGGATTGTTCTCAGTAATATATTTAGAGAGTAGCTCTTTTTGTTCGATAATTTGAGCTAACTCATGAAGAGTTATATTTGTTTTGATCTTATTCATGCCTTCAACAATGTTATATCTTCCCTTTCTTGGTTATTCCTTGCTCTACTACTAATCATTCCCATTTTGAGGGTGTGGATTATTATCTACTTTAAGATTAGGTAGAATTATAATATTATTTAGAGGATTCAATGTTATAAGTGGCTACTTATTCCTTATATTGTATGCACCTCTTTGTAACTATTGAAAAAGTGTGAAATTTGTTTGTGTTATCCTATAACTCATTGTCATCTTCACCTAGAAAGGTAAACTTGTGAGTTTCAAAGAACATGGAAGCAGTAAAAGAGCCAAGACCTAGATGATGTTGAGGTAAATTATGCATCTAATATCATCTAATTACTTCCCTCTAAAAGATTTTGATTGTTACATATAAATCAATGCAATTAAGCTCCCCATGATTTAAAGTATTGTGAATTCTGGACCAATTGGGGAGAGCCATTTATGCTATGTTGTTTTTTGGAAGCTTTTTAAGTTTCTCTATATTGTTCATAAGCCTATTAAATGGTTGGTTGTATCTATGAAATCTAGCATTCTGATTACTAGTTGGGACATTGATGTTGCCTATCCTCCTTTGCATATTTAAAAAATTATTGCTCAAATTTTGAACCATCTTTTGGATAGAATCCAGTTCTACCTTTGTAAATTTAGTGCCTTGTATAAAAGTAGTAAGAGACATAGTCGATTATTGATTCTATTGGTAGTTATTACCTTGCATGTGATTGTTCAAGAATCTATAGTTTAGATGTGTTTTTTACATTGTGGGAGGTAACATATATATTTGGTTCTAATTTAATTCCTAGACATTATACCATGTATGTGGAATTAGATTCAATGTAGGAAAGTCATTTTGGATGTTGGACATAATGGGCACGTAAGGATTGATCTATCTAGCAATATTAATGGCTTATTCAAATGCCCATGACAAATTATTATCTACAATAGATCTCCTTAGAAACACCATAGTAATCATATCTAATGCATTCTTGTACATCTCTAATGATAATGCTTCCTCTAGTTTGTACCTTGGGGTCAACCAGTTATACATCTTTTGAAATATTGCATTGAAATCATAGATAGGCTCATTAGGATCTCTCTTCATACTAGTGAAGAGATGATATATTATGCTAAGAATGGTAATGTGACCAAATTATGAAATAAAAGTAGCTTGGTACTCATTCCAAAAAGTGATGGAGTTATTTGTTAGATTTAAATACCAATCATAAATAACATCCATTAATATAAAAGGGAATAATATACATGCAACATCTTCATCGACAACATGCATTAATCTCAAAGTAGATTTGAAGGATTTGATATGTTCTTCTATTATCTTTACTCCTGAAAGAGAAAAGGATGGTAGATAATTCTCAATATTCCTAGGTAAATCATGCACATCTTCAAGGATGGAAATCATAGATCCAACTAACCAAGGTGGATGTTGAGCCATTGGCTAATTAACAAAAAAAGGGTTCCCTATGGGTAAACGATTCCTTATTAGAAGAGGTGGATTGTTTTGAAATGGGACTATTGGCATAGTTCTAGGTCTCCTATGATTTTTCAAGGGTGATACTAGAAAACTAGCCATGGAATTAGATTTGGTCACTCTCCTAGGTGACTCTAGTGTAACTCTACACAAATGATAACTATTATTATTAAGGGTGATGACCCTCCTTTTAGCACCAATAAAACTATTGATGTAGTTTTAATACACACTAAAGTTGAATAAGGTAGCCTTTAACATTTTAGGATATCAATGGAGTTAAATTCCACTAGAGGTCATGAGTTACAGGTATGCATTTTATTACAACCTATTGATGGAATAACAAGTACGGTATGTAGGTTATTGATAAGGTTTTGGGATGGAGGTATGGTTCCTAATAAGGGTAGTGAATC
Source organism: Torreya grandis (assembly GCA_037957365.1). NCBI lineage: Eukaryota > Viridiplantae > Streptophyta > Pinopsida > Cupressales > Taxaceae > Torreya > Torreya grandis. Next base: position 324,156 of record JARHVA010003275.1, on the reverse strand, counting down.
TCTATGTGATTTGGATGGGTAGATGGTTTCTAATCTAGAGTGGGTATATCTAAAAACAAACTCAAAAAAAAAGGGAAGTTTAAGGTAAAAAATAAGGATTTGTGGTTTTTAGGAATTACTTCCCTATCTAGTTTCTAAAAGGACAAGTGATCTTAGAACCTATACCTATTTATAGAAGTAATTGCACACACACAATCAAATGTGGATAATAAGTCTAAGGGGATAAAGATGTAGGAGATTTGTATGCCTTAGATGAAGGTTTCTCCTTTTAGGGAAGCTATTGCACACCCTTAATTAAGAGATTAAGTCTCAGGCTAGTGAAGTATCTGAAGTAGCTTTTACACACATACAAAAAACTACATCCAAAAAATCACTCATGCACAATCAAAATTATGAATCAATTTAACTTTACTGTCTTAATGAATATATTTTACTAATATCTCAATAACTATTGTACATCTACAAATCAATACATCAATCAAAATAATCAAGAATCCATTCACATCTATTACACACTAAATATTATTGAAACCCATAACCAAATAAAGTAAAAACTATTTACACAAAAATTGGAAATAAAATACACAAACACATTTGTTGATGATAAAAATTAATGATGCTCTTGTATTCAAAATTCTCTGAAAAAAATACAAGTTGGATTATAATTTTTTATATAGAATTTGGGAAGGGGTCTCCTCATCCTCCAAGTTCATGCAAGGTATTTACATGTGATAGTCAGAACTTAAGTTCTAACTGTGGTTGAAACTGTATAAAAGTCTACTTGTAGTTATTAGTTTAAAATAGCCTTTGCAAAAGCAATTCAACACGTGTATGTGTATTAATATGAAGGAATTTTTTTTATAATTATAGCTTGAATTTCATGCAAAACTTCAAAATATATGCATGATTTACACAAATATACATGCACAAAGTCTTATCCTTTTAAGGATACATGGTTTGAATGGCTAGGGTGATGGAAACTAGAACTATATGTTATTTTTCAAACACAAGTATAATTATATCAATGATGTAGAACTAATGAAACTTTGACTAATCAATAATAACTATGCATTTCATGTTACTCATGCCTCTCATTGAGTTTGGATATTTAAAAATTCCACCTAAGACTCAGACCATTGATTTTATACATGATGGAACATAAGTGTGCTACTTGGTAGCCTCATAGAGCCTCTATGCTATTTATAGTCATATATTAAATCTTTTTGTGCCAAATAGTAGTCTTTTACTAGTTTTGAGACCTTTTATAAGTCCATGTTGACCTTAAATAATTGATCATTTGTGCTCAAATTAATGAAATTTGTAGATCTTAATAATTTTACTCATTGACTCTTCCAAACTTGACACTTTTCATGTCCTCATTACTTTTAAAAGTCTATGTTGATCTCAGACCATCGGATCAACTATATGGATTAACACTAGCCATCGATTTGCCTAGGTCCACTAGCTTTTGATTTCAAAATGGCTAATTTATGATCTTAATTTTGATGTTTGTGTCAACATTAGAGATGTCCACACAAATATCAAATTGACTTAACTCCCTACATGATAGACACTTGTAATTTCTTGGTTTGCTCTACTCCTACAAGTATAAATGAAAATAGGACTTAGCATTATACTTTGGTAAATATATATAAAGGAACATGCAGGAATATTCTAGTATAAGGTGTCAGTTGCATGAATAAAATATGATTGAGACCTAGGATAAAATCTTAAATTAAGTTTAAAACATAATAAAATTATCTCTAAGCAAGGGTGCCAATTGGTAGTAGGGTATTATTTTAGGGTAATTATTATGGCCTTTATGTGCAGGGGAATTATTTTAAGGACCCTAATTTTGTCAGATAGAATGTTCAAAACACAAAGTCTGAAGGAATTATATTTTCATCAAAAAAATGTGTGAGACATAAAGCCTATAGTTTAAGTCTATCAGGGGAATTTTTTTAAACAAATAGTCCACAATAATTCTCTTGAAGACCCAATTTTTTTAGATAAAATGTTTGAGGCAATTATCCTATAGGGTAGGTACATAGAGAAAAAGACCAGGATAAAGGTCCTAAAGGGTAATTTTGGAAAGGGAAAGGTTCAATACAAAAATACTGAAGGCTAGGTCCAAAAAGGGTCAAAGGGCATGTTAAAAAATGGATGAAGGGCAAATGCCCAAGACAAAAGTCCTAAAGGGTCATTGCAATAAATCTGAAGGATCTATTTCATAGGGTAAAGTTCCCATGACACAAAATCTAAAGGGTCTAATTCATAGGAAAAATGTCTACGATATGCATCCTAAAGGGTAGGTTTGAAAGGACCAAAGGGTAGGTCAATTTAATTTGGAAAAATTCTCACAAGAAAAATCTTGTAGTTTAGTTTTGTCGAATAAATATTCCAAATACAACTTCCAAAGGAATTAGCCTGGGGAAAAAGGCCCAAAAGAATTAGTCCAAGATGAAAGTCCTCAAGGATATACTCTTAGGGTAAAGTGACCATGACAAAAATTATGAAGGGTCTAATTCAAAAGGGCCAAAGGGTCATTTAATTTTTTTTTAAGGGTAGATAAATTTTGTCAAGCAAAAGGCTCATGGAAAAAATCCCACAGACCCAATTCCATCAATGGAATTGTTTTAGATAAAATGTTTTCAATAATGTTTCCAAAAAATATAAGTCCATGTTAAAAATATTAACAAATACTAAATGCTTTGGGCAAAATGTCTGATAAATATAAGTCCAATAAAGATAATCCAGACAAAAGACCTGAAGGAATTAATTCTGATAGAATAACCCTGATAGAGATAACTATATAAAGACTCCCAAAAGGTGAAAAGTTTAGTTAGTGAAAAAATAATACCAATGATACTTTTCAAAAGTAAAGAAAAGGATAATAATCAATCTTCTCCCATATTTTTCATAAACATATAGAAGAGGGGTTCAAAATCAAGACCATAGTCTAAAGAAAGTGGGTCCTCATTTTTATGGAAAAAAGGGGATGTTGAGTACCAAATATTTATGGATCTATGGTATCTAATTTTTTCATGGGAATATATGGGGGAATTTTTTCATGAATTATTTTAAATAACTCAATACTTTTAGGAACATAAACCTTCTATAAAAATTTTATGAGTTCTGCACAAGCCAGGGGTGACTTGGAAAGTCCATAGAGTATTTATTAAAGGAAGGAAGGAAGGAAGGAAGGAGACCCAATCTTAATAAAGTTTTGAAACATATTGAGGAATAATTTATGAATGTTTAAACCCCTTTGGTAGTGTGAAGAATAGGAAACATATAATACTTAGGATATTGGCATCAACTAGCTTGAGAACCTAGTATAGGCCAATGATGGTCATAATAGGCCTAAAGAGGAGGAATGGTAGAGATAGAGATCTAACCCATTATGAAACTAAATAGATGGTTGATTTTAAATAGGATAGATTATAAATGGATATAATACCACCCATAAAAACCTATAGGCGGTCTGGTACCTTGAGGACTAATATGGGCCTATAAGGCCTAAAATCGTACATAAACCCTTAGACCTCCAACTCCATTCGTGTGATAAGGCAAGTCCCTAAGGTAGATGTGGAGATATAATATATTTAATATAGATGGTAAAAGTTTTTAAAAAGGTATCAAAGATAGGTGAAGATAAAAAGAATGCCTTTTTGCCCTAAAATCATTTCTTGAGCTCTCTCATCATGGTGTGCTAATTTGAGTTACATACTACGATGATCATATATTATAGGAATAAATGCATATGGCCCAGTTCTCTTGGGTAAATTTGAATAACCCTATACACTTCTCATCCATGATGTAGAGAGATGGATTTAGAGGGGTATCTTTATAAATAATCCTTAAGAATGTAAGCATGCCTAAAATACCTAGTGGAAACATGAGGACTACCAACCTTTACTTAGATATCACTAGATAAGATGTATGGGAATAAGATATATTAAGGGGATATTTGAGAAGGTTTATGAACTCAATATTCCTATCCTTAATTTTACACTCTAGGGCCTATAATTTATGAACAATAGTTAAGATGGAAGGCCACTCCAAACCCTTTAAAACCCTAATGGAGAACCAAATAGCCAAGAAGTTATTCTCAATGAATCCAATGGCCATGAAACATAATGAAAAAATAAGAAACATATATGTCTTATGTGCTCCCTTTTCATAAGGAATTTGGCATGTGTGGGGTAGAATATGTAAGGAAATGGCTTATAATGTTTGATTTTGGGGTTGTTTTCATAATTTATAATCATGTTTGAGCTCCAGATTTAATTATAAGGCTTCTTGGGCCTGTGTATAGATGTAATGGTCTTCAAAAAACCATTATTGAATCCCTATAATGATAAAAACAATCCTAATGAGAAAATGTGAACTCAATTGAAGAGATAGCCCACATTTTCATTGAGGAGAGAGTATTTCAGGCCTATTCACAACTGATAGGACTCTCAAATGTAGAAACATAATTGTACTAAAATCTCCAATCCACTATCAGAATCATCACTCACTTGAAAGTATTTAATTCTTAGGATTCTTACTCATCATGATATCTAATGCATTTTATGGACTATAAATGTCATGAAGGGTGGCAACTAGGTAAGTAATATACATGATTAAACAAGTAGTTGACTTCCTAGAATAGGTTCATGACCTCTTATTTCATTATAAGGAGTAATGGATAAATTTAAAGGAACATGATGTCTTCATGGAGTAAACTATGACCATAAATAGGCCATTTACCACACTTATATGCCAAAAAGGCTCATTAAAGGCCAATTGGCACCAAGGCAATGTACAGGGAGAGTTATGTGGTTGTTTCTACCTCTCATTAATGTTTTTAAATATTTATTGGGTGAGTTATGGTCATTATGTCATCTACACTCCATTTTTTACACCATGTTTTCTCTCTCTCTCATGTTCTATAATTGGCTTTAGAAATCCATTATATGCATCCCCTTGATGGGTATGAGAATGTTCTACCCATTTATATCTTTAATCCTTGAAATAATATAAGGAATAATTCAAATTTTCCATACTAGCCTTATAGTGTGTTCATATTTTTATAATTTGTAGATGTGGTTGATCTTTCCTCCCTTTGTAGGTCCTTATCTCTCACTTAGATGTTAGTGGATTGTTTTATGCAAGTTACATGGTGTGTGAAGGTGATTGTGCTTGTGATCATAGTGAAAACTAATTTTTAGTGTCTTTTATCATACCTTTCACTTGTCACCCTTAGATTATAGGCATTTGGCATGGTCTCCATGTGAATCACTAATGTGCATGAGTCTTTTGGAGAGAGTATATTAGTAATTAGTATTTATTTTGTCCATAATTATTATTGAAAGATCAAGTAGAGGAAGAAGAACATCATTGTATCACCTATTATATTATAGGGTTTGATTTCATGTCTTTATTCAATACCTTTTGATTTTCAAGTAGGTAGGTATTATTTTAGCTTAGATGATACATTAAGGGACCTATCCCCAAAACTAGAAATTCACCTCACTCATTAAGCTACCCACACCTAGAGGTGATTCTATTGTATTAGCTAGATGAGGAAAGTTTGAAACTCCTTTACCTTAAGGGTGCAATCTAGACTAATAGAAATTTATAGCACACCTAGTGGGATAAGAATTTAAGGAAGTTATAACACTTACTCTAAACATTTTTTGACCTCAAAGAGCTTCAGACAATCTGGTGGCAGATTATCATCCAAGTTTCATAATAAAAGTCATCACAAGGTCTTCATTTAATGGTAAGTAAGATAAATTTGTTGAATTTTCTTTGTATTTTAATATAATGAATATGTACCCTAGGTTCAATCCTTATCCCATACCCCTACTTCTCTTAATACTATTCAACATAGCATGTTACAACTCCTATATCTCTAGTGGCTAGACCTAGAAAACATGGATTTATACACTTTAATAGTGGCATCCCTTTGAACCTTAACTAGTTTGATGATATCCCTACTAATTCACTCAAAAATATCCCAAAATTCACAAGAGAAACCTTTACCACTCTTGTTGAACACATTGAAGACAATAAATCTTCATTCAATGTATAATGTGACTCAAGAGAATGCAGAAATGTGGTTACTAGCTACCTCCTTGAAAAGCAAAGAAATTCAATGGTATAGGGGTATATCAACTACTTCTATCAAAACTTGGGATGAGTTTGGGTATCACCAATAAAATCAATTTGAAGATAGAAGTGACCACTTGTCCCTAGTAGAACAATTGAACACAATCAAAAGGGATCCTTAGGATTTTATGGTGGATTTTAACTATATGTTTTAGAAAACTTGGGATAGGATCCCAATAGTAGTTAAACCCAGCCTAAATTATGCCTTCTTTTACTATTTGAGAGCCGTAAATTTTGATGTGGTATTCATGATATAGTCAATGGGTGGGAACACATTACTTGATGCTTATGAAGTGGAAATAAGGGTAGAAAACTATCTCATCTAAGCAGCAAATATCATACCAAGTACCCTCATGAGATTATTCATAGAGATACAACCTCATATGCCTATAATTTCCACATAACAAATCTGACTAACCATGAGTAGGCAAATACTAGTCAGGAAGATAGGTTGGTCAAGCTTGAAGGGTTGTTTAAGGCACAAAATAACAAGATAGTGGCATTGGAAATGGAATAAATTCCACAACATAGACCCTACCAAGCTCTATATCAAGATCCCTATCAACTTTATGAGTTCAATAGACCTCCATACCAATATAATAATCAAGGTCAATGGTAGATAACTCATGCAAGGCCATATAACAACTTCAATCTTAATTTTTCTAGTACTTCTAGAGCATTAGTTCCTACTCAAAATAATTATGTTAAAGAAGGCCAATGGTCTACACATTGGGTAAAATATCATGAAAAAATTTTCATTTCAATTGAAGGTTCTAATTAGGATTCTATTATAAAGTACAATCAAATTACTCCTATGTGAAACAATTAGAATCTTCCTAGAAAACACAAAGAAGTTCATCATGTGTAACATGGAGAAGTTCCTTTTATGACTCAATCTAAGTTTCCAAATCAAAAAGGAATGGTTGTAAAGTAAACACAATCAAAGGCCACATTTTTAAATTTTATAAAAGGAGAGATCCCCTTTAAACAATGTGTAGTCAATCAACTTTGAGGTGAAACTAAGGTGGATAGTCCTATTATAGCTAATAAAAAGGATAAAATAAGGGGAATGACTAGTGAATCAAAGGTAATGAAAACATTTCCTTCACCTTATCAACCACTTCAAAATACCAATGATCAAGATGTATCCCCTAAATCTCCATCACATCAAAAGGTTCACAGTGACAAGGGTCCATTCATACCTCATTTCACAAAATCTCCTATTACCAATCTGGATTTCACCTTTGAGGTAGATGTGTTTCAAACCTACCTCATCCATATGATAAAATGAGATAATCTTTATGTGTGAGTAGCATAGTTTATGAGGTAAAATTTTAGATTTGGGGTTAGCTCCCCTGATGCATCATCCATGGCTCAATTCCTAAACCTACTAACTTGTTGATGAAAATGGATAAAGAGATGCATGAAACAAAACCTAAAATAAGGGAGGTGATGTACCAATAATGTTTTATCCAATCTAACTAACCCTTCAGCAACACTTGTGAATTATACAAGGAATAGTGATTAGATTACACTCTCTTAGAGTTTTTTAATAATCAATAGTTCACATGAGGTGATATTAAGTGGATAAAACTTGAGGATGATGAATGCAAGTTCTTTTTTAATGACACTACCAATTAGATTCTACTTCAAACATAGTTACCAACACTTTTACACACCATATGACCTATTTAAGACAATATCCTAAAAACTAGGTGAGAATAAGGACCTTCAAAAGAATATAAGACTCAACACTTATTCTAATCAACAAGTATGAAACACACTTAGCTAGTATAGAGAATATAAAAAATAAACATTAGCCTTATACACAAGAACATCATGAAAAACACACATTCAAATTATTAGCATTTTTTCATACTAAATATGAGTTGGTCAAACATCCAAAATACATGCAGACCACTCTCATGAAGTCTCAAATATTTTCCAATAGCTAATTCATCAATAACCATTTGAACAACATCAAAACAAGCTCAATTATCCTTCTCAGGTTACTTATAGAACATTATCAAATACATAGTTAACTTTGGAGCTCAATTAATTTGACTATATAAACATTAAGACCTTATAACTAGTTTCTTTGGATTCAGCATATAGTCCTCTTTGACTTTTACTTTTACTCCATCAATAAATTCATCCTAGCTCAAAAGTTATAAGCAAAATACAGAGCTCTAGTTTTTCCATTTGTAAATTCAAATATTCAAATGGCAATGATCATGGTTAAGCCTTGAATACTTTGATATCATCTCATGTCCACACTCATCCTAGCCAAACACACTTCATCTATCTTATTATAAATATATCAAAATTTAATGATGTTAAACTTTAAATAGGTTGACCACTTTGACTTACTATACTCTATTGATCTCAAATGCATGATAAGACATGAACAATTAGATCCTTATATTTTATCTTTGCTCAATGTCAAACCTCAAGAAATTATACCATCTCATTACTTCTTAACATCTTATAACAAACATGCATCATTGATCTCTTCAAGAGTTTCTCAAACATTACCTTGTGCAAAATTGACTATGGAGACCATTGAAATCTATCTGAGTAGCCATCTTTGAACCTTGATAACTTATTTTGTGCTTAGACGCATGATATAAAATTTGGACCATATTATCACCTTTAAAAATAAAATACAACCTTATATCAAAATAATATTTAAATATTCACATGAGTGAGACATATATGTTATAAGTACAATCACTGAGAGGGGGTTAATTAGTGATCCCATATATTTCAATTTCAATTACAATCCTTTAAACTATTAACCAAACAACATATATCAAATTGATTAATAATAATTAACAAGAGAGATAATAAATTAAATGCATATATAATATCAAACACATAACATATAATTCCTGTGGGAGACCTTCATGGGTAATAAAACCCACTCTCAAGCCTGCAATACAAATAGACTATTGTCCTATAATAAATTACAAATAAGAGACTGATCAACTCCTTTAGACCATAAAACCTTGATCATATCCTCTTCACCAAAGGAATTTTTTGAAACACATGTTTCAAAAGGATAAACTACCCCTACTAAATATTAACTCCTTTAAACCCTCCTTTAAACACTACCACCTTAGAAATGGTGTCTTTAACACCTGATGATGGATCTCTGGATATCACTCTTCTCACCTTTTAGAAACAACTCTATCACCCAACACACCCTATTGGCCAAATAACATTACATAATTGAACCAACATAAAAATATAAATTAGGACACATTATATATCCAAACTATCCCACTCTCCAACTCTTCACTCACACTAACTTTAACAGACCTACAATAATTCTATCACTATAAGAGCAACGTTACCATGAGGTCATTCACATAGACCATAATGTGATTTACCTCAAAAACCTATTGTCTCTAAATATTTCACCCTAGAATAGGGTGTTAAATCCTTTTATAAAATTTGGAAACATTAGACTACTTCCAGGTGTGTGGGGCACCTATGGTGGAAGTAGACCTCTAGGATTGAAGGGACTAGCTCCCTAGATATGTCTCGATGTACTTGTAACCTAATATAATACTTGCTTGTGTGAAAAAAGATAGGATTTGAATGAAATTAAACTATTGTAGGGGTTGATACACCATGAATATATCCACAATATTATAATACAAAGTCATTAAGAGATAAGACTCAAAAAACTAGCTTCTACCTCTTAGAGTACTCTAACATTAGCATTTCAAACATGAGGTGGAATACATGAAAGACTACTCAAGGTGAGTGAACAAAAGATCAGTTTTAGACATTAAGTATACTTATATACTTAAAAAATATACTCATACACTTAAAAAAACTTCATGTGACATGTTAGAATGAAATAACTTGCATCAGACATGGAAAGATTGAGAGGAAACAAGGATTGATATCAACCACTTGACTTTTCACTATACAACTTTTCACACACTTAGAAAATATAGTTTATAGATAAAAACTAGATTTTATATATTATTTAAAAGTAAAATTAAAATATAAAACTATTAGGGCTTCACCATACCAGGTGTGGTCCCTTTACAATAGCAAAAATGGCTTATATTTATAGAACTTGAGAAGAGAGAGAGAAGAATGAAGATGAAGAGTCACAAGGAAAAGTATCCAAATGTGAATATCAGTTATGTTTCATTGAAATGAGGTGGAATATATATAAATAAACTTATTTTAACATGTTTCCATCCCAAACTGAGCACCTTCCTCACTTGTGGCATTGAAACTCATCAACAAGCATCTTCAGGTCTTGAAACTCCTTGACAAGTGGCAAGAGGTAATAATTTGATCATGAGATCTCTTAGATAGTTATATATACATCTTAAGGACACTTTAAAATAATATTATATCATCTAAAAATAACAAATCACATGCAATCATCAATCCCACTCTTATGTGTCACAAGACCTCTTTATCTCACTAGGCCTAGTCTTCTTGTAGCCCTCTTTTTACACAAATCCACCTGTATAGGGGAATGTACAGACCTTGAGGAATAATTAAGAAAAAAATTTAGTACCCTTTATATTTAATTTTTTTTCTTCTACTTTTTATGTCTCTATACCTAATGCAAGTGTACTTTTTTTTATCAATTAGTTCTCCCATTTAGGCCTCTTTAGCCTAGAAGACCAAACAATGCTCAAAAATGGCTCCCACACATGTGAAAGATCCTGGAAATTTTGTATTCACATTAAAATGAAATTTAAAATTATCCATATAAAACTTTAACCCCTATTTCATTGTGGAAGTATGAGATCTCTAAAATGGCCAAAAGACTAGTCTAGGTCATTTTGCATGCTAAATAAAGAAAATGGATGTTGGGTGAGTACTAAGCTTCAATTCGATATGAAAATTATCTACGAAGGTCTGTAAAATATTATAAAATAAAAATACACCTCATTATAACCTCTAAATAAACCTATTTACCTTGCAAGCAACTTCCAACTCATCTTTTCTTCATTTATCCACTAGGCCTAGTGAAGGCCTACTTGGTTTGAGCTATGTGCAAGGGATTTTTGACCATTTTAATAATTATGAGACTTTTTAAGTTCTTAATATGATTTATATACCTTATATAGACATTCCTAGACCTTAAATGAGGTTCATAAGGCTTCCCATCAAGTTTTCTACTCATTTTTACACCATTTCCTTATTTTGATGAAGTTCTGATTTTTGAAGTGATTGAGTTCTGAGATAAAATAGTGAGATATATCCTTATTCCCTGGGAAAAATTGATTATTTTAATAAATTTAATAGGTAATAATTACCATTTTTACCAAATTTCAATGTCTCATACCTCCGTTTGAGTCTTCAAACACTCAATCTCTCCAAACAAATCCCAAAAACAAGCTTGTTTCAACAATTCTTCAATTTTCCTCATAGATGGTTTACTCCATGATATATTTAAAGTATATGGGAAGTTTTAAAATTCAAATAAAACTTAAATTCATGATCAATAATCTTATCAATATTTTCTTAATATTTCACTTTCCCTACTTCTCCAAATGGCCCTCTCAACCAAGTGATTTGGCCTTGAGATAACATTAGGCCTAAAAGCATAAAATGAAAAAAAATATGTTTTAATCTTATGATAAGGTGGTAGAAACATATTATAGATTAAATAAATTTAAGGATAACATAAAACTCTTTTATATTCCTCCATTTATTCCACTTGATTCACTAGTTCATAAATGACTATTCAAGCATGGCTCCATTTTAGCTCAATTTTGGCTCAACTATAGCCTTCATGAAGAGTTGACCTTGTTATGATTTTTTTCCTCCTTAATGAGAATTTTAACCATTTTAAAAACTTATATTAATCATATTCACCTACCATATGCATTATATTTTTCATATTATCTCAATGGAATCAATTTACTTCACCATTAAGTCAATCTTTTCCTACAGTTGTAGCTCTTTTTAGAATTGTCATGGTTGTAAGTGATTTTCAATATTCCAAGAAATCCTTACTTGAATTATAAATAATTATAATTATTGATGAAATATGAACAAATCCCTTTGTCTATTAACTTATTATCTTATTTGAACTGACTATTCCCAACCCACTATGTTACCTCCTTGGAAAGCTCAAATGATCTATTAACATTCTCTGCAACAAAGAATCAAGTTTCCAAATGCATTCTAGCTTTGAAACCCTCACTTTTAATCTTTAATTTATGGATATATAATTAAATAATCTAAATACACCATTAAATCCTTCATTTCCTTGCAATCAAAGACTCCTCCATGCCAAATCACTGAATGGATTTCTCATAACATGCTCTTAAAATTTTATGACCTTTTCAAATGCTTCCATCTTCTAATACATGAATATTGCATAAATTAATGACCTTTACCATAAATAAATGTTTATATATGGTTTTATAATGATTTATTAGACTCTTGGACACCTTTAAAACCTTTCATATTTAAAAAAGATCTCAACATTCTACATGAAAAACATAGAAATGGCTCCTAACACCATTTTAAAGCTCAAAATGGACTACTAACTTCCTAGCGATTGTTCATAAATCTGATGGGATAAATATGTAAACCAATTCCCAAATTTTTAAGGTGGTCTATATTATAATACATTCCCAAGGTTTTAGGCTTCTACCTTCTCTTTCCTAGCCATACCATCAACTTGGAAAATGCGTATGTGAGTTTGTGAAGGAGTCGATAAGAAAGATAGCTGGTTTTTTGACCCTTATAACCTTGTAAATACTATATAACATTTTAAATGGACCTAAAAATACTTGGATAATTTTAAATTATCCATTACCTACATTTTATCTCTCCTTCCATGTTGAAATCTTCTTTAAAAACCTTAAAAATTGTCTTTTCTTGAATGAAACTGATTTATTTTGTCTCCATAAGAATTTATATATATATATATATATATATATATATATATATATATATAATTACATAATATTTAACCCTAAGGACCAAATAAAACCTTTGGAATATTTACCAAGACATTAAAATAACTCTTTTTGAGGGTTTTTTCACTATGGGGGCCAAATGGGCTAAAAGTTTCAAAAGAGATTTACATTAGTATTGAATAATAGACCTTAATGAATGATAATAAGGTTTTTTTGGCCCCATTAGGTACAAAATAAGCATTAAATTAATAAAAAAAATAAAAAAAATAATATGGGTGGCCAAATTTGACTTGGGGTCAAATTTGGTCAACATTCTTGGTGATTTCTAGGGGTGGCATGCCAGCTATGCCTAAGACCATTTGCCTAGTCCTTCCATTGGGAATGGATTCATGTATATGGGAACTAAAATTGACTTAAATATACCTTTTAATTGATTAAAACAAGATAGTTGACACACACACACACTCACAAAATCAAACACACACACAAAACAAAGGGAAGGAAACACACTTGTGTTATGAAGCACTTAGGAAACACAAGACAAACTTAAACAAACACACTCTAATATGTATAAAATAAATAGAAAGAACTAATACTCATAGATCAAACGGAAATTTTTTTATAACATTTTATTTAAGTGAACTATAAGGATGTGCAAGCTATAACTTAGGACTTGTTTTTGTTTGTTCAATGCCTTGTTCACTTTCCATGGTGTTTGCATTGGTTTCATCTGGTTCTCCAACTAAGAACATGTGTTTAATGGAAACATGCTCCTTATAATTGGTTTTAATGGTAACCATATCCATTGGTTAAAGTGATTTTCCATTTATTTTGGACTCATTTTGACCCTCACACTCAACCTAAATTTTTGTTGCAAGTGGATTTCCATCATCAAGACTATATCATTTTGAAAAGTAAGGTCTCCATCAAACATTGGTGGTCCTAGTAGCTGAATGCATGAGAGAGGTTCTTAAAAAATTAATAAATATATTATTACCTTGTATTCTTCATCTATCTTATGAATTTGATTTTCTTGAGATGAATCATGATTACCTTGCTCTTCAGAATCTTCAAACATGTGTAAATAGGATTTCCATATTACCTTATCTTCTTGTTGAGGTGATTTATGAATTTTAATAGGTTCAGTTGCAACATATTCTTCAAAACTTTTCTCAAGCTCTTCATTAAGTTAATATTCATCATTCAATCTCAAACAAAATTTTTGAAGGTCATCCCAAAATGCTGACTCTTCATGATCAATAGAAATGACTTGAAGTTCATCAACATTCTTACCAATTTCTTGGGGAAGATCATGTTAGCTATTGAGTACCTCTTCTTAATATTGTGTTGCAAGTTGATCATCATAATCTTAAATGAAGTAAATTAATCAATCCACTCAAGGTCTAATTCTTATTTTCTTACAAATGAAGTGTCTTCTTCTCCCAAAACCTCTGTTTGCTACTCCATGTCATCAGCTCCTTCCTCAAGCTCAAAAACTAATCTACTAGGGTGAAGAAGTGTGCCAATGAAAACCTATTCATCATATATACTTTAGGTATCATCTTAAATATGTTTAAGGAACTCATCTATGGAATTATCATCTTCCAAATCTTAAAGACTCTTAGGAATAATCAGTTGATTCTCAAGTTGTGAAAGCAATAGAGAAGAAATACTAAATGGCAATCCTTCAAGTACCTTGTCAACCTTTGGTATGTTTTGAAATTTATCAAAAGCTCTAGAATGAAGGGTAGATGTATAATTGGAATAACCTATAAGACCTTTTAAATTTATCCCAACACAATTCTCCTTCTTTATAATTTTCCTAGGCATAGGACCTTCCTTCCTCTCAAGGATAGGCATAACATATTTTGGGTTTTTGGTCCAACATAGACTGTAATATGAATATATGGAAATATATTGAGTAGGCTTAGTAATCTTTGGAGGATAATTAGGAGTAAAATAATTAGAATGATCAATGTTTGGTTTTATTGGAGGGAGGAGCTACAAATGAAACTTGTTATGTGGCTTTGACTCAATTTGGCCTTTCAAACTAGGCTTAAACCTGAAGATAAATTGAGACATATAATTGGACCCTCTTCCCCCAATCTTAGCCATGATGTTGTTATCTAAGAATAGATCAAAGGATGGTTGAACATCTAAAACTATTATATCTAGTGGAATTTCAACATTAGGATAGTAGGAGAATCAAAAGACATATATTTCTCACAACGCCAAAGTATTTACATCTCTTCCTTATAATTATAATTCAACTCTAGAATTATTCTCATATTACAAGTTCAACTCATCATCTATTTCCTTAGGAATAAATTAATGACTTGAAATAGTAAAAAAATCATAATTATGAATCAAGACATTACCAATGATCATGCTAGTAATGAAAGGAGAAGGAATAACCTCCTTGACTTGTTAAGGAACATGAGATTGATATTGCATTTCTTGTTGCTATTTCAACTCCCTCAATTCACTTTTCAAAACCTTTAAATTGAGGTTCAAATCATTCTCATCTTGATTAAACTAATCACTAGGAACAATAGGTTGCTAATAGGAGTGAGTTGGTGTTGAAGGAGGGTAGAATGGTTGGTATGAACCTTCATGAAGTGCAGTCTCTTGAGGGTAGCTTGTGGATAAGCCATGAACACTAAAAGTAGGATCATATTGATAGGTAGGAAAATGTTGATTGGAAGATGATGAGTACATACCAAAATTGATTTTTTGAAGCACTAGGGCTTCTTAAACTAGTTGAAATCATTTAGATTCACCATTGGTGCTTTGATTGCCTTTAAAGGCTAATGAGTTGAAGGATAACACCAAGAATTCATTCACTTGAATTCAATGGTCCCATTGGGTGTGCCATAACTATTGTCTCTAAATATTTCACCCTAGAAGAGGTTGTTCAAGCCTCTTCCAGATTTGGGTAACATTATACTACTTCTAGGTGCGTGGGGCTTTTATGGTAGAAGTAGACCTATAGGATTGAAGGGGCTAGCTCCCTAGATATGTCTCAATGTACTTGTCACCTAATCTAATAATTTCTTGTGTGAAAAGAGATAGGATTTTAATGAAAGTAAAATATTATAGGGGTTGATAAACCATGAATATCTCCATAATATTATCATAAAAATGTATTAAGGATAATACTCACAAAACTAGATTCTACCTCTTAGAGTACTCTAACATTAGCATTTCAAACATGAAGGTAGAATAAATGAAAGAATACTCAAGGTCAGTGAACCAAAGATTAGTTTTAAACACTAAGGATAATTTTACACTTAAAAAATAGACTCATACACTTAACAAAACTTCATGTGACCTGTTAGAATGAAACAAATTGCATCAAACATGGAAGGATTGAGAGGAAACAAGGACTGATATCAATCACTTAAATTTTCATATATATCTCTTAAAACACTTAAAAAAGATAGTTTGTAGGATCAAAAATAGATCTAATATATTATTTAAAATGAAAATTACAATATAATACCAATATGGCTTTGCCATACTAGGTGTGGTCCCTTTACAAGTGTCCAAATGTGAAGATCAGTTATGTTTCATGGATATTAGGTGGAATAAATATAAATAAAATAATTTGAACATGTTTCCATCCAAAACTTATCACCTTCCTCACATTTTGCATTGAAACTCTTCAGCAAGCATCTCTAGGTCTTGAAAACTCCTTGACAAGTGGCAAGAGGCAAGAATTTGATCATGAGATCTCTTAGAAAATTATATATATATATATATATATATATATATATATATATATATATATATATATATATATATATATATATATATATATATATATATATATATATATATATATATATCATAAGGACACTTGGAAATAATATTCAAGGATATAAAACTGATACATCACCTTTAATCATTAATCCCACTCTTAGGTGTCACAAGAGCTCTTTGTCTGACTAGGCCTAGCCTTCTTGTAGCCCTATTTTTACACAAATCCACTTGTGTATGGGAATGTAAAAAATTTTAGGACTAATTAAGATAATTTTTGAGTACCATTTTTATTAATCATTATTTTTTCCAATTTTAATTTCTCTATGCCTAAGGAAAGTGTACTTTTGATTAATTAGTCCTCCCAATTAGGCCTAATTAGGGTTCTTTAGCTTAGAAGACCCAAAAATGCTCAAAAACCGATCCCACACATGTGAAATATCATTTAAATGTTTTATTAAAATTAAAATTAACATACTATTATCCATATAAAATTTTAGTCCTTAGTTCATTGTGTAAGTATGAGAACTCTGAAATGGCCAAAAGACTAGTCTAGGTCATTTTGCATGCTAGATAAGGAGAATGGATGTTGGGTGAGTACTAAGCTTGAATATGATTTGAAAATAATATATGAATGTTTTTAATGTATTATAAAGTAACAATACACCTCATTATAACCTCAAAACAAACCTATTTACCTTTCAAGCAACTTCCAACTCACCTTTTCTTCATTTCTCCACTAGGCCTAGTGAAGGCCTACTTGGTTTGAGCTATGTGCAAGGGATTTTTGACCATTTTGATAATTATTATACTTTTTTAGTGATTAATATAGTATATATACCTTATAAATACGTTAAAATACCTTCCATGAGGTTCCCAAGGCTTCCCATCAAGTTTTTAACTCATTTTTGCACCATTTCCTTGTCTTGATGAAGTTATGATTTTCGAGAGTGGCTAAGTTATAAGAAAAAAAATGAGATATATCCATCTTAAATAGGAAAAATTAAGTATTTTTATAGTTTTAATAGGTCATACATACCCTCTATACCAAATTTCAAGGTCTGAGTCTTCCGTTTGAGTCTTTAAAAACTCAAATCTCTCCAAATAAACCGCAAAAACAAGCATGCTTCAACCTTTCTTCAATTTTCCTCATTGATGGTTTCTTCCATGCCATATTCCATGCAGATGGGAAATTTTAAAATTAACATCCACATTAAATTAATTATAAATAATATTACCAAAGTTTTTTCATGCTTCCACTTTCCCTACTCCAAATGGCCATCTCAACCAAGTGATTTGGCCTTGAGATAACATTAGGCCTAAAAGCATAAAACAAAAAAAAAAACTGAGTTTTGATCTTATTATAAGGTGGTAGACATAAATTATACATTAAATTAATTTATGGAGACCATCACACTCTACTATATTCCTCTATTTAGTCCATTTGATTCACTAGTTCATAAATGACTATTTAAGCATGGCTCTATTTTAGCTCAATTTTGGCTCAATTGTAGCCTTCATGACGAATTGACATTGTTATGAGAGTGTTTCCTATTTAATGATAATTTTTACCCTATATACACCTTATATGAATCATATTAACCTCCCATAGGCATTATATATTCCATCTTATCCTAATGGAATCCATTTACCTCACCATTCAGTCAATCTTCTTCTTGCAGCTATAGCTCCTTTGAGAATTGTCATGGCTGTAGATCATTTTCAATATTCCAAGACACCCTTGCCTAAATTTTAACTCATTATAATTCTTGAGGTAATATTAACACTTCCATTGGTCCATTCACTTATGATCTTCTTCAAACTAACTATTCCCATCCCCCTAAGTTACCTCCTTGAAAAGCTCAAATGATCTATTGAAATTCTTTACAACAAAGAATCAAGTTTCCAAATGCATTATAGCATTGAAACTCTCACTTTTAATATTTAATGGGTGGATATAAAATAAAATAATCTAAATACACCATGAACTCCTTCATTTCCTTGTAGTCAGGGACTCCTCCACACCAAAGCACTAAATCAATTTCTCAGAAAATGCTCTTAAACTTTTATGACCTTTTCAAATGCTTCCATCTTCCAATACATGAATATTACATTCATTAATGACTTTTATCATCAATAAATTTTTATATAGGGTTTTATAATTCTTGAGTGGACTCTTGGACACCTGTAAAACCTTTCATCTTCAAAATAGATCTCACCATTCTACCTAAAAAACTTAAAAATGGCTCTTATCACAATTGCATAGCTCAAAATAGACTTCTAACTTCCTATAAATTTTACATAAATCTGAGGGTATAAATATAGAAACAAATTCCCAAAGTTTTAAGGTGGACTAGATTATAATACATGCCTAATGTTTTAAGCTTCCACCTTCTCTCTCTTGGCCATACCATCCACTTGAAAAATGCTTATGTGAGCTTGTGAATGAGTTGATAAGAGAGATATATTTTTTTTTTCCTCTTGTGAAATTTTAACTACTAGATAACCTCTAAAATTGACCTAATAACACCTATATAATCTAAGATGATCTTGCACCTACATTTTCTCTCTCCTCACACATTGAAATCTTCTTTAAAAGCCTTAAAAACTACCTTTTTCTTAAATGAAACTAAGTTTTTATGTCTCCATAATAAATAACTCATAAAATTACATAATATTTGACCCTAAGGACCAAATAAAACCTTTTTCACGTTTCCCAAGGCATTAAAATAAATCCATTTGAGGGTTT
The DNA here is from genome assembly GCA_037957365.1 of Torreya grandis. NCBI lineage: Eukaryota > Viridiplantae > Streptophyta > Pinopsida > Cupressales > Taxaceae > Torreya > Torreya grandis. The sequence continues at coordinate 304,575 of JARHVA010003275.1, read as the reverse complement.
CTTCACCATGGGGGCCAAATGGGATAAAATTTTCAAAAGAGAATTACCTTAATATTTGCTAATAGACCTTAATAAATTATAATAAGGTGTTTTAGGCCCTATTAGGTATCACATAATCATGTAATGACTCATAATAATGAAAAAAAATAATATGGGTAGCCAAATTTAGTCAACAAAACCAACCTCTAAACTCACACAAACATCACCTATCCTTCACTCACACTTCAAATCATCAAACCAACATGAGCACTTGTTATTATATATAAATATTACCAACATGTCATAAAAAAAATCATGAATTGGATTTGTTTATTAACCCATCCATTGGGCACACTTTTTCTCTTTGCTCCTCAACTCTTCACTCTACTCCATTCACACAAGCCTTTTCATTTATATTCAAACTAAAATATCACTATTATACTATCATAATTATGACCTATAGGTCATAAAAATATTCCTCAATATGTTATTCTCTTCAACTCATCCTTAAGGAACTATATCCCTCTTTCACTCCCTAATACACACACACAAGCCTCTCTCAAATCTCTCCAAAGTCTAGAAATCACCATCTTTGATTTCACTATTTATAGATCAATCTTGATAATCACTACCTTGGTCATCCATTAGGCATGAATTATCCCTTAATATATCTCTCACAAAAATACATAGCTTAATACAATTTTCATAGGTTGACCATGGCACCTATGGGTCATCCTTAAGGAACTACACTTTTTAATAAGGCCCTTGTATCCCTTATAGGTCTCACGTGAAACCATTCACCCATTTAGCACACTCTCAAGAAAAACAATTACACATGACCAATTTAAAATACATTGGTCCAATCCTTATGTCCCCTTAGACATCCTCAAATGATGATAGTCATCTTAGTTCACCTTTGCATATGCTCAATTAACTCAAATAGAGATCATATACATAGGAATACCATTACTAAAAATGCAATCAATTTATTAATCATTATTCATACTAGAAATATTCATAGAACATCCTAATGGATTCTAAAACACTCCCCAATAGCTAATTCATCAAGAGACATTGAAACAACATCGACACAATCTCAAACATCTTTCTTAGGTCATTTGCAGAATAAATACAAACACATAGTGAACTTCTAGGCTAAATACCTTTGATTGTACTTATTTCTAGATCTTCAAATTAGTTTCATTAGATGCACCATGTATCCCTCTTCATATTTTCTTTTTATAGCACTAATAAACTTGAATTATATCAAAAGATATGGATAAAATACAAATCTCTAGTTTTTCCTTGTGTTAAATTCAAATATTTGAATGACAAAAATCATAGTTAAACCTTAGAAACAATACTTGAATATCATTTCCTCTCAACTCAGATAAAATATGCACTATAGATATTGTTTGATATTTAACACATAGTACACCAATTTAAAACATTAAAACTTAGTCACTTTGACATCATCTCATGTAATCTTGAAATGTAGACTCAATGTGCTTCATCAATATTTGTGGATTAGTCATGCTTTAAATATCAATGCTCACCATTTTGATCAATCTTTATGAACACCCACTTGTCATTAGATCCTTATTCTATACATTTTCTTAGTCATTAAACATCATGCACCTCTCCTCATCTCATTTCTTCTTGACTTATTGGATTAATGTGCATCGTCGATATTGCTTGAACTTTAACTTGTGCATAAATGACAAAGTATGGGGACCCTTTTAATATTCTTGAGTAGCCATTTTTTATCCTTAATAACTTCTTTTGTGCTTGGATACATGATCTTAAAATTAAACCAGATGATTTCCTCACATAGGAAAATCTAATCATGTAACACACTACTCTTGGAATGCTTGTGCATATGAGATATAATACCATTGAAATGCCTTCTCAAAATCTTTTGTCACAGAGCCAACTATGTCAGAACCTACATGAGAGGCTAACTTTGATCATGCATAACATTTAATAAGTTGTAGAGAATGATCTAAAATTTAATGAAAATAAATCTGGATCAAAAATTAACAAACCCATATGATAATATTATCTTGACACGTTCACATGTGTAAGATATAAATCCATCAAATTATCACTAGGTTCTTCTTTCCACATTGCAAAATTGGCTAAGTATGGAGAAACATAGTCAAACTGCTTGGAATCCCAACTTTTCATAATCATATCTTTTGATGCACTTCATTGCATGATCTAAAATTTAGTGAAAATAAACTAGGCACAAAAATAAACAAACCCATATGATCATTTTATCTTGACACCTCCATGTGTGTGAATTTTAACCTCATCAACATGCTTTCTTGACTCTCTCTGACAATATGCAAACTTGGCTAGGTATAGGAAAATAATGAATTCTAACTATGAATCCAACTTTTCACCCTCATATCTTTGACCACACTATAATGCTTGACTTTATATCTAGTACATAAAAACTAGGGAATAATGTGATCACAACCATATGACTAACTCCCCTTGAATCATTCTCATGTGGTAATGTTGACATCGTCAAACTGCCTACTCAAATTTTCTGCCACTGGACCCAAAGTGTCTAGATGAAAACTATGGACTACCATATGAATTCTACTTATGCAAAAATCCTCTCAAAGCATAGATAAAATATAAGGGATCTCTTTCATATGTTCCAATCACCATAATCATACCTAAACCTTTATAAACATGCCAAAACAAAAGATCAACCAATCATACTTTAAGCATACAAGAACAAACACATTGCACACTTTGTCATTGTCAAATAGACTATCAAGGCACTCTATCCAATCATTAGGAAACCTCTATGACATCATCATTACATCATCATGATAACTCTCTAACAATATCCCCCTTTGTCATTGATTTTAACAACCATTATATAGAAATATACAACTCACCTTCTCTCTCTTTAAAGTACTCCCATAATAGGAACTTTTCCCCCCTTTGATATAATGAAAAAGTGGGCACCAAATAATTTTAAGGACTTGAAAAGACTATAAAAATAGGAAAAGACCATATTAGAAAGATGATACAAACTCCCCTTTACCTTGAGTCTACTTCTACTTTCTTTGACAACTTCCTCTTGCTCCATGTCAACACTCTCTTGAATCAAGCACTGCAACCAATGAAGAAAAAACACACAAAACCATATAAATCTAATATAATACATTAAGAAACATCTGAAATGGAATAACCTTAATAACTTTGAGCAATTTCACCTTTTGAGCATCTTCATATCTCTACACACCATAAAAAATCACAACATATGCTTACTAGCCTTCTCTCTCAAGACACTTCCATGACCACCAAAAGAGCATAAAACCACTCATCAATTAGGAAACATGTTTTGAACCAACTTGAATAATCACCTTGAAACATTCATGCTTTTCTCTTTTGGGAAAACTAAACAAAAGCACTCTTCTTCTTACTAGGCCTATATAGTCCTCTTGTAGCCCTATCTGTAAATTACATATCCCACAACTTTCATTAGACACACATTCCATATATTAAACTTCATATATGCAGCACTCCCATATTCCCCCTCAAGCACACCAATTTTCATCACCAGGCTCATCCTCTACAACATACTTCCTTCACAAACCTACTAGCTAATTAGCCCGCCATATTGACATAAGCAAGAATAAATTGAGAATCGTAAAACTTCAAATCTATAAGGATCTTGATTTGATAACCCATTTGGCCCATTAAACAAATTAAGAAGCCAAAAACATCAATTCACAAGGCAAACCACTTTTCTAGAAGATCCCAATACCCTAAAATCTTAAAACAAACAAAGTCAACACAACACCTTCTAGTCAATGCTCACCTCTGAAACTTATTTTACACCTGGAGACAACCATTACAAACTTCTAGACCAATATTTGAGCTTTCACACTATTGGGAACCTTGACTTCCTATAATCCATTTTAGGACCTACAAGCTCTTAAACTAAAAACTGAAAAAACAAAGATTACTCAAAAATCTTCAATTTTTTCTTCAACATACCATTATACCAAAAAACTACTAGAATATATCACAAAGAAGTTAATAGACCTTTTTTTATCACTAAACACTTCTTGAAAATACATCAATCTCATTAAACCACCTATAATTATCCATTCTGACCATGTACTACAGCTCCACAAACCTTTGGAGCAAACACATGAACTTGTTGATCCCCATTAACCAAATACCTTTTATAATTGGCATTATCATCTTGAGCACACAAAATTTCTTCTCCACCCCTTATTACTTAGATTCAACTACTCAATTCTCTAATCTTAAGACTTAACCAATTACAAAGTTCCCCCTAACTTCATGCTCATTTAGAACATGACAACTTCAACAAGTCTTCAAATACTTTCATCTACCACAAAATGATATGTAGAAAGATATTTGAAACTCACCTTTATACCAGATCACCTAGACCATGACCAATAAGATAACTCTTTCTCAAGATAGGATCACTGAGATTCTTCACAAACTTATTTTATCCAACAAAAGAAATATATAAAAAGAATGCACAAGCATACCTTATTTTTATACCTTCTTATCAAATAAAAACTAATATCCACAAAGCTTCCTCTAACTAACAAGTGTTTCCTTAAAGCATAGATAGAGACACCCTTTTGACATAGAGACAATACAAGTCCCAAATATTAGGAGATTCCCATATCTCCATTTCTTTCTTTAACTTATAGTCTTGCTTGACTGTAACTAAATCCTTGACTTCATTCTTTTCTTCAGATTTATCAAGAGATGTTGTCCATAGAAACTCTCGACTCTCCTTTATTTTTTATCCTTTTTCCACCTTAGCAAACAATCCATCAAGACTCTTGGACTCAACAAGCTTAGTCTTCCTATTCTTTACTACCTTAGGTCTCCATATCATAGTTTGACCCTTCTTATCTTATGAAACCATCTTACCCACTTGATCATTGAGTTTATCCCAATTTTCAACATATCCCTCTAGAGCAACTTTCTTATCAACCTTCTCACTAGAAGAATTGGCAATGATTACCTTTGGTTTCCATACCAGATTTTGTCCTTTCTCAAACCCTTTAAGATATTTATATCCTTTGACATACATTGAAGACCTTTTAACATTATTTGGATAGAATCAAGAAATATGTCCATTCTTATGACAACTAAAACAAATACCAAAATTCATAACTTTAGATAGATTTGAATTGTGATCAATCTTTGGGAAAAAACTCCTATCATTAATCTATGAATGTCCATACTTTACCAAATTCATTCCATAGTCCTTATCTCTATTACCATACATATTACATGTATAATAATGACCATAAAATAAAATAGAATACCTTGAAGCATTTGGTTGTCTAACTGGTCTTCTAACATTGCTTTTCAAGTGTGTAATCTCCTTCACTTACTCAGGCTTCTTATGCTCACTCTTTAATGACTCCATTTCAACCTTTAGCTAAGTGCACTCATAATATCTTGATTTCATATTTGTATTTATAGTACTTAACTAGTCCTCAAGAATATTGATCTTTTCTTCATCCTTTTCGGCCTTACTAGTCATATCTTTCAATCTATATACTTGCACCTCAATAGACCTAATTTGTTCTTGATACTTTTTTTCTTCTTTCTTAGACATTCCTAACAAACTTCCCTTGAGAGAACTAAATTTTGATTCAAGGCCTTTGACCATATTCCTAAGTTTATGATTCCTCTTCTTCTAATCCTCTAGTTCACTAAGTACACTTATGATCTCATCTTCTAGATCAATTTCTTATTCCTTGTCATATTCTATACTATTATGGAAAGCTTATTTATCAAACATCATGTCCTTTTCTTTTAAACACAAACTTATCTTGGTATTTACTAGCTAAACCTTGAGATCATCGATAGTATTCTCATCCTCTTTGGCATCTTTCTTCAAAGTACATATCTATTCTTCAAGTGACTTGATCACAACCTTCCACTATTGATTTTCTTTCTTCAATTACTTAGCCATCTTTGTACCTACTTAAGATCACCTTTAAGCTGTTAGGCTTCCTCCAAAAGAACTTGATCTGATACCAATTATTAGAGGTAAAATCAATGAGAGAGGGGGTGAATTAGTAATCCCAAATGTTTTAATTTTAAATTCTAATCTTTTAAACTATTGACCAATCAACATATATCAACTTGATCAAGAAGCATTAACAAGAGATTTCATACATTCAATGCATACCCAAGATCAAAAACATAACACATAGTTCATACGGGAAAACCTCATGGGGAATAAAACTCATTCTCAATCATACAACATAAATGGAATACTATCTTTTAAAAAAATTACAAACAAGAGATTAATTAACTCCTTTAGACCATCAAGCCTTGATCATATCCTCTTAACTAAAGGTATTTAGTGAAACACCTATTTCATAAGGAACAACTACACCTAAGAAAGATCAACTCCTTTAGACCCTCCTACAAACACTTCCACCTTAGAAATGGTGTCTTCAGCACTTGATAATGGATCTCTAGATATCACTCTTCTCACCTTTCAGTAACAACTCCGTCACCCAACACACCATGTTGGCCAAAAAATATTACATAATTGAACTAGCATATAAAGATCAATTACGACACATTATATATCATAACTATCCCACTCTCCAAATCTTTACTCACACTCACTTCAACACACATGCAACAATTCTATCACTATAATAGTAATTTGACCATGAGATCATTCACAAAGGCCATACTTTGATCTGCCTCACAAACCAACCTCCAAACTTACATAAACATCACCTATCCTTCACTCACACTTCAAAGCATAAAACTTATAAGAGCTTTTGTTATGACATAGAAATATGACCTACAGGTCATACACATAATCATGAACTAGGTCTACTCATCAACTCATTCACTAGGTATATTTTTCTCTTTATTCCTCAACTCTTCACTGTAATCCATTCACATAAGACTCTTTGCTCATCTTCAACCTACAAGAGCACTATTCTTCTATCATAATTTTTACCTATGTGTCATATAAAATAGTCCTCAATTTTTTTTCTCTTCAACTCATCCTCAGGGCACTCTACCCCTCATTTGTTCCCAATACACACACAAGCCTCTCTCAAATCTCTCCCAAGTCTCTTACATAATGTCTAGAAATCACCATCTTTAATTTCACTATTTATTGATAAATCTTGATAGTCACTACCTTGGTCAACCATTAAGAATGCCTTAGCCCATAAGGTATCTCTCACATCAAGAAACAACTCAATACAATCTTCATATTTTGACCATAGCATCTATCGGTCACCCTTAAGGAACTACACCTTTTAATAAGGCCCTTGTAGCCTATATAGGTCTCATGTGAACCCATTCACCCATTTAGGACACCCTCATGTAAAAAAAAACATAGGAATAATTAAAAATACATGCATCCACTCCTTATGTTCACTTAGACATCATCACATTCATCTTAGCTCACCTCTACATATTTTTAATTAAAGTAAATAGAAACCTTATACACAAGAACACCATTATCAAACATATAGTCAACTTATTAATCATTTTTCATACTCAAGATAGATTGATCACACATCCAAAATATTCATAGACCATTTTAATGGATTATACAACACTCCCCAATAGTTAATTAATCAATAGACATCAAAAAAACATCAACACAATCTCAAACATCCTTTTCAAGTAACTTGAAGATTAAGCATGAACACATAATCAACTTATAGGCTCAATATCTTTGAATGTACTTAATTTTAGATCTTCAAATTAGGTTTATTAGATGCACCATGGAGTCCTCTTCATCTTTTCTTTTTATAGAACCAAAAAATCTAACTTCTATCAAAAGATATGGAAAAAATATAGAGTTATAGTTTTTCCCTATGTTAAATTCAAATATTTAAATGAAAACCATCACAGTTAAACCTCAAAAACAATACTCGTATCTCATGTCCTCTCAACTCATATCAAATACACACCATTGATCTTATTTGATATTTAACACATAGTCTACTAATGCCAAAATTTAAACCTCAATGAATTTGACCTCATCTTGTACAATCTTGAAATGTTGACTCAACATGTTCCATCAATCTCTACAGATCAATCATGTATTTAACTATAAATGTTCACTATTTGATCAATTTATATGAACACTTACTCATTTTTGGATCCTTATCCTATACCTTTGTTTAGTCATTAAATTTCATGCACTTATCCTCATCTCTATACTTCTTAACTTCTTGGATTAATGTGCACAATCGATCTTGATCAAACTTTAACTTGTGTATAAATGACTACGGGGACCCTTTCAATATGCCTTAGTAACCATTTTTTAACCTTAATAACTTCTCCTATGCTTTGACACATGATCTAAAAATTAGACTAGATGATCTCCTCACATAGGATAATCCAACCATGTGACACATTGATTTTAGAACCCTTTTATTATTAGATATAATTCCTTCTCAAAATATTTAGTCATAGAGCAAACTATTTCAAAACCTACCTAAGAGACAAACTTTGAGCATGCATAAGTTTAGTTATGTTTCAACACATGAACTAAAATTTAGTGAAAATAATCTAAGATCAAAACTAAACAAACCCTTATGATCAATTTATCTTTAAACCTTCACATATTCAAGATATAACACCATAAAAATTCTCACTCATCTCTTCTTACCACATTGCAAAATTGGCTATGTATGGAAAAACATAGTCAAACTACTTGGGAGCCCAACTTTGCATAAGCATATCTTTTAACACACTTCATTACATGATATAAAACTTAGCATAAATAGACTAGGCACAAAAATGAACAAAAACATATGATAATTTTATCATGACACCTCCATGCATGTGAATTATAACCTCATTAACATGCTTACACAAATCTTTTTGACCATATGCAAATTTGGCTAAGTATAGGAGAACAATGAATTTTTATTGAGAAACCAATTTTGCACCATCATATATTTGAATATGATTCTATGAATGACTTGAGATATGGTACATAAAAATTAGGTACTAATTTTATCACAACCATATGACCAACTCCCCTTGACTCATTCCCACATGGCAATGGTGATGCCATCAAACTACCTACTAAGATTTTCTACCACTGGATCCATAGTGTCTAGATGAAAACTATGGACTACTAGATGAATTTAAATTATTAACACAATCTATAAAATTATATATAAAATCTTAGGGACCTATTACACATCCTCCAATCACCATACTCGTCCCTTAACCTTTCTAACCATGCCAATATAGAAGATCAACCAATCATACTTTAAGCATACAAGAAAAAGCACATTGCACACTTTATCATTATCACATAGACTATCAAGGCACTTCATTCACTCACTAGGACACCTCCATGACATCATCATGAAAAATATCCAACAATATCACCATTTAAATTCCTTCTCAAAAAATTTTGCCATAGAGACAACTATGTCAAAAACTACCTAGGAGGTTAACTTTGCACTTGAATAACTTTTGTTGCACTTAATCCATGACCCAAAATTTAGTGCATAAGATATTATCACATAGGGAATTCCATATATATATAAATATTTTCATAAAACCTTCAAACTTGAGAGATATAATGTCAACAAATTTCTTACTTGGATCAGTTTGAACTTAGAAAACACTATCAAAATGCTTGGGAGCCCAACATTGCACATGCATATCTTTTATCATGCTATATTTTATGACCTAAAATTTGGTGAATAGAAACTAGGAGTAAAAATTAATAAAACCATGTGACCATTTTCACCTAAAACATCCATGCATGTGGAATATTATTACATCAATATGATTACATGGCTCTACTTGAACCCCTTTATGAATTTGGCCAAGTATAGGAACTTAGTGAATTCTATTTGAGACACTGAATTTACACCCACATATATTTGAATATGATTCATTTCATGACTTGAAACATGGACCATATAGACTTGGGACTTATTTTATCATAACCATATGACTAACTCCCTCTAATTCATCCACATGTGTGAATGCTAACATCATCAATCTGCTCACCTAGATTTCTCTAAGACTAGAACAAAATGTCTAGATTAAAACTATGAACTACCAGATGAATTAAACTTATACACACAAGAATTAAAAGCATATAATACCTCTTATATTACCTATTCAAATCTTAAAATCACCATACTTATCCCTAAGCATCCTTAGCCATGCCGAAACTGAAGATCAACCAAGCCAACTTCAATCATACTAGGACAAGCACATTGCACACTTTATCATTATCTCTTAGACTATAATGGCACTTCATTCACTCACTTAGACACCTATATAACATCACCATGACATCATTGATAGCTTTCCAACAATATCCCCCTATTTCATTGATGTCAACACCCATCATAAAACAATATACAACCCACCTTCCTTATTTCTCTTCAAGTACTCTCACCATAGGAACTTTCCCCCACTTTTACATAATGATAAAGTGGTCACAAAATAATATTGAGGACCTAAAAATAATAATATTAGGATAACACAGTCTTATAAATATATTATAAACTCCCCTTACCTTGAGCTAACATCTTCTTAGCTTGACAACTTCCTCTTGCTCCATGCCAACACTCTCTTCAACCAAGCACTGCAACAAAAGAATAAAGAAAACAAAAAAAAACTAAAATATAAATAAAATCAATAATAAATCATATGAGAGGGACTCGCCTTAATATCTCTAAGATATTTCACCTCTTGATCATCTGCATATTTCCATACATCATGAAGAACCATTACATAGGCTTACAGGCCTTTTTTCTCAAGTAGCCACAAGAAACATCAATATAACTTCAAGACACTCACCAAATAGGAAATTTAATCTAAACCAAACTAAAAACTCACCTTTAAATAATCATGCCTTGCTCTTTTATAGAAACTAAGTAAAACATCAAATCTTCACTCTAGGCCTATCTATACTTCTTGTAACCCTACCTAGAACTTGTAAAGCCCACAAATTTTAGTAGAAACATATTAAAGAATTAAAAATAAAAATATATATCAATCTCATATTACCCATCAAGCACACCAATTTTGATAACCTAGATCATCTTATGAAACATACTTCCTTCAAAAACCTACTAGCTAATTAGGTCTCTATCTTGATAAAAAAAGAATAACTTGAAAACCACAAACCTTTAAATCTCTAAAAATCTTGATTTGATAACCCATGTGTCCCATTAAACATATTAATAATCCTTAGACATCAAATCATAAGGAAAAACACTTTTATAGCAAATCCCAAAACCTTATAATCCCAAAATAAATAGAGTCAACAAACCTCTTTCTAGTCAATTCCCACATCTAAAACTTTTTGCACACCTGAAGATAGCCATCACATAATTTTGGAACAAAATTTGATTCTTCTCACCTTTGATAACCTTGACTTCCTATGTCATGGCTTTGACCTTCAATAAGAAAAATAAACCTAGGAGCATACAAGAACCTCAAAAAAGCATAAACAAGATCATCAAGACACAAAAACCCATGAAACACATCATAAAAAAGTTCACAAACCTTTATGAGCACCAACATATTCTTTTCATTCCATCAATATCATTATTCCACCTAAAAGACCCATTCTAATACTATAGATATTGCATACACAACAACACTTCTCTTCTGAAATAAGTCTCTTAAGAAGCATAGATAGAGACCTCCTCTATACCACAATGTCTTAAAACAAAGTGAAAACAAAAGTGGCCCACATCTCCTCATTAACTGCTAGAATATATTGTAAATATGATTATCATTGATGTCAAAATGGAGATGATGTCATAAGGGAGTTTGATGCCATTAATACTTAGGGATGAATATGGTGATCCTATCAGAGGTCAAGGATGATTGGAATGCTTGTGTGCATGAATAAAGTTCATTCAATTCTTCATATTGATCATCTAGATAGTTTAGGTCTATGATAGAAAATAAGAGAAAGCATTTTACTGATGTCAACATTACCACCTATGAATGAGTATGGGGGAGCTAGTCACATAGTTATGATCACATTAGTCCCTAGTAGTTATGCCCCTGATTTGAAGACATGTGATGAAACATAATTAAAGATATGATAATGCAAATTTGTATACTTGGAAAAAATCCACTAACAAATTTTTAAAAAGGGCTAAATAAAGCCAAGTAAGCATATTGACAAGGTCAACATTTGCACACATGGGGGTTTTAAGACAAAATGATCACATGGGTCTATTCATTTTTGTGCCTAGTTTATATTCCCTAAATCTTAGGTCAAATTATGTAGTGTGAAAAAATATATGCTTGAGAAAATTAGGGCTCTAAAGCATTTTGGCAGTGTTTTCCAACATAGTCAAATTTGCAGTTTATAAGAAAAAGTTCAAAGGTATTTTTATGAAGACATATCTTGTAATTATGAAGGATTCAAGAGTAATTGGATATATGGATGGAGTATCCTATGTAATATGATCATATGCACTAATTATTAGGTCATCCAACTAAGTGTGACAAGAGTTATGCAAGAGAAAAGTTTGCCTTTCAGGAAAAATGAAATGGTCTCCATACTTAGACAAAATTTGTACAAAGGTCATGCACAGTTATCATGATTTTACAAATATCATTTATGGATATTTTAAAAGGAAATAAATAATAGATATTTTATAGGTTTTTTTGTGAATTTAACTTTTACCCCTCAAGGATATGACAAGTCTCTCCTCATTCAAGTGGCACAATGGAAACACCTCAGGGCTATGGGTGACCCAAATTTGAGGTGAGTCTCTAGATTAGGGCTAGTTCCCTTGATGTACCACTTCCACACACCACAAAAACACTTTCATTTATGAGTAAAATTGTTAAGAATCCTAAAATAAACCTAAGGAGGTGATGCACCAAATAGATGGTCTACTCACACCATTTGTAATGCACTTGGAACTGAAAGGAAAACTACACATACACTTCATCCATCAAATTGAAATCTCTTCTTCCACATTAATATTTCAAGAATGGGGCCTTGAGGAGAGTATAGGTTAGGAGGACTTATATAATATGTCTTATATAAACTCTAATGAATGAGATACTTATTATACATACATTTCACATTAGACACTTCTTCCTAACCTACAAAAAAGAGATTTCAAACTTCACAAAGCACTAAGAAGGATAACATGTTAAGGTAAGAAAAATACACTTTCTCAAGACTAAAAACCATAATATGCACCTTATGAAGTCATGAATGAGTTAAAAACAACATTATTTATTAGTTCAAGGAAAAAATTGAGAATGGATTCACCATACTCAAGTGGAAAGATGTTTATAACAGCCAAAATGGCTAGTATTTATAACAATTATGAGAGAAGAGAGAGAAGGTGAATCTCAACAGTCACTAAGACACTTTTCAAGCAAGGAAAATTATTTACAATATCATTAAATCAATAATTAGATAGGTCATGTAAATAAAATAAGGAAAATGTCCCTCAAACTTGTCTAACTCCTCAAAAAGTGGCATAGATACTCTTTTGCTTTCATAAGAAACAATCTTCATGGTTTTTACTCATTAGATTGACTCATCACTGAGTAGGTTCAAGTCTAATTATTGATCTAAAGTGGAGGAGTTACTGACAATCCTATACATGCATTGGAATGATCTAAAACCATTCATACCTTTCTATCCATGAACAATCATCTATAATAGTTACAAATGACTCTCTCTCTCTCTCTCTCTCACTCTCTCTCTCTCTCTCTCTCTCTCTCTCTCTCTCTCTCTCTCTCTCTCTCTCTCTCTCTCTCTCTCTCTCTCTCTCTCTCTCTCTCTCTCTCTCCTCTCTCTCTCTCTCTCTCTCTCTCTCTCTCTCTCACATGCACCTCTCACACATGGAAAAAAAAATTCTTCCAATTATACAATATAATCCATGAAAAAATGAGGAATGACACCTTCCAAGAGTTTTTATGACATTAGGTTCATGAATCAAGTCTTAAGAGAATTCCCAATTAGAGTTTCATCATTTTCACTAAGTGTTCATTGTTTGTTCACTATGACTGGTTTGAGATTAATTATATGATAGGCATAATTAGGATATTAAATAGCTCAATATAAGGACATGATAACTTATAACAAGTCCTAATATCTCTCTTAAAAGTGGTCACATCCTTTGAACCTTCTCCATACCTTCAAAACACATAAATATATCAAGAAAATCCATTTTGTACACCATCTGAATAGGTAGGGTACACCTAAATGACATATAATAGGGACTTAGAGAGTCTTTTTCAACTAAAAATCATATCCATATCCTTTACTCCCCATCTAGATACTCCATTTGTAGTATCTTCTCCATCGGGTCTGAGAGAGGGTTCATGAGGGTTTTAGAGTCACTTGGACTCTTAGAATCTATTAATAAAGGGCACACATTGGAATTTTTAAATAATTCCATTTAAGGATTATTATGGACCTTATAGAGCATACCCAAGCACTATGATTCTCCATGCAAAGCCTTAGAGAATTTATAAGCATTCTAAGATGGCCATTCATGCCTTTTTTGTACATTTTTTTAAGGTCTGAATATCCTCAAGCCCAAAAATGGATTTTTGGTGAACCTATCTACAAATTTATGGCTGATATACACATTATTCCTCCCCAATAATATGTTACAACTAATATTAATGTCTTTTTAGCCATAAAATGATGATGGACTACTTTTAGGAGCTAGGCCTAGATTATGTCTTCTAGGTTTGCCTTCAACTTATGCTCAAATTGACCCCCTAATGTATTTCCCTACCTTATTATGGTTTAATCACCTCATTTATACCCCCATGTACATGATATAAATCATTATAATTTTTTTCAAATGCTAAAACTAAAAGTTGTTTCACATTTGGGTTTAAGCTTACACCTTGCCTAACTACCCTTGCCTACAATCCTTGTTGCATGGAGTACCCTATCTGACCTAATACATTATATATTTATTATTAATGTTTTTATGTATGTCACACATATCATTAAACTTATTGGAAAGTTTCCATGACTTTTGGTTCATGTTTTCCATCTCCTTTATCAAAGTGCAATGTTTATGCATGGGGAAAGTGCCCCCTATATAAGACAAAAAGGGGGAAATTCCCACATTTTCCTTAAAAAAATCCATTTTTTAGGATTATAAAATTATAAAAGGTTATATATACCAATTTTTAGATCCTAACTCAGTCATTTGACCCTCCATCTCTCTCAAATCCCAAAACTAGCTTTTTAAAGATAGACTATGGGGAGCTTTTAGCAAGTTAATTGAGCTTTCACCATTTAGGATCCTTCCTTTGATTTATTATAAATTTATTTCAAGATAAAAATTTCACAAAAAATTCCATTTTATTTATATACTTGGATCCATATTTTATCCCTTAAACAAGTTCACCTCTTACATTGACCTTCGACCATGCTCAACATTATACAAGGACTGTTGTAGGTGTATTTAAAGATTTAAGGGGTATTTATAAGTTATTTAAAAATTATTATAACTTATTTAGGTCATATTTACCATATTTAAGGTAATAATAATCTTAATCCATCATTATAACCCCTCAAATTTCCCAAACACCCTTTATGCCCTTAAAAACACAAGACTAGGTTCAACATGATTGTGTTCCCTATTTTAAAGGCTCTTGATTATGGGTATTTATGCCTGGTTTAACTTGATGAAATTTTTAAAAACAATTTTATAATAATTAATAGTTATTTCATAGTTACTTGACTCTCTTATTTGGTTATTATACCATACCAACTTCTAGAAATATCATCTTCACTAGTCACTGCCTGCCTACTGACTGAGGTAGTTAGTTTACCCCTACCTATAGGTGTATACGATATTAATTAGTTTGTTAATAATTATTATGGATATTAATTTAATTAAATTTTACCATAAAATTAATAATTGACCCTACACTCACTTTTTAAGATCTCAAAACATCAAAAGGCATCAAGCTTGGGTTGACTGTATCATAACATGTTGTAGGTATGCATATTGGGACTTTAGATAATGCTTGGGAGAATATCAATATAAAGCACCATCCTCTATTAATGATCCTTTAGGTCACAATAGGTCACTTCTAATCACTTGGTACCTTCAACTATAGGGAAAGGCCTAGTTTGTAACTTTGAGTGGAGGATGTCCATTTCGAGCCTTTGACTGTAGATTTTACTATCTGATTGTAGTGTTTTCTAAGCAAAATTAGGCCTCAATATTACTCCTCTTCATTTCTCATTATCTCTTCAAACTTTTTACATTCATTGTTCATGTTATAGGATACAAATCCAAATAATTAGGATCATTGAAAGGTCCTTGAAACTATGGTATATGTTATTTCCAAAATCTATAGGGTCTCTATTTCATGTTTTTAGGAAAAGAATCCCTAAATCTCAGTCATCACTATTTTTAAGTGAACATTATACTTTGCATAAAAAATTAATGTTTATGATATGTATGTTGTGATCCCCTTAGTATATCAATATGTCAAAGAAGTATTCATCATGCTTCCACATCTAAATAATTACCTACATGCTCTATTGGCACCATCTGTAGGTGGATAACAGGCAGCAAGTATGATATTATAAGGAAAATGCATAATTATTGATCCATTATTTTTACCTTGTTCATCAAATTCACCTTCATAATTCAAAACATCTAAAATAACATTAAATTACATTCATATTAACATGGAAAACTTCCTTCAAGGCACCTGTAGGTGGATATTTTTGAGTATAAAGTAGTGAGGCTTCTTGAATTATTGTGACTTCCAAAACTATAAATATAGTGAAAAAACCTATGGAGAGGATATGAGAAACACATGAAACAATAAAATCTACCAAACCAAAGCAAAATATTCTAAAGTATTCTCAAAAAATGACCCCTCATGGATGTGAGAGCATGAAAAGCTACTTGGATTCTTAGTGATGGCTCATAAATGAGGAGATATGAAACTAAAAACTCTTGCCATAGATTTGAAGCTAACTTAGACCCATTTCAACTCTCAAGATCACTCCTTCCAACTCCAACCATATGGAATATGCTAAGCATTAAAAATCAACCATTCTTGGCTTGCAAAGGCAAGCAAGAAGAAGGAGAAGAAAAAATTGATTTTCTTTAGTAAAAAACTATAGACCAGGCATGGGGAAGACCATATGGAATTGAAGAGACACTAGGCCCATATTTATAGCTGAACGTGAGCTTACCAAGTCCATACAAGTACCATTAATGGCCTATTTTCATGAATGAAACTACCTCTTGACTCCCTCTGACTAATTATTGACATGTTCTAACCCCATGCACATTTAAATATTCCTTGGTGACATTTTTCTTCCTAAACTCATATGTTCAAGTCATTAAATGTGCCAAAAATATGACTAAAAGGAATTTTTTGCATATGAAAAGGTAAAAGACAAATGTATGACTTAGGGACATCTTAAAAATTTTAAATAACCATATTAGGCAACTCTAACACAATTTTATCCTTTGACCATGTTTGACTACAGTTGACTTTAGTTGACTAGGCAAGTATAAGGAAGATAGGCTTACACCAACACTGGAGTAAGGACAGGTGAGATGTTTAGACACACATGATACCCTATTATATATATATATATATATATATATATATATATATATATATGAACCTTTTAAAAAGTTTAAATATGTAGGGTTTGACCCAATTTGACTAAAATTCAAATTTGGTCAACACTTTTGGTAATTCCTAGCGGTAACATGCTTGCCTATGTTAAGGACCAATAGCCTTGTCCCATCCATTGGGAAAAGGGAGTCAAATGTACTTTGATAACATCAAGATAAAAACTTGACTTGGATAAAAAAATAACTAATTGACCTAAAAACACATAAAGGAAAGATAACACACACCAAGACCAAGAAAACACACAAAGCAGAGGCACACTTGTGTTACTAAGCACTTAGGGAACACAAGACACAACAAAATAATTATGTACATCTAAAAAAAACATACCTCCCTTCCTAGATCAAAAATAAAGTATACTAAATCTCCTTCTTCATAAGATGGATGAGGGTGCCAAACATGCTTCCTTTTGGATTTAGTACTAGAAGACTCATGCTTCTTTGTTATTCCTTGGCTTGGCATGTCCCTTGATGGATTCATCTCAAACAAGTATCCAAGGTAGATGAAATCTTATTGACCTTGGAAAGATACCTCATACTACTATTCCTTTATCTCCTCATGGTAGATTTACATTCCCATAAATGGAACAACTTCTTGAATGTCTTTGTCCTCTTGAAAGGTTTCATTGCTCTTCTTTTTTATTATAACCTCTTCAAACCTTTCAAGAAGTCTTGTATCATAGAATTATATGAGTGTTTCTTATTCAAACTCCCTCTTGATGTTTGTATGAGTAGCTTCACATGTGGTTATAGAATCAATCTTCAAACCATTTTCAAAACACTCATAGTTATAATGTACTAATCCATCATGATTTAGACTCTCTTAATAGTGATACCTCTTAACACATACTTATTCCTCAACATCTTATTATTGTTTTATTATAAGTATTGTCTAGTCACTCTCTTCATATTTTTTGAATATTTGTATATGAGTATGCCACATGTATTCTTATTGAAACATATCATCTTGCTTACCATGTATTGTAGTCATCTCCAAAGGAATTGTAGGCCCCTTGAGGCTTTCCACTTCATTGAAAATGCCTTTAAATCTCTAACACAAGTCATCATCCTCCCTTTGATTAGCATCATGAAGGGGCACAAGATGAAAAGTTCCTTCCTCTTCTTCTTTGGATTCCAACAGAGCCTGTTCCAAGGCTTCTTCCTCAACACTAAGAATGCAATCTTCATTATCATTACAATTTTATGTTTCCTCATAAGAAGTTATCTCCTCTTCATCCTCAACCCATTCTAAAATTTCCATCTCCTTTTCCCTCTTAGTGGTGCTAATACTAGGCATCTCAAAACCAATAAATTTATCCCAAAAAGGCTTCCAAGGAGTAAAGTACTCCTCATCATTAGAATCTAATTTCCCCTCAATTAACTAATCCATATTAAGTTTAATTACTTCATTTTATACAATCTTTCCTTTCGTAGATGAGAGATTATACATTTTGAGTTCCAACTCCTCAATTATTTTATCTAGGTTTTCTTGGAATAGTTTCCTTTGGGGAAAAATAGGATCTTCATTAGGAAAGTAAGTATGAGGAAATTGAGATGAAGGGAAAAAGGATTCTTGAGGAAGGGTGGAAGGGAGTTGAGTAGGTTCAGGTTTCTTTTCACTTTCAACTTATCCACTTAGACATCCTTTGTTATTTTTTCCACAAGCTACCACTACTTCTTCCATCTTGGGAAGCTAGGCTTAGGGAGTTCTTCATGAGGCTTAGATATGAGTGGAATAATGTCACTCTTATAAAATTAATTTTATGATACCATGATGGATTGTGTCAAATTTTGGTTAGCCAATTAAATCTCTTTATCAATATGAGCCTCTAAAATCAACCTTCTTCTCTCAAAATCTTCTCAAACAGTGATATCCCTCTTCCTTTGGTTGCTCTCTTGGATGGAATTCCAAGAAGGGAAACTTTGGGGAATAAATGAAGGACATGGGGAATTTTGAATGGGTATAGTTAACACATTTGAAGGATGATGTGTGGTGTATTGGAGCTACCAAGATTGATCTAGTTCATGAACTTTCAACCTCTCTTTTATGTGTAAAATCAAGCCACAATCATCAAGCATTTCACCTATAAGACCTTCATAATTAGCTTTCTCAATGGGTATCCATTCTCTCTTGAATATCTCTAGATCATACCTCACACTCTTGACACAATCACTAGGGATGACTTGACCATAACCATTTCTAGTATCAAGGTCTAGCATATAGTCCTTATAGTTAATGAGAGTCTTCTTGAAACTTGCAATGGATTGACTTGGAGAGGAACTTGGTGAAACATAAGCTTAGGAGGGATGATTACAAGATTGATTAAAATCATAGTAGGGATGAATATGGTCACATTAAGACTAATAAGATTGACCAAGGACTTATTCATATTTATATGGCATAGGCAAAGATGGATATTTCTAACCTAGACTACTTAACTAGTAGATTTGTGCTTGGAGTCTCCATTGGTGCTTAGTGGAATTGCCTCCAAAGGCTAATATCTTGAGAACACCAAAAATCCTCTAGGAATGGAGTATTCAATCCCATTAGGCATGCCAAAAACTATTGTCACTTGAACTTTCACCCCTTAAGGAGATGACAAGTCTTTCCTCATTCAAGTAGCACAATGAAAACACCTCAGGGCTATGGGTGACCCAAATCTAAGGTGAGTCCCTAGATTAGGGCTAGTTCCCTTGATTTATCACTTCTACACACCATAAAAATACTTTAATTTAAAAGAAAAAGGGTTAAGAATCATAAAATAAACCTAGATAAGGAGGTGATACACAAAATATATGGTCTAATCACACCATTTACAATGCACTTGCAACCAAAAAGAAAGCTACACATACACTTCATCTATAAAACTAAAATCTCTTCTTCCACATCAATGTTCCAAGCATGGAGCCTTGAGGAGAGTCTAGGTTAGGAGGACTTGGAAAATAGGTCTTCTATAAAATGTAATTAATGAGATACTAATTTTACCTACAATCCACATTCGACACTTTTTTCTAAACTACAAAATAGAGCTTTCAAACTACGTATAACATTATGAAGGATAACATGTTAGGATAAGAAAAATACACTTTCACAAGACTAAAAACCGTAATATGCACTTGATTAAGTCATGAATGAGGTAAAAAAAAGTTATTTATTATTTAAAGGCAAAAATTGAGAATTATTTTTTCCATAATTAGGTGGAGAGATGTCTAAAATAGCCAAAAAGGCCAGTATTTATACAATTGTGAGAGAAGAGAGATAAGGTGAAGCTCAAGAGTCACTAAGAAACTTTTAAAGAAAGGAAAATGAGTTATATTATCATGTAATCAAGAATGAGATAGGTCATTTAAATAAAATAAGGGAAAATTTCCCTCAAACTTTTTTAACTCCTCCAAAAGTGGCATATATACTCTTCTTTTTCATAAGAAACTTTATTCACGATTTTCCCTTATTAGACTACCTCATCACTAAGTAGGGTAAGGTATAATGATTTATCTAAAGGGTAGGGCTCACTTAAAATCCTCTACATACATTGGAATGATCTAAAACCATTCATACCTTTCTATCCATGAGAAATCATATCTAACAGTTACAAATGACTCTCTCTCATGCACCTCTCACACTCGGCACATAAAATGCTTCTAATTATGCAATTTAATCCATGCACAAGGAGGAGCGACACCTTTTAAGAGTGTCAATGTAATAAAAAGGCTTCCCAATTTGATTTTCATCATTTTTACTAAGTGTTCACTTCTTGTTCACTATGACTAGCTGAGATGAAAGAGATTATGGGCACACTTAAGAGATTAGATAGCTAAATATATGGATATGAGGACTTATAAAAGTACCAATCTCTCTCCTAAAATTGGTTTCATACTTTGAATCTTCTCCAAACCTATAAAACACATAAATATGTTAATAAAATCAATATTTTTCACCATTTTTACAATTAGCGTATACTTCAATCACATGTAACAGGGCCCTGGTGAGTTCTCTACAACTACATATCATATCCCTAGCCTTTACTCCCCATATGGATACTCCAATTATATCATCTTCTCTATTAGGTTTGAGAGAGGTTTTAGAGGGTTTTAGAGTCACTTGGACTCTTATCCTTTGTTCATAAAGGCTACATATTGGAATTTTTAAGTAATTCCACTAAAGGATTCTTAGGGACCTTATTCAACATCTTAAGCACCTTGAGTTTCCATCCAAAGCCTTAGAGAAGTTATAATAATTCTAAGATCGCCATTTATGTCCATTTTGTACATTATACAAGGTTTGAGTATCCTCAAGCCAAAAAAATGGATTTTTGGTGAACCTATCTACAAAGTGAGGGCTCAGATATGTGATCTAGAAATTTGACTCAAGAGAGGATGGTTAGTATGGTGTTAGTTCCAAAATGAAAATAAAATGAAATAAACACACTAATAACATAACATCTATAAGCCTAGACACTAGGAAGATCTTAGTTAACAAAATCAAATGACAAACACAACTAAAAAGCAAGGAATGAAAACACAATAATTCATAAACCTTGCTTGGATGCTCCAAATGCATCTTTAGTGGTGGCTTGCTCAGCTTATGCTCATGAAGTCCTTGGCAATGAAATCTTGGCTACCTCCATCTCTCCTTGGAACCTTTGGCTTGTGTCTTACTTGGCTTGGAATCAATTTGACATTATAAATTTTCATAATCAAGTCCTTGAAGATATTTGAGCATAATAACTTTGTACCAAAAAATATCTTAGAAATGATGTCCATGGCCTCTCTATTTATAATTTTTTTAGAATGTCTAGAATCAAACTAAATCGCCCATCTTGAAATTAAGATGTGTGGTTGAGGATTAATTCAATTTTTGGAATTAAGTTTATAATTATTCTCATCATGAAATTGGAAGAAGGGGAAATTAAGAGGTATGGAGGGCATCATGGAAGGCATTGATGAGGTATGAAGGGCATGAATCTTGATATTCATGGCATTTATGGCCTAGGAATGTCTTCCCAAGAAATGAGGTCACCTAATGATGTATATATTCAATATTCATTTAAAAAACAAAGTTTTAAATAAGTTTCCATGGAATTATTTATTATTCCTTGATTTGGGTTAATTAGCTCTTAAGCATGATTAAGCACTTTATGCATAAACTACTCTAATTGATTAGAATGCCTTGTTATTGGTCTAAAATTTGACTAAATTAGAATTGGAAGGTGATATTAGATGCATTGAAACCATGTTCCCATTTAAGATGTTACCAAAAAAAATAACAAAGGCACATGTGTTGTTCATGAGATTTGATAGGAAAGAGCAATCTAGAACACCCAAATACAAATTTGGCATTTTGACTCAAAATGATCTAATCAAAGTTAATTAGCCCAAAAATTGCACTACCTTATTTAATGATACCCTAGCTAAAATTGGCACTTGAAAATGTCAGTTTCACATCATTTAGCATGTTTTAGTATTTTTAAGCCAAATTATGTATTTTGGGTGGAAATTAGTCAAAAGCTTTGTTGGAGGTTATCTATGGCCAGATTTAGGTGTCTAAAGTTTGCCCCTATTTGGGAAGGCATTGCAAGCTATACTCATAGTAATGTATTATTAAATAATGAAATGGTCATGTATGCTTATAACTATAATGATGATAAATTAATTGTATGATGACCCTCCATGGAATAGTTGGCATAAGCAAGTCAGTAAATGGTACCTCAAAAAGAAAGAAGTGAAGTAAGGGGACCAAAGAAAGGAAAGATGATGGGGTGAAAAACATATTGAGATTGAAAAATTAGTCAAAATCATTGAGAATGAAAGTGAGATAGTGTGTAATGATTTACCCAAAGGCAGTTATAAACATTATACCCTGATAGTGAAAATGTAGTATGATAACAAAATGATTTGCCCAAAGGTGGTTATAATAATTGGGAAGATGGAGCTACCCTAGTTAAGATAGACAAACAAGATAACATGCCCTTGTATATGTATAAAAAGTAAAGTGGTGACAACACAATGATTTACCAAAAGGTGGATATGATCATTGAGAAATGTAGGTGGGATGGTGTGCAATGATTTTTACCATAGGTGGTTATAATCATTGAACCCCGATTATGGAAAACATGATAAAACTGGATGAGGATGATGATAAATTAACATAGAGGGTAATGATGAATTAGAACAACCTACTAGTAGAGAGATGCTCATCTAAACTAATAAAAGTTAAAATTATTTCATGGTTAATTACTCTATTTGGGATATGATTAGGATTAAATCAAGATGTCAGTGCTGAAGAAATGCCACAATTTATAAATAGACTTATTGAAACTGAGGTTTATTATAGCATGTGTTAGTTGACATCATAGTATAACATCATGAGGACTTGGCTGAAATATGCATGAGGACTGACTCCCATAATCCAATACTTAATAAAAAATAATGCAACAATGATAGAAACCATGATGACAATGTAAACATATGAATATGGATGGATTCAAGTGTACGTGTGGGCAAGGAATCACCCAATGAACACATATAAACTAAATCAAGGAAATAGTGTTGAAATCAAACAAACAGATAGACAAACAAATAAATAAGTAGAACTAAACACAAAAACAATGCAATAGAAACCCTACCAACATTACCCCTAGAAAATAGGCAACAACTTAACAAACAAAAAAAAAGGGGGAATAAAAGGAAAGGAAGGGGTTGGTCAAGCTATCTCCATATGCACTAGACAAGTGGATGCTACCTACATAGTTCCATAGATGTAATATCCAATAAAAAACTTTAGGCCAAATGTAGTTCTCCCAGAAAATGGGAAAATTTTGATAACTAAGGAAAATAAATAGAACATATTTGATAGATGAATAGTAATGGTCTTGTAAAATGGAAAGTGTGTAAGAGAAAAAGGCCAAAAAGGATGGGGAAACTAAATGACAAGTGATTTTTTTATAACTTAGTAAGGGTTCCCAGAATCCTTAAGGCAAAGAAGTGGTCAATGTTTTTGTTCTTTTCTAATGATTTTTCAAATGTTTTTGGAATTGTTTTGGAGTATCTAAACTCAATCAAGAATGATGAGAGACTAAATGGTTCAAACTCACAAAATAGTGAGAGTGTGTTTTAGGTTGCTTATAAAATAATGAGAGCGTGGATTAGGGTGCTAAAAAAAAACAATAACATGTCTTAGGTTGCTCATAAAATGATGAAAGCATGGTGGAGAAGGGTGATTGAGCTGACCTCAATAAGTATTGAGTAATACCTACATAGTCCTAGAGTAGGACCTCAAGTCACTATAGTTCTGTGGTTACAGTGGAGGAACTCAACTAGTGTAATAATTAATTTAAACAAAACATGCATAGTAGGTAAGAAAATGCATAATGACACATAGGAAGTGGCAAGCTGGTACATCAAGGCTTATTATTTCCCCTAATTTTCCCATAAGTGGTTATGACCAGGACACAATGGCATAGATTAATAGTACTAATTTTACCAAAGGTGGTTATAATTAGTAGTAAGACCAATGGTAAGAAAGGCATAACAAATTAAGGATGAAACTACCAAAAATTTGGTCACACTATCCCAAAATACACTCTCTATCTAAAGTAATTGAACTAGCTAATGAATGGATCAGATACCTCAATGTTGAAACTACATAGCAAATGCAAAAACCAAGTTTAAATAAGCTAAGCTTTAGAACATAATGGGCTAATAAGTTTGTAGCAAAAAGTAGATATGGTGAAGATGATGGATGAGTATGGTATTTTTACAAAGAATAATAGTGTCAAAATGGCATAATTGAAATGGTCCTTATAGACAATACACCTTAGTGCTCAAGCATATTACTGCTTGAGATGAATAATATTCTCTAGCTCAGGAAGTTCATCTCCATCTAGTGTGTTGAGCCTGTATGCTCCTAATCCATAATCTATAGTGATGATGAGAGGCCCTATCTAGTTTGGTTTAAATTTCCCTTTATGACTTTTCTCAGCCATGGTATTCTTTTGGTTTTCTTTAAGAACATGATCAACAAGTTCAAATGTTATTTACTTAACATGCCGATTATAGTGGCCTTTGAGTCAATTTCGATATGCTTAAAGATTTTTGAGTATGGCTCTGCATTTTTCATCAATTATATCTCGCTCTTTCATGTGAGCTACTTGATATTCATGATCATTGAAGACATAATTGAAAGAGATGCATAGTGAAGGTAATTCAACCTCAATGGGAAGGATGACTTCAATATCATAAAAAAGTGAGTATGGAGTGGCTCCTGTGGGGGTATGATCATCAATACGATATGCCCAAAGGGTAGGGAATATATGGAGGTGCCAATCATGATCAACATCATTGATAGTATTTTTGAGAATGTTGGCAATGGTTTTGTTATATACCTCAGCTTGGCCATTACCTTAAGGGTAATATGCTATAGAAAAATGTTGTGTGATGTATTTAATACATAGCTATTCTACATCCTTGTGCTTGAATGCTCCTCTATTATCAAATATAATGTTAGAGGGGATACCATAGCAGAAAATTAGGTGGTTGAAAATGAATTTGGAAATTCTCTTTCTAGTCACGTAAGTGAGGGGTATAACTTCAAACTACTTAGTGAAATATTTAGTAGCAATAAGGATATGTTTATGGCCATCAGATGAAGTGGGGTTAATCTTCCCAATGAGGTCAATACCCCATATAGAAAATAGACATGGTGTCAACATTGGTTTTAGAGTTTTTCCTAGGGCATGAATCAAATTAGCATGTTGTTGACATTTGTCACACTTTTTTACATAAGTAGTGGAATATGCATCAATTGTGGGCCAATAACAACTAGTACTTAAAGGATTTTTGGATAAGACTTCCCTACTAGAATGAGCTCCACACACTCCATGAATTTCTCTAAACTCTATTGTAGACTCTACTGAGTTTAAACAATGAAGCAAAGTTCCATCAAAACTATGATGGTAAAGGGTGGATCCAAGTAGAGTATAATGATTGGAATGATGAATGAAGGATTTGGTTTGTTTTCAAGATAGGTTAGGTGGAATAATTTGGTCATGAAATTCGTTGTAAAGGTTTGAGTACCAGAGAGAATTAGGACCAAAAATATCACAAAACATGGTAATGATTGAAGGTTCATGAAATGATGCTGATAAATTATTGATGAAGAACTGATACTCTCTAGATTTATCTATTTGTCAAATCAAAGAGCTAACAGTAGCCATGGTATTTGTAGTTCTGTTACTAGCCCTTGATATGTGCTCAAACTGAATGCTGGCAATTTTTTATTTAAGAGTGTCAATCATGGCTTTATATAGAACTAGCTTGTCATCTTTGGTCTAGAAATGATTTTTAACCTAATTGATTATTAACTAAGAATAACCATAAACTTGGAGATGAGATATATTCCACTACATTACTTGTCAAAATCCTACAACAAGTGTTTCATATGTGGCCATGTTATTTGTACAAGAAAAGTTGATTCTGAATGATTTAGGCATTAGATCCCCTTATGGTGTAATAAATAATAGGCCTACCCCCAATCTATGTGAAATAAATAAACCATCAAAATAAAATTTCCAAGGTTACTCCTCAAGGGGTGTGTCCATGATGGTCCTGATAGATTTATCAAGAAATGGAAACATTTAAGGTTGTGTGTCTATGAGAGGTACTTCAACAAGGTGATATGCAAGAAATTATCCCTTGATTGCCTTTTTATTGACATAATCTATGTCAAATTCACTGAGAAGCATGATCCATTTAGCCATTCTTCCTTGTAAATATATTTTAGATATTATATACTTGAGTGGATCTACTTTTTAAATGGCCATGGTCTTATTATTCAATATGTAATGGTATAGTTTCTAAGCTATGAAGACCATGGCTGGACAAGCTTTTTCAATAGATGTATAGTTATGTTCATATGTAACCAAGGTATGACTTAGGTAGTTTATAGTGTGCTTATTTTCACTGTCATCATGTTGAGCCAAGGGTGCCCCTCATGTATGATCGGTAGCTGATAAGTATAAAAATAATGGCTTTCCTAGCATATGAGGTAATAAAATAGGTAGATTTACAAGATAATATTTAATTTATTGAAAAGCTATTTGGAAATGATCATCCTAGTGAAATGTAACTCCTTTCTTCAAAAGGTGTGTAAATGGATGGCACTTGTTTGTTAACTAAGAGATGAAGTATCTGATTAATTATATCTTACCCTATAAACTATGGAGTTGATTTAAATTGGTTGGTGGTGGCATCTCGATTATAGCATGGAATTTAGTAAGATCAACTTCTATACCTCTATGAGACATAATAAATCCAAGTAATTTACCTAAAGTTACACTGAACATACATTTCTTTATATTTAACCTAATTTTGTACTCTTGTAATCTTTTAAATATCTTACACAACACTGCTAGATGGTCAGCTCTAGTTTTGGATTTTCTAAATATGTCATCAACATAGTCTTCAATAATATCATGGAATATGATAGTCATGGATGTTTGATATGTAGTTCCAACATTCTTAAGACCAAATGGCATCATATGATAACAAAATTTTCCCCATGGAGTTGTGATTTTTATTTTATGTTGATCTTTTAGTGTGATTATAATTTGGTTGTATCCTAAAAAGCCATCTATGAGTGAAAACATTTCATAACCTATCATGGATTCAATGATCATGTAGATATTAGGCAGGGAAAATCATCTTTAGGATAAGCTTTGTTGATGTCTCAAAAATCAATATAAATTCTAATCCCTTTAGAGTTTTTACTAATAGGTACAACATTAGAGATCTATTCAGAGTAGTCAATGGATCGGATACATCCTACTTCTAAGAGCTTTTCCAACTCTTTCTTTACCAATACAATAATGTGAGGATTCATCTTACTTAAATTGTTGTTTACTAGTTTGGCATCAGGATTAACTACAAGGTGGTATAGAACCAAGGTGGGATCTAGACAAGGCATGTTAGAATAGGCCCATGTAAAAATATCCACAAACTCTCTCAACAAATCTACAAAGATGTCACATTCCTCTTTAGTAAGGGACGTGCCTAATTTTATCCATTTTAGGTCTGATGAAGTCCCAATATTTATATCTATTATATATTCAACTAGAAGGGTTGAACCATCTTCTAGGTTAGTAGGCAATGAATTGAACTATTGAATTATGTCAGAGTCCTCCATTAGGACTTGTTCTCTAACTTTTGCTAGGCATGATGAATGTGAGTCCCCTAATAAGATATCAAGCCATGTGATAAAAATAGTTGGAAATTTTTGAATAATTTGATCAAATACTTATTGTTTCTCAAATTTAAACTCTGATCCACAAGTAAGTTCATCATTGGTGGTCTCATGGTCTAAATTTGAAGAAGAATAAACACCCCCATCTAATAGTGCTTGAAATAGGTTTTTACCAATAGAATATCCTTTATATTTACTTTTTCCCTCATTAGAAAGTGCCTTAAATATGTTTTCACTTTAGGACATCAATGTTTTACTTTTTTTTTGCTAAGGGTATTCACTCACTCTCCAAAATAGGCTACAAGATCCAATGCGATTGAGAACCCTGATTTGTGACCTCCGAATAGAATGTTGTCTCTAAATCCTAAAAATTCATAGAATGCCTCATAATTTTATAACTCATCAATTGAAATACTATATTCTTATTGGTCCCAATCTATTATTTGGGGATAATATAATGGAAAATGGTCACGATGAATGGCCAAGGTAAGGGTATATATGGCATTGTTATAAAATAGGTTGGTTTCATCTAGGTCATCAAAGGTGAGGCTATGATCAGACTCTACTTCATTATTGGAATCATCATTAGTAGTCACTGGTGATGGATTTTGAATAAGATATATGGGGTCACCCCCAAGCAGTTTAAATCCAAGTCTATAAGGTCTTTCATACTTAGTCATGGAAATTGGCTTGATGGTTCCTTATTAATTCAATCTGAGGCCTCTTCCTTCATAATTATGATGCTCCATGATCCTATTAGGAATATGATACTTGAAATTTTTATAAAAATTAGCTTGGTTGTCATTGTATAACCATGATTCATCCTCTTTAAGAGGGTTAGGTCCTAGGCTAGATGTTGGTACAAATGTGATAGGTCCCTTATCTTTGTTATTGTTTTACCAATAAATATGTGGGGTGACTTTAGGTTGCCTAAAGTTTTTAAAATTTTGAGGAAGATTAAAAATATGAAATGTATCATGGGTCACATATTCTCCTAGTCCATTATCTAAAATGGTGAAATGATTAGAAGCTTCAATAGGTGACATGTGAGAAAGGGAATTCAAGGTATTAGGATCTATGTAATTATCTAATGAAGGACCAACAAGTATAGTCTTTCCTTTATCCTAAATGGAACTTGGATTCATACCATACTAATAATTATAGCTTTGAAATTTGGCCTCAAGATGCTTGCAGTGTTCATATAAGTGTAAATCTCATAAAATATTCACTTCCATCCCTAAGTGGGAAAACTTGATACATTGGTACAGTGTTGATGGGAATGCATGAATCTCATGTAACCAATGCCTACCTAGAATAATATTGTATGATAAATCAAGATCAATCACATGACAAAGTGTATCATGGGTTAAATGACCAATGATAACTAGAAAACTAATGGTGACTTGTAACTCTCTTTCTTGATTATCATAGGTTTTGATAGTTATTGTTTCTAGTTGGAGATCTGTCATTATCTACCCAAGAAGATTAATGAGCTTTAGGGATACTATATTGAGCCTTGATCGATTGTCTTTAAGGACACATTTCACTTTGTGCCATTTGATGTGAACTTTTTTATATAATGGGTTGTTATGAAGCAAGCCAAGGGAAGACATATCACTTTGGTTGAATGTGACTTTTTGGGCTAGAGCTATGTGTCCAACCAAAGCTTGAAATTTATAAAGGGATATGTCACTAGCAATAGTGGATTGGGTCAAAAATTAATTCAATATGTTTTTGTGGATTATTGACATTCACAATAAGTCTAAGATATAGATTTGTGCTAGTGTCTTCTGTAATTATTCCATAATATCAAAATTCTTGTTTTGGTTAGTAGTGAATGGTTTATTCTGAGGTTGAAGGGTTAGTTGGATGATAGGAAAAGAGGCAGATGGTTATGGGCCTAGGATAGTAATATTTTACCTTTGAGTTGTGATTTCACAATTGGGATTAAATACTAGACCATTATTACTAACTAATGTTGGAAATGGTGTGGGATCAGATAGGACAAGTCTTGATTGCTGATGCACTTACATGTGGTCACATGACAAGAATGAGTTATCACTATAAAATCCAAAAGGGGAAGTCCTAGTTTGTTGGTTTGCATGTATGCATCCCAAGTCAAAAAAGGATTATCCATGTGATTTTTCTAAATATTATTGTTTAGCAATGGTCTAGGCTGGTTAGTAGTTGGTCTAAGACTAATGGAGATGGTATTAATGTTACCCCTACAATATGACCTACAACCCTATTGTATTCATGTGCAACTACATGGTAGGTTAGTTGGTTGTTACCATTTTGACCTTAGTTTTATCTATTATTTTGTCATTTTGGGTTCTGCTATTGATTTTGTTGGTTTTGTTGGTTCAACCTTTGATTTTGATACTGTTGATTTTGTTATTACACTGGCCATTGCTGTTGTTGTTGTTGCTGATTATTTTGTTGTTGTTGATTTTTATGTCAAGAAAACGGGTTTGATAAATCCCAAGAGTTTGATTAGAAGTGGAATCACCATTATCCAAAGTTATTTCCCCATTCTCTAACATATTCTTAATTAAATGCTTAATTTAGACACATCTTCATATATTATGCCCATTGACCTGATGATAGTCATAAAATTCATTTTCACAGTACCAATCAAGATAAGGAATGCCTTGTGGATAATGCTTTAGTATGGGATAACTAATCAGATAAGTGGTAGCAAGATTGTGAAATATAGATTCAATAAGTTCTCCTAGGTCACTAAAGACATGATGTATAGGCATGGTCTTTCTAGGAGGAGGGGTTTTTAGTGGTAAAGGCTATTGTATCTATTCTGTAGGTTTTGGTTATTGTGCTTATGGTATTAGTTGGAGAGGTTGCTAGGTAGGAGTAAGCTAAAAATGTGGTGTACATTATGTTTATACCATTTGGATATGAAGGGACTTAGTTACTCCATTTCCCACAACATTTCTATTTTGGTTGAATTGCCTTAGTCTTTCATGGTTATTGGCCTATGCCAGCTGTGATGCTAATGCTTGAATGGGATGTTGGTCATTTCCTTGATTGTTACCTTGATTTTTATTATTTGAATGGAGCTTGATGACTCCTTTATTGATGATCACTCGCTCAATCAACAAGCCTTTGTCAATTATTTCCTTTAAAGTATGCACACATTGTAGTTCTATGTGATAATGTATCTCACTATGCATTTTTTTTGGTAAACACAATGGCTAATTGTTTATCTAGTAAATTATGGGTGAAATGGCCTACAAGGGATCTCCATCACTATAAATAACTTACAAAACACTCATTAGCCTTTTGTTTTGCTTGCATTAAGTCCACTAATCAAATCTCATGCTCAAGATTATAAGAAAAGTGCTACACAAACTTATAAAAAAGATCATCAAAATATACTAGTAAGTTCTTGGGAAAATTTTAAAACCACTCGAAAGCTTATCTAGCCAAGATCCTTAGAAACAATAACAAAAGGTATATGTTGCTATATTCCACTAATTGACATGTGACAAAGAATTCAGTCAAATGAGCTTTAGGATCACCTTTCCCTTTGTATTTGTTGAATTTGGGGGTTTTGTATCCTATAAGAAATGGTATCTATAAATAATCCATGTTCAATGGATAGGAACATGCATCATCCAATTTGAACTTTTTAGTCTGCTTTTCAGCTTGAATATCAACAATTACATCCTTCATTTGTTGTAATTATTGGGATAGGAAATTAAAAGGGACATTAATTTGAGGGAGAAAATGGTTTAGGTAGATGGTTGGGAGGTCACAAGTGGGACACTTTGACTAGAGTATGATATAGACACATGTTGGGGTATATTGGCTTGGTTAGAGAATGGACCAGGAATACACATATGTGGATTAGGATATACATGAAATTACACATTTAATTTCAAGATATTCTAATTTGGTTGGATATAAAGGTTTGACTCAAAGGATTTTGTGGTTTGGATGTAGGGATGTAACTATACTATGCCTATTGTGGTTAAAAAGGGACATGCTATTGACTAATCAAACCTTGTTGTTGAGTGAGAACTTGTGGACTAAGACCGTGTCTATGAGTTTGTCACATATTTTGGACCAACGGTTGTCTAGTAGGTACTTGAGAAACATGAGGACCTCCTTATTTCATAAATCATTATGAGGAAGTGAAATTAGGTTGTAAATTTAGCATTTGTTGTGGACCCATATTAGCATATTATTGACTAGTCATTGCTTGGTTTTGGATTAGCATATTAGTCTACGATTGAAGAAGTATGTTCATTATTACTTAATGAGGTGGAATATTTGTTATCTCTAATTAAGGTGGCAATGTATTTTTCCTATATTGTATTTATACAATAGATTTTGCCTATTATTATGGAATACTAATCATTACACGTTGAGGAGGAGTAGGGTTCATCAAATTCTATCATTGAGGCATGAGATTGGTCATTGTTTGATTACCTATCCCATAGGTTGCACACTTGAGGAAGTAGTTGGTTGAGGTAGGGGTGTAGAAACTCTTATTCCTTGGTATGATTACATATTCATAGGATTAACTATAGGCACATGTTATTGGCTAATTGTTTGCACATTAGTACCACTTTGATTAGGATTGGACATTATTTACACATTGTCCACTATGTTTTGCTCACTATTAAGTGTAGAGGCTGAAGACACTTCTTTAATAATAGGCATATTTATCAAATTATCTATTGAATTGGTTTATATGAATGGGTTAGAACTTAAATTCTCTTATCTATTTAACTCTATCAACACTCTTGTGTAAGGCACTTGGTCAATAAGAGGCTTACTCACCATTTTCATCTGATTAAAATCATGTGATATATTTAGGTAGGTTTGATATGTTATTTGCATTTAGTTGAAGTGATCTTCCATGATATTTTTTCCTCAATCAGATATATTAGGATCTTGGTACATTATTTAGACTAGAGCCATATGATTACTAGAAGAATCATGTTGATCGTAAATGATATTATGGGGTACTCTTACTAGACTTCATAAATTTTCATGAGGGAAGTTTGTCAGAAACCCCTACCTCTATGGCTCTAACCAAAATCTCATATTTGGTCTCTAAAAAATGTCACTCAAACAAAAATGGATTATACGTGGAAGTCGTATTAGTATAATATGACTATTGAGGAACTAGCTCATCCACTGCAAGTATTGTAGCTAGGTATTGTGCAGTTTACTTTTGGTCTTGTTCTGAATAAAGTGGTGTGTGAATGAAATAGTTAACTAATTGATCTTGGATTTGTGCCCTATATGAGGGATAAGAATCCATCTCATAAGCAATATTATCTGCATAGGGGTCTTACAACATTTCTTCTTGTGTAACTACATTAATAATCCCTAGGTTGTACATGAGTCCATTACGAGTGTAGGAATATATGTTGGGATCCATAGCTCATGTTTTGTGATAAAAGGTC
Source organism: Torreya grandis (assembly GCA_037957365.1). Lineage (NCBI taxonomy): Eukaryota > Viridiplantae > Streptophyta > Pinopsida > Cupressales > Taxaceae > Torreya > Torreya grandis. The sequence goes on along the minus strand of JARHVA010003275.1, from coordinate 270,235 downwards.
ACAGATTTCTACAAACTCTAAAAAAGGATAGAATCTAAAACAAATGATGCCTTCAACCTGATCTAGATTTGTCAAAAGGATCAAAAAGGTTTATGTAAATATTTATGTGGAAACAAGCTACCATGAAGTATCTAAAATTTCACTATTCACACAAAGATAAGCAAGTAAATGGACATAAAATTAAATTTCCAAACTCTAAGGTTGAAATGTTTCAAATCAATCTAATCTAGGAATTTAAAAGTTTCTAGGTCTTTTGGCTGAACGAGGCATTAAAAGCTAGGCTCAAAAAATGCATGTGCTAAGACTCTTGGCCAAATGGTGTCAAAAGCAAGACTTTGAAAATAGATGAAAGTTTTAATCTAATTTATTTGAAACACTAATAACAAAAACTAGGAATTTGATTCTTGGATATGAACTTGATCAACTAGGTATAAGGTATGAAACAAAAGGCACTTTAGCAATAGTTTGTTTTCTTATAAAAATGGTATAAAACTAGGCTATTTTTGATAAACAAGCTAGAAAAAAGCAAATAGTATAACAATTTTAGACAAAATATCACAAAAGTACACTCAACTTGGTCTAAAAATGTAGGATCAAATTTGTAACTCTATGTAAGAGGATCTATGAAACAATATTCAAAATGTTCTACGTATCCTAATGATGGTATACTACCCAAAAGGTATGACAAAAAGGTTTGTTTCAAAAAATCTCTAAGGAAAAGATATTTTCCTACAATTTTGACATCATAACACTATTTTTATTAACTCAAAAATGTTGGGGTGCATATACTCAAAGTGAAAATTTTCAGCATAAAATGGCTTAAGTCGATCAAGTGATGATAATGATTATGAGTCTTTAAATGGCCTTAAACCTAAATTGGAAATTAAGCCTAAGTTCCCTCAATTTTAGTGAAAATGGTGAACCCACTTAAAACATCAACCCTATAAACTTGTAAAGGTGTAGTTCTGAATTTAGATTATAAGTGAAGGACTTAAACAACTTTGGTAAAGGTCTAGACTCAACTGGGTAGCATAACTGTACCAAACTGGATGATATGACTCTCAAACTTTTGATGAACTTTTGAACAAGGAAAATTGATGATATCATGTAGACAACATAATGCCTCTTTGTTCAAAGGAAAATTTGGACTATGTGTTTGGTTTAGATTGTTTGTTTATACCAAATTTTAACTCCAAACAAGACTTTAAACTAGGACAAGACCAACTAATTAATTGTTCTTAGATCCTAAACTAACAAGGTTGTTTGGTATTTTTGGAATCCATCAATATACATCATTTGATAGGATTTAAAGTGTTTATCCAAAAGTAAATATACATTATATAGTAGGGTTTTTACACCCCCCTTTTCTCAAATGAAAATACTATGACATGAACCTTGAAGTGGACCTTGAACCAATAATACTTCTATGGAAAGTGGGGATTTGTCTAATATCTAACAAGTTTTTTAATGATATAGGGGAATCAATTGCATAATGACTTTCACACCAAATAATGCAAAATAAAAGCATAGATTTTGGGTTCATATCAGTTCACTTGTTGCAAAAAGGTCTAGTCCTTTTTGTAACTAGTACATCTTGTTATTCACTTAATGTAGTGCAATGTCTAAAGTGCCACTATGTCTCGTGTGCAACTCCAAAATATCCAAATGAAGTCAATGCTAGGAGATGAAACCTTGAGTCAAAGCTTCCCTAAAGAACTTATGGGAGGTGATGAAGTCCCCCTTGCAGGCCAAGTTTTCATAAAAATAAAGAAAGCATGAAATAGAAAGAATTTAAGGTAATTTTCAAGGTCACCCAAAATTTGATGAGTTTTTTGGGAGTGATTTAGATGACATTCTTTCTAATCCTTGGACTAGGCTAGTTGCAATAAGAATGGTAATTTTGATTCTAAGGGTTCCCTATAAGGGATAAATGGAAGAGCATACACACAACATTCCTCTTTTTGCCAAATAAAGATTTGATTAAACAACTATTGAAAACAAAATTTGACAAGTGTGTTCAATTTTAAGCCCAAAATGAAAGATTTTGTGGTGTTTATTTGACCCCTTGGTCTTAGTTGTAAACTTTGAAAACATTTACCAAAACATCTAAATTCTTTGTTAAACACCAAAACAAGGTTCCTAATTGATCTTTAAGCATGAAAAGGTGATTTAAACATGTTTTGAACAAATATCAAGCTTGGACCGATAATAAAATTTTTACCATGTCCTTTAGCTTTGGATCTCTTTTTAGTTGAAACAATGAACTTTGAAAAAGTAGCTCTCAGGTCTATGTTTTTGGAAAAACATAGTGACCAACATCAGTTATTACCACTGATGTTAGTTACTTTGGATAACCAAGATCTAACCAATGTTGATTTTGATAATATATGTTAATTAAGTAGGTAACCAATGTTGATATTACTTTTTGATGTCAGTTATTGTGTAAAACTATGGCAAACAAAAATGGCAAAATAAAGTTAAAAAATTAATTTTCAAGAGTTTTAGTGGCTCAAATAAATATTTTAGAGTTGTAGAATTATCTCCTTCAGGTGTGAGATATGTCTGGTCCCATTATGTGATCTATGAGTTTGCCTCAAGAGAGGATGATTAGTATGGTGTTAGTTCCAAAATGAAAACAAAATGAAATAAACACACTAATAACATAACATCTCTAGGCCTAGACACTAGGGAGAGCTTAGTTAACAAAATAAAATGATAAACACAACTAAAAATCAAGGAATTAAAACAAAATAATTCTTTCTCCTTATTTGGATGCTCCAAAATACCTTTGTAGTGGTGACTTGTGTGGCTTGTGCTCATGAAGTCCTTGGCAATGAAAGCTTGGCTATCTCCATCTCTCCTTGGCACCTTTGGCTTATGGCTTGGCTTAACTTGGAATCAATTTGGCATTATAAATTTTCATAATCAAGTCCTTGAAGATATTTTAGAATAATAACTTTGCACCTAAAAATGGCTTAGAAATATGCTCATGGCCTCTCTATTTGTAGATTTTTTAGAATATCTAGAATCAACCTGAACTATCCATCCTGAGATTGAGATGTGTGGTTAAGGATTAATTAAATTTTTGGAATTAAGTTTATAATTATCATCATCATGACATTGGAAGAAGGGGAAATTATGAGGCATGGAGGGCATCATGGAAGGCATTGATGAGGCATGGAGGGCATGCATCTTGATATTTGTGGCATTTATGGCCTAGGGATGTCTTCCAAAAAAATGAGGTCACCTGATGATGTAAATATTTAATATTCATTTCCAAAACAAAGTTTTCAACAAGTTTCCATAGAATTCTTGATTATGCCTTGATATGGGTTGATTAGCTCTTAAGCATGATTAAGCAATTTGTGCACAAATTACTCAATTAGATCAGAATGACTTGTTATTAATTGAAAATTTGATTAGATTGGAATTAGAAGGTGATGTCAGATGTATTGGAACCATATTCCCATTTAAGATATTACCTAAAAAAAATAACAAAGGCACATGTCTTGTGCATGAGATTTGAGAGGAAAGAACAATCCAAAGCACCCAGGTACAAATTTGGCATTTTGACTTGAAATGATCTAATCAAAGTTAGATATCACATAAATTGAACTAAATTATTTAATTATACCCTAACCAAAATTGGCACTTGAATATGTTAGTTTCACATCATTTAGCATGGTTTAGTGTTTTTAGGCCAAATTATGTATTTTGGGTGAAAATTGGTCAAAAACTTGGTTGGAGATTATCAGTGACCAGATTTAGGTTTCTAAAAGATACACCTTAAGCCTCCCCAAGAACACATTCTAACTAATCTCAGTTTTTGTTTATCCCCAAAATGATGATGGACTACTTCTAGGTACTAGGCCTATATTAGGTCTGCTAGGTCTACCTTTAACTTAGGCTCAACCTGACCCCCTATTGGATTGCCCTACCTTATAATGGTTAAAACACATTATTTATACCCCCATATATATGATCTAAATCATTATAATACTTGTCAAATGTTAGAACTAAAAGTGGTTTCTCATTTGGGGTTAGGTGTATACCTTGCTTAACTACCTTGCCTATAAACCTTGTTGCATGGAGTACCTATCTAACCTTAGAAATTATATCTTGATTCCTCATGTTGGTATGGATTTCACATATCTCCTCAAGCCTTGTTGGAATGTTTCCATGGATTTTATTTCATGTTTTCCATCACCTTTGTCAAAGTGTAGGTTTATGCATGGGGAAAGTACCCCATATCTAAGATAAAATATTGGTCATTTCCCCTATTTGCCTCACAAAAAAACCATTTTTTTAGGATTATAAAATTTTCAAGGGTGATCTATACCAATTTTTATCTCCTAAATCAGTCATTTGGCCCTCCATCTCTCTCAAATCCCAAAATTGGATTTTTGAAGGCAGACTATGTGGAGCTTTTAACAAGTTGACTGAATTTTCATCAGTTAGGCCCCTTATTTTGATTTATTATCCATTTATTTCATGATAAAAAGGTCAAAAAAACTTAAATGGTATTTATGTATGTGTCTCCATCTTATATCCCTCAAATAATTTCACCTCTTACTTTGACCTTCTACCATGCTCAACATTACACAAGGACTGTTATAGGTGTATTTGGGGTATGTATAAGTTGTCTCACAATAATTATAACTTATGGATGTATTATTTACCATATTTTAGGCTATAATAATCTTACTCAATCATTATAACCCCTCAAGTTTATCAAACACCCTTTATGCCCTTAAAAACACAAGATTGAGTTCAACATGACTATAATTCTTGTTTGAAAGGATCCTACCTATAGGTATCTATGCCTAGTTTGACTTGATTTAATGTTTAAAAACCATTATATAGGCATTAATTGTCATTTAATAGTGACTTGAACCTCTTCAATGGTGCTTACACAATACCAACTCTTAGAAATATTATCTTCACTAGTCAATACCTACCTACTGACTGAGACAATTAGTTTACCCCTGCATGTAAGTGTCTATGCTCTTAATTAGTTTGGTCATAATTAGTGTGGCTATTAATTTAATTTCATTTTACCATAAAATGAACAATTTATCCTAAACTCACTTTGTAAGATCTAAAAACATCAAAAAGCATCAAGCTTGGGTTGACTGTATCATAACCAATTGTAGGTATGCATATTGACATTATATACACTATAGATAATGCTTGGGAAAATATCAAAATAAAGTACCATCCTCTATTGATTATCCTTTAGGTCACAATATATCAATTTCAATCACTTGGGACCTTCAACTATAGGTAAAGGCCTAGTTTGCAACTTTGAGTGGAGGAGATCCATTTGGAGCCTTTAACTATATATTTTACTGTCTGATTGTAGTGTTTGCTAAGAAAAGTTAGGCCTTAAGATTAATCTACTTCACTGCTCATTATCTCTTCAAACTTTGTAAGTTCATTGTTCATATTATAGGATACAAAGCCAAATAATTAGGAGCATTGAAAGGTCCTTGAAACTATGGTATATGTTATTTTCAAAATTTACATGGTCTTTATTTCATGATTTTAGGGAAAGAATCCCTAAATCTCAGTCATCACTCTTTTAAAAGGAACCTTCTGCTTTCCATAGCAATTTGAAATTTATGATATGTATGTTGTGATCCCCTTAGCATATAAATATCTCAAAGAAGGCTTCATCATGCTTCCACATCTCATAAAGTACCTTCGTTCTCTATTGGCATCACCTATAGGTGGCTAATGGGAAGCAAATATGATATTGTAAGGAAAATGCAAGATTTTTTCTCTATTATTTTTACCTTGATCATCAAATATCTAAAACAACATTCGATTTCATTGATATTAACATGGAAAACTTCCTTCAAGGGACTTATAGGTGCATATTTTTTAGTATAAAGTAGTGAGGATGATCTAAGATCAATAACAAGCCTAGAGGAGGCTTCCTAAATTATTGAGACTTCCAAAAATAGGAAGACAATGAAAAAACCTATGGAGAGGCCCTAAAAAACACATGAAATAATCAAATCTATCAAACCAAAGCAAAATATTATGGAATAGGCTCAAACAATGACCCCTCATGGATGTGAGAGCATGAAAAGATATATATATTCTTAGTGATGGTTCATAAAGGAGGATATATGAAACTAAAAAATACTTACATGGATTTGAAGGTGACTCAGACCCCTTTCAACTGCCAGGAGCACTCCCTCTAACTCCAATTATATGGAGTGTGTCAACCATCCAAAATTGACCCTTCTTGGCTTGTAAAGGAGATTAAGGAGGAGAAAAATAAAATTTTATTTTCCTAACTAAAACTCTTCACACTAGGCATGGGGAATACCTTAGGGAGCTGAAGAGACACTAGGCCCATGTTTCTAGCTGAAGGTGAGCTCACCAAGTTAGTATAATTGCCATTATTGGCCTATTTTCAAAGAAATATTTCTATTTTCATTCATGAAACTAAATATTGACTACCTATGATTTATTAATGACATGTTATAACCCCATTCACATTGAAATCTTCCTTGGTGACACTTTACTTCCTTAACTCATATGTACAAGTCATTTAATGAGCCAAAAATATGACTAAAAGGCATTTTTTGCATAAGAAACATGGTAAAGGAAAAATTTATGACTTAGGAACACCTTAAAACATTTAAATTATGATATTATTAAAAATATAACACAATTTGAGCCTTTGACCATGCTTTATTAGGTTGACTAGAGTTGACTTTGGTTGACTAGGCAAGTATAAGGATGATACGCTTACACCAAAGCTAGAGAAAGGATAGGTGAGATATTTAGGGACACATGAGACCCTATTAGACATATAGGAAACTTTTTAAAAAATTAAATATGTATGGGTTGATCCAATTTGACTAAAATTTAAATTTAGTCAATAGGTTTTTCATGAGCATCTTGATTATATGGACTGTAGGTTTAATTGAGAAGGAATGAGCTCAAAATTAGATTATATTTACTCTCAAACTAGATAGGGTTTCTAATAAATCCCTAAGGTTTTATGTCATGGTTTCAACATAAACCATTTATTTTGATGGTGAATGGCTATATCCTAGACCTGATAGCTTAAGTTATAACTTAAGCCTTTTTCAGCATTCCAAAACTAGCCCCTCGACCTAGTAATTACCAGCTTCAAGCAGTGATCAAAAGACATAATATTTCCTAAGTATTAAAATTTATATTATTTCTAAGATTTATCAAAGGCCTATGATTAATTATATGCAAATGATCCAATGAAGTGGTTTAAATTCAAAAGGTCAATGAGTAATGCAAAGATGCTAAATGTCTCGATAGTGAAAAATGACATCTACATACAGAAGGCAGATGCTTAAGCCAAGTGTCATATTCTTGAGGGTTGGATAGATATAAAGAATGAGATTGTAATAATATCTGATGGTGCATGGGTGATTATGAAAATTAGATCTAATAAAGAGAATGGACTCAAATGTTATGAAGTGATCAATGTTTATTGACATAATATAAATTTAAAAACTGAGCAAGTTTCAGAAGATCGATGGAGAAAAAATGATCCAAAGATGTAGGAATAAATCAGGTGAATTCAAAGTGTCAAAGTTCAATGACCAAATCAAGGTAAATTTTTTGCAAGTTTGAAGATCGAATGGCATACAGAAGCTAAGATCTAGAGATCGATGGACACATTTTAAAGAATAAAACATTAAAGCTCAATAGCATGAAAATATTTGACAAAGTGAGAGAGCTTGGAGATGTAATGAAGAAATAGATCAAATTCCATTATTTAAAGTTTTTAAATGCAAATAATCAAGTGAATAAACATGTAGGAACTTGCATATAAGTTATAGATCTTGACATACACAACAAGATTGATCGATCCAACTGATCAAATCTACATTAAAGAGCTTGTGTATTAAAACTTGAGTATAATAGATGATATAGATAGTAAATAGACCTATAATTATGGTGTGATTCATGAAATTGATATGTGGGAAACTTATAGTCCAAGTAATAATGAACTAGAGTCTAGAATTGGTTACAATTTGAGTGTGAACACATAGAATATATGTAACCTTAGATAATTTGTTTATATATATGATATCTAAGACATAGGAAAATATGTTGGAGATATTCTAATTATGTTAAATGAAAATATATAAACACAAAGTTATAAGTGCAAAGAAGATAGGTTGTTATTGAAGAGTGTCAAACATAGATATATATAGACATAGAGATAAAGTGAGAGAGAGATGAAGTGTGTCAAATAGATACATATACAGACATAGAGAGAGGGGTAGAGATAAATAAAGGCACATAAAGAGAATGTACAAAGTATGATCAATTGTGTATTAGACCTGTAACAAAGAATAAAGATCTATATTTAGGTATGAATCTAATTTGTAAATTAGAGTTGTAGTTTCATAGAAACATTTGATAGGTTGGTACCATCATATAAGCTCAGTGGGTGCTCAGTTAGAGGATTGGTGTCTCCCTAGGGTTGATTCCTTTAAACATTATCACCATGAGGTTATGCTGAGTTGGTGCTTCCTTAGAGTTGGTGCTCTCAAACTAGGGGATTGGTGTCTCCTTAGGGTCGATGCCCTTAAATGTGTAACTTGTGATATTTTACCAATGATAATTTTATTATGAGGCTAGTTTTGGTCAAATTTCACTCCCAATTTTGTATCTTTAAAATTTGGCCAAGTACAATATTCAAAACTTTTCTTCGAAAGGAGTATTTCTTATTAAGCCTCAGTAAAAATACCAAGTATTATTTCATTTGGAGGTTTTATTTTGGGTATTTTGTTTTTGACTAAGTGATTATTTATTTCAAAATTTTCATTTATCCAATTACAAAATTCTTTCAAATAATTTGTCTGAGACAAATTTCTTCAAGATGAAGAATGATTCTTTCAGGAAAATTGTCCAAACAATTTCCTCAAAAGATATCTTTTCAAGCTGAAAAGGTCATCTTCAACTTTCTCAAAGGGTACTTAAATTTTTTTCAAGGGCACCTCCATATTTTTTAAAAGTCCATTTTCAAAAAAATTTAAGGGCACTTCAACTTTTCCAAAGGGAAATTTTCAAAAAGTTGAATGGTATTTTCATAGGAAGGTGGAATAAATAAAAGTTTTGAAAGTCATCTTCAACTTTCTGAAGGGACATTTCCAAGTGCCAAAGGGTCATTTATAGATCATCAAAGGACCATTTATTTTGGTAGAAGGACAAAAAGACAAAATTTTTAAGGGCCAAACATAAAGTCCATATGAATTCTTTCAAAAATATTGTCTGAGGAATTCTTTCAGAAAACTTGTCTATAAAAATTGTCAAAATCAAAAAGCCCCAATGAATTCTCTCAGGAGAAAATGCTAAAATAAATGGTTGAAGGTTGATAAATGTGGGGAAGAAGTCTAAAAAAATTAATCCTAGGAAATCCCAAAATATTTATTTTAGAAGGGCTGGCCAAAGGAATTGTCTCAAAAAAGTGCCTGAACAAAGCATCTGTAGGGAAAAAACTAAAAGAAGATAAGTCTATAAACAAGGAAACTTTGAAGTAAGTATTCTAAATGAATAAGGAAGGTGAAGGCCCTAAAAATGTTAATTTAAAACTAAAAAACTAGCTATTAGAGTCAAAAAGTCTTGGTAGGAACCCAAGGGAAAATGTGGAGGTAACAAATGGTAGAATCCTAAGCATCTAGTGTATATACAAAACAAGCAAAGAATGGACAGGTTGACAGTTCAACTCATTATTGGAAGCTGATCAAATCAAAGAGTTTCCATGAAATCTAAAAACATAGGTTTCTAAAGGATGATTGGAAGTTAGAAGAACCATTTTATAACTATCTCAATGGTTTCCTTTTTCATTGAGTGGTGTTATGTGTCAACTCTCCTGATTTTAGTTTCAAACATTCATGGATGGTCTTTGATTGAGGTAGTTTCTTATGCCAATTTTGAAGGTTTTAAGCCATTTTTCACCATTATCATGAATTATTTTGGACAAGTAGACCTCCTGACATGGCATGAATTACCTCACTCATATTTTAGATACAATTATAATTGATTCTCACATATAGACACATGTTCAAGTGACTCTTGAACTTCTTTGGCTTGATCTCTCTCTCAAAAGCTATATATATGCATTATTTTGGATTGTTTCAACAACCTCCATTGGTTATTAGGAAAAATATATCCATATTTGTACTCAAATAACTCTTTATGAAATATACAAGTGTTTTTGCTACTCATATGCTGTAATATTGAGTAATGACTTGAATCTTGTTGGTCTAGTCTAGTGAAAGATTGTATTATCTAGCTTATACTCTTGATGGTCTACCATTTGTAGAAAGTATATTGTTGTAGTTATTTTTAAGTATTCTTTTCTAAGTGTAGAGATATCCTATAATTGGTCCATGATTGTATCCCTCTTTATAGTCATTTATTCCCTTCCTAAGAATCATATACCTTCTTGAATCTAGCATATGAAACATTAATGTAGCAATGAATCTTGAGTTATGAGATTTGTGTGAGAAACACTTTATTTGTATTTAATTAGTAGTTTCAATCAATTGGGAGGACATTATACATTAGCATATCATTGTTTGGTTTCTCAATCATTTTTCTTAATCCCTTTTTATATCTAATTATTAAGTTAGAGAAAGAGATTTAAAGGTGTATCAAGGGGAGCTAGCCCCTTATCTAGAGATTAATCTCTCCTACAAGTTCTCAAAAAATTGAGATATGATTCAATTTTGCATCAAATTGAAGGATCTTGACATAGAGTCCTAGGGTACACAATTTGATGATAACATCTAGATTAGAGTAGTAGATTCTAGCATCTATTGTCACCATGGTTTTTCCCTTTGGGTTTTATATTTATAAATCTAGTGTCATGAGTATTTGTGTGTGTATTATCTTTGAATATTTGATTTTATTTACATATATCTTTTAATCTTCATTGGAAGTATTTAAAAAACTAGTTCTAATTGATATACTAATTCACTCCCCTCTTAGTATCTAGTTATGTTCCAACAGAATCCTTTTGTAGCTATAGGCTAAATTTTCCTTATTATTCTTAGGCTTAAGAGAAAAAAATTACTTCTATACTAAAACATTCTCCTTCTCTTTTATGATATAATTGACAATATATGGAGACAACATAGATTCATGACATACCTTTTTAATTTAAGAATCTTCCTTGTAGTTTAGAGCCTCATTACTAGGTATTGAAAATTGATGTTCATTACAATAAACTTGATTAAAAATAGTAGGATGTTCACTTGGATCAACACAAACCTCATAACTAGCATCAACTAATACCTTGGTCTTCTCCTTGAGCTTGGTTTCTTCATTCTCAACATGAGTAGACAATGAAATCCTTTGGCATTTTTTAGATTCTATAGCATTATCCACCATAGCAAATAGATTATTTATACTTTTAGTCTAATCATGACTCATAATTACCACCTTTGGTTTCTATGTATTAAATTTTATTCTCCCTTGCATTCTAAGAACCTAATTGAGCTTATACCAACTTATAGGATTTTACTTACAAAATCTAGCAATACGACTAATCTATTAACACTTATAGAAAATCATTCTTATTGAAGTGAACTAAAATTTCCCTACCTGATATGGAAAAAATATTTCAATGTGTCCTATTTCATAATAATTGAAAAAAACTACTCCTTTTGAATAATACTCACCTTGTCTTACCTTATTTGGACAATTCTTAGTAGTGTTCCACATCATAATAGTTGAAACACTCAACCTTGATTACACCTTTTGACTGATGACTCCCATCATAGTTCCATGCAAACTCATTTATAATAATTATTTACATTCTCTAGATCTATGCCCAAACTAATTACAAGTATAGAAGTAACCATTAAAGTTTTCATACCTCATGGCATTTAGTTGTCTGATCTGATTTGTCTTCATTCTTCCAACACCTTCATTCCTTGTTTGATGATTTGTCTTCATAGTATAATTATCCTTGTTTACATTAGTATTCATCTTATCTTGAGTGGCATTCTCTGGTTCTTCTTTGTATCCAAGATGAGTTCTATCAATTGCATGCTTTTGACCACTCAAATTATTGTCTAGATCATTTGATATTTTTTTTAAATTTGATAAATGACTTTGCCTTACAAGATGTCTTCTCTAAATCAGATTTCAATAACTCAGTTTTAACTACATACCTTTAAAATTATTCTTGTTTGGATCTTAAACTTGTAGACAAATTCAAACATAGAATTAAGAATCATGACAACACTTTCATGCTCTCTAAAGTCTTCAACCAATCTTGCCTCACATACACTAAATTGCTACTCATAGTCCTTGATTTGTGACTTTATCTTCTTGTTAGTCTTCTCTAAAATATTTAGTTCTTCAAGGGAATTCATAAACTCATTATCATAGTCCACCTAATATTTCTCATCATTTGAATCACTCCAAATAGACTCCTTTGATGTGAACTAATTCCTTCCTCAGCCATGAAGAGGACTTCATCTTCAACAAGACCATTATCTTCATGATCAAACTCTAAGTCACTATCTTCACTCTCATATAATGAGATGAAATATTTATTTGTGTATAGACTCTTCTTGTTCTTGAAGGTCTTCTTATTATAATTATCATACTTCCTAAATTTTTCTTCCTCTTATCAGCCCTGTATGTCTTCTTGTCTTCATCTTGGTCTTCACCATGCTCTTCATCATCATCCTTATTATTCTTATAAGGTCACTTATTTTAAAAATTTCCTACCTCTCTAAAATTGAAGCATTTAAAGGGTATCTTACCCTTATACTTGCCTAAACATATTTTTAATTTTCTTGTAAACAAAGCAATTAGTTCATCTTCATCAATATCAAATATGTCATCCTCTTTGAGTTTATTACCTTAAAACTTCTTCTTTGGCTTTAGTTTAGTCTTGAATTTTGCTTCCTTATTTGGTTCTGTATCATCTTTTACTCTCATATCATATGTAGTAAAGATGCCATGAAATTTATCCATCTTCAACTGAGTAAGATCATGACTTTTTTTATAATAGACACTTTTGAATTAAACCTAAAATAGAGAAATATTAATACCTTTTGTACTATTTTATTTTATTCAAGCTTCTCTCCAAGACCTTTGATATTTTTCACAATCTTGTCAACTCCCCAAAGAAAGGATATAACCGAATATTCTTCTTTCATATTGAGACTCTCAAATTGTCTTCAATGAGTCAATAACTTTTCCAACATAACCATTGAATTTCCTTCAAAAATTATCTTCAATTTATCCCATATTTTCTTGGTAGATATGCAATGGATTAATTTGGTGAACTCAGACTTTGTAAGACCACAAGTGATGGCACTCATTGCCTTAAAATTGTTTTCAAATAGATTCTTCTCTCCAACACTAGATGGAGAAATATTAGGAGTAACATAACCATCTAAAAAATATTTCCATACATCAAGCCCTAGAGACATAATGTATGTCCTCATCTTAGCCCTCCAAAATGTATAATTGAATCCATTTATCATCTATGATTTCTTAGTATAGAAACCACCTTGCACATTATGACTAGCCATTATACCTTGGATCGCCTTCAAGATGTCAAGACTTTACTAAAGGACCTACTATAATACCAATTATCAGAGGTATAATCCACTAAGATGGGGAGTGAATCAGTGGTGGAAAATAATTTGATTCAATTTTCAAATCCTTCAAACACTTAATAATTCAATATAATCACTCATGAAGCATATAGATAATTCATAACAGTGAACAAGAAGGATAAAGCAAGATCATATACAAAACATAAGATCTACCTGGGAAACCTTATTGGGGAATAAAACCCACTCTCAATCCTGTAAACACATGGAATACTATCCTATAATATGATCACAAACATGAGACTGGTCAAGTTATTCTGACCAAGAACCTTGGTCAAGTCCTTATAACCTAAGGCCTTTAGTGAAGCAATTATTCCATAAGGAAAACCTACCCTTAAGATGATCAAGTCTTTTTGACAACCTATTCTGTCAAGTCCTTCTGAGCAAAGGTCTTTAGTAAAAATCTTATTCCATAAAGAGCACCAACCCCTAAGGATGATCAAGTCCTTTTGACCCTCCTTTAATATGAACACATCCACCTTTGAACTGATGTCTTCTACACCTGATGATGGACCTTTGATAACAGAACCCCCTTTACTTCTTCATACACTCATAATGTATCCAAAGCTACTTTTTGGATTAATTTACACTTTGTTTATCCTCAATCTATAATATCACTATTATATCATCAAAATTATAACCTACAAGTCATACACACAATTATGAATCTTCTTATCTCATCAACTCATCCACTAGGCACACTACCTCTCTTATTTCCTTTTTTGTTTACTCTTACTCTAGTCTCACAAGCCTAGGAACCATCTCCTTTAGTTTCACTATTTATAGACCCTTCATGCTTATCAATTTATTGGTAGGCCATTAGAATTGAATTAAACCTTAAGGATTATTTCACACAAATACATGGATTAATACATTTCTCAAGGTTTCCCATAGCATCTATGGGTCACACTTAGGTAGATACACCTTTCAAATAGGCCTTACTAGCCTTTATAGGTCTCATGGAGACCTATTCACATATTTAACACTTCATTGAGATAATTAAGAACATAAGACCTTATCCAAACACATAGGTCCAATCCACATGACCCATTTAACATCCTCAAATTATTATTGTAGACACCGAAATCGTGTCGACTCCCCTGGTCATCCCCCGTGTTATTCTTCTTCACCTATTTAACCCTTGTCGACCACTTTTCCCACTATCCTTAACCCTGGTAGCTTGTCAAAATGAGCGAAAGACTAAAGTTAGTCTCTGCCCCCATTTTACATCTACCGACCATGGTCTCCACTCGACCGACGTCACCGATGTTGGTCACTTATCGGCCGACGTCGGCGGTCCTGCCAATGTCGGTTCTCCTTAGCACTGTGTTCTCGATCCGAACACAGGAACCGTTATTCTGTTACCCGTTACCCATTCGGTTCCCAATCAGTTTACCGATCAGTTATCGAACCGTTCCTAGCCTTCATCCGTAACCTCTTCATTCGATCAACTAGTTTTCATTCATTCAATAGGACTCTTGCAATCAATCAACTCTTACAATCAATCGACTCCGGAATTCAACCAATCTGCATTCGCTCTCTCCAGCATAGGTATCCTACTTCGGTCATCCGACAGCACAGCGACAACGACAATCACGTCTCCCACTTCATCTTCAAGCGTATAATAGGTAAGTATCTTGCTCTGTGTGTTTGTTTCTCTCTGGTTATTATTTGTTTATTACTACTATCACTCTATTCAAACTACAGACCCGAGACCTTACTCCTTCCCTTTACACTTCTGTCCACCATCCCTGAATACATAACCTATAGCTTTACTTAAACTTCACTCCCAAACCCCAAACAAAACAACAGACCTTCTTCAAACCCCCAAACCCTGTCCAGACTAGACCAGACCCTGTCCCAACTCGACCAGACCCAACCAGACTTGCCAAAACTCTATCCAGAACTGTTGCCCCAACCGACGCCGGTCATTACCCCGATCGACGCCGGCACCTTAACCGACGTCGGTACCTTCCCCTGACTGACGCCGGCATAGAGACCGACATCGGTGACTGTGCAGAATAGTTCACTGAATATCAGGTACGCATTTGTGTTTTCATATTTTTATTTTACTTTCATTCCATCTTTTCATTATTTCCATTTTTGTCAAATATTTTTGTTTTTAACTAGTGGGTTGATATCCTTCTAGGAAGTCTTTCGTACTTTTGGGATCAGGCATTTGTCTCTCTATCTAGCATTTTTTCATGTTTAGTCTATTTTTCTTTGCAGGTGTCATTCCTCCACAGCCAAAGAGGAGAACCTTCCAACGTCTGATTTCGGTGCGCACGACTACAATTAGGTATCTTCTAGCCTTGACCATATCTTCTAGTTTCTCATTTCTTCTTTGAATGTAGAAAGCAAATTTGAATAGAAACATTCTGGCACGCCCGGTGGGACCCTAGGGCCTTCCTTGGGTTCTTTCTTTCTTTCATTCATATAGGTGCATTAGGTTCCTTCTTTTTCGCCTCCTTTTGTCTCTTCTTAAACAACATCATAAGCAGGACTAAAAAGAACTTTTCTTTTCTTTGTTGCACTCTTAGACTAGTCAAAACTCATATTCTTTGACTCTTTCTCCATTTTTCTTCATATGAACAAACATTTTGACTTGGGCATTAAAACACTTTGCATTCATTTCTGTTTGCCTGCATCTCTTAGACCACACATAGTAATTAAACCGCATATTGAATTAATCTAGATCACTTGATGTTACACGACCAAACCACTTGCACAAAACAAATATTTTAACTTACCTGAGACAAGGCCCGACTGGGATTTCATCCCCCAGCAGATACCTTACCCATCCCGGTGATCTTACTTGGATTTCATCACCAAGGAGAAAGCCCACTCCGTTCTCTGGCAGAGCCTAATCTCTAGGGGAAGTATATTTTGGCTAAGCGAAACTAGCTAACCACTGGAATCGTGAAGTGAGGGGAGCTTGCTCCTTAGCACCAGGCCTTGTACAAAACCTAACATAGACTTCTTGAGCACCATAACAAAACCTGAAACCATCCATAGACTGCTTCTTCTAGGACCCGACTCAAAAGCCAATCTTCCTCTACACACATTCTAAGGCATAAGCCACTATAATCCTAATAATCTACTTCTAAGGTTTTAGGATCTGCTTGTGTTCTTCATCTTTTTAGTTCTTATCTGCTTGTTTGAGCTTGTGAGGACATTCTTCCTTGCCTTGAATGGTTCTGACTCATAGGCAAGCCAAGGCTCTAGTCGATCACGCGAGGCATCATCCTCTTCCGTCTACCCTGCCTATAACCAGCCCTATAATGGAGTTCAACTCAGAAACTGAAAGAACTCCTACTAAACCATCTCTGACCCAAACGCCTATTGTCCTAGAAGGGGACCAAGATTTTGCACGATTCTTGGACCTCAACGTAAAAGCCTTACAACACTATCTCGCAAATAGCCGAACGCGAGACCCCTTGGGCAATCCAATTTACGGAATGCCGACCTCTTTTCTCGAGACTGCGGCCATATCAACGGCATCCGTAGTCCAACCCTTAGACACCTAGGCTATTGCCTCAACCAATGACCAACATTTTACCAACCATCCAAGTGTGGCCTCTCCCTCCATCATTGGGCCAACTTCCACCAGGGTTTCAGCCCCCTATCAATCTCAACCCATTCAACCACTTTCTACCCCCTTTCAGAATTTGGTCGTCTCTATCCCGCCTACCCTTGCTCCTATCAACACTAGGGTAGCTACCTATCCATTGGCCCATGTTACCTCTAACCAACCTCCCATGACAACATCAAACCTAGCCATGCCTTCTACCCAACCATCCTTAGTCACCTCTTCTGTCCCTACGACTAGTCATTCGTACGTTGCACCCTTACTGGTACAATCGACTACGTTGTATACCTCTTCCAGCCTCTTTCAAGCACCTTACAATCTAGGAGGCACTCCACTCGCCAATCCATTAGTAGATATCATCAAGATGCTGATGGATAAAATGTCCAACCTAGAGACCTCCATTTTCGGCTCACGCAACACTCTCTCGTACGAACAAATTTGCAACGAGCCCATCCATCCTTCTGTCCCCATCAGACCATATCCCAACCAGTTGGAACTTCCTAAGTTTTCTCATTTTCAAAGCAAGGAAGACCCACAACAACACTTACGGGCATTCAGACATGCCTGTTACCTTATCACCCATGATGATGCGTTGCTCTTATGCACATTTTTCATGTCTCTCTCAGGTGCTACGCTTGACTGGTACAACTCCCTTGCCAGCCATTCCCTCTTCATGTTCACTCAGCTGGCCCAGCTCTTCCTCGATCATTTCTCTATCAATATCACCAAGAAGGTCTCCATCATAGACCTCTATTCTATCTACCAGTTTGAGGATGAATCCATTGCTGATTTTGTCGCTCGGTGGAGGGGCCTTATCAATCAACTCTCATTCTCCTTACCCCAGCCTGAGCTTATTGAACTTTTCTCTCAAGCCTGTGCTAGACATATTTCTTCCACCTTGAGGGTCTAGACCTTCCGCACTTTTGACGAAGCCTTCACGATGGCTCGTAAACTTGAGTTACGTGTCGTCGAGGAGAATAAAGTCAAGTTGCGGAGCAAGAATCCCAACTCCAAAACCAATGACCCCTCTTCTAAGCCTTCCTCGTCTAATCCTAAATCTAAAGCTTTAGCAAATGCTATGGTTGTTAGATCTTCTTCCTCTTCACCTTCAACTAATCAACCTAAACCATCCACATCTATGAGTGCCACTCACCAATTTCAATAGAGATACATACAACGATAGTTTACTCCACTTGGAGAATCATACGCGTCTGTGCTGGAAAAACTCATCAAACAAGGGGCCCTCAATCTCCCTCAGATCCGACCACCACCACAATTTGATCCCTCACGTGCCATCCCTGCGTGGTATAGGGAAAATGACTTCTGCCACTACCACCGTGTTAAAGGTCATGACACGGGAAACTGTAAAACCCTTAAAAATATAATCCAAGACATGCTAGAAAAGGGTGACCTCATCCTCAATAATCACAATGCCCCTCCTAATCATGGTATCGATATCTTCAAACAACCATTCCCCAATCATCCACCAACTCAAAACAATGTCCAGACCTTGATTGACAACTCTCACGAACATAACATTCGAACAATCAATACGGTCTTGCCCTTCATTTCTAACCAACCTCAAGAGGTGGGTTCATCCATCAGTCCATCACATGTGGATGAACCTCTTTCTCCGATTAGTTCTCCGTCAACTTCTCTCATCTTGGAGGATGCCTCGACCTTACCAGCACCGCCGGTTTCACCATCTTCCTTCTTGTTGCCTATGGAGGACCCAACCTTTCCTACTCCTCGACCGCAAGTGGAGGGCACTATCATCCCTGCCCTTTACCCACTTGAGGAGCTTCATTCTCTAGTTTCTTCTCCACCTAGGGAAGAACCTATCTCTCCTTCGTCTCCAACCAAGGACAAACCTATCACAACTTCATCATGCTATGGGCCTGAGACTACTACACCCATCTCACCTTCAGTCCCACAACCGTCAACATCTTCTCAAGAACTCAAACCTCATCCTGCATCTTCTCAGCCATTTTCTCGACTAGTGGAGAGACTCAAACTTCTCCCTTCTAGGAAAGTGGAGCATCAGGGATTGTGCGACCGTCTCACAGCTCTTCAACAAGCCCGTGCCCTCTCATCTCCTGCTGCTAATCCTCCCATGGTAGAACCTCCCAAGACTATCAACAAAAATCAGATTTCCACCTCTAGACCGTCTACATCTCCATCAACCTCATCAAAACCAAAACCCTCATCTACCTCGTCTAAACCAATCAAGTCACTTGGCGTTCACCCCGTCTCCAACCTCACTCATCTGAAAGTGAAGGTGGACTTAAACCAAAATTCAACCAATAGTAGTCTTCAACCCAAATCACAGAAGACTGCCAAACCACAAAGGTGAATGCCTCCTCTTCTGTCACCATTGCCCTCCATTTTGGGCCCCCATCCTTCAACCCTAACCAGAGTCCTTCCCACTTCGACCTCTAATTAAAACCGGTTGCCTCCTTTGCTTCCTTTGCCTACCGCTAGCCTACCCTCTCCCAAAAGGGTGGTACCTCTCATGAAGAATGTACTACCTCTGCCTATCATCGCACCATTAACCTAGAAGGTGGTACGAAAGCCTCCTCCAACTTTGCCCAAGCAAAAGTCACCGGCATCGCATACATCAATGAGCACGGACCCTTTAGTGGCCTCATACTCTTTGATCTTATAACGACTTTTGCAAACTTCCATCATAACTCTTCCACCCATCAAGCCCTTCCAACCTCTCGAATCTAAACCCTCCTGGTTCGACGACACGAAGATTTGTTTATATCATCATACACCAGGACACGATACCGAGACTTGCTATGCCCTCAAGGCTGTCATTTACCGCTATTTGGAGAAAGACACTCTTCTCTTTGAGGACACTTTCGACTGACCCCTAACTCCTTCTCGTAACCCTTTAACCTCAGCAAACCCATCAACATCTCATCAACTGGTTACAACCTCTTTATCACCTTCACCTCCCATCTTTGAAATCAATGCCATCCACATCACCACTAGGTCATAAAAGGACAAGGCAAAATAAAAAGCCACCATTCCTTGGACCTACCCTTTTGTCAATCCACCTCAACCGCCTAAGCCTAAGATTTCTATCCTTGGCACACCTCAACCCTCCTCTTCTTCTTCTTCTTCCAGACCAATCCACGACTCCATGTTGAAATAGCTTCACCAGACGCCTGTGAAGATGTCCCTCTATGACCTCATCCAAACCTTGCCCCAGCATCATCAGGACCTCATCCAAGTCTTGTAGGTAGCAGAGGTCTAACCTGAGGACCCCCAACCACTTGCTGCCCTTGTCCACTCCTTAGCCCCTGTTGCCTCCATCACATTCAATGATTTTAAGATTCAAACATCCAACATGAAAGATCAGGATGCCACCCTCTTTATCACTACCTATATCGATCAGACACACATTAAACGCGTTATGATCAACGGAGGTGCCAACATCAACATCATCTCCACCCATGCCTTTGATCAGTTGGCTCTTCCCAAGAATTGCATCTCCAAAACTGACGCAATCTTGCACTCTTTTAATGACACTACTGCCACGACCATTGGCACAGTCGTCCTTCATATTTGCGTTGGTCCATGCACAGTCTTGGAGCTCTTCTACATCATCGAAGGAGAGTTTCAATACAACATCTTACTAGGCCAACCCTGGATCCGTGCCATGGCCTGTGTCCCCTCCACCCTGCACCGTTGTGTGAAATTTGAGCATGACGGGCAAGTCCACACCATTCCCACTGACCCTTCACCCTTTAAAACTTACAACACCACCTACCGTCCAAATGACGTCCTCATCCCTATCAAGCCATCAACCTCGGCACCACCTCCATCTGCGGAAGCTTCGACCAGTTCGCAACAGGCGGTCGCCCTTACACCTCCCCTTCAAGCGATGACCACAGATCCAATGGAAGACGTCTTCCAAAGACTTTCATTGGGAGAGTATCGCTTGTTGACTTTAGACATGTTCCAAACTCCACAAGAGTATGGACGCCTTCATCATAGCCCCAGCTACGACCATCGGATCGGGATGATCATACCTTATGGTCCTCCTCACCTCCGCACCAACCTCATCTATGGGGGGCTTAATCAAGCTCCTACTGATGGTAATCCTCTTTCTTCACCCCAACCTTTCACATCAGACTTCTCATTTCTTGGCAACCCCACCTTTACACACACTTACCTTTACAGGTGTGCATGGAAGGTTTTTGGTTTTGAACGCTATGAGCAGGGCTCCCATCAGCCTATCCAACCGCTCAATGATGATGATGCCAAGAAACGGTATGGCCTAGGATATCACGACCCCACTCAAGACCCTATAGACTTTTGTCTCGAACCAATCATTGACCAATCTCCTCCACACTCGCCTGTTCCGCCCCCTTCACCTACGGAGTCGGTGGTTTCCATTCCTCCTAGTTTTTTTTTGCATAAACACCATCCACCTGGAACCCTTGACTTATCAGCTCAATGGGGTGTCCAAGTCTCTCCCTCTCATTTTTCCTAGCATGATCGAAGATGAGTCGGCAACCATTCACACTGTTCACTGCGTTGATGACAATGCCATTCTTTTTTACATGGGTGCTACCGATTCTTTCATCCAGTGCTCCCTCCCTTCTAAAACCCAGGTTATGTTAAATGAATCAACCATTGACATCAACCTTCCTTCTTCTGATGTTCCTTATGTCTTAAAGATTGGACAATCTTTAGACGCTCAGGAGCAGCTTGACTATACCCAGTTCCTCTCCGACCATAGCAAGGCCTTTGTCTGGACTTACAGTGATATGCCTAGCACCGACCCCACCATCGTTACCCATAACATTGTCACCAAACCAGAGGCTAAGCTTGTCAGGCAAAAGCTTTGAAAGATGCATCCTCGTGTTTCCCTCCTTGTCAAAGAGGAGCTTCAACGTCTCCTTTCTGTCTCCTTCATCCAACCCATCGATTATCCACAGTGGGTCTCTAACATTGTCCCAATCACCAAGGCAACTGGGGGGATTCGGATCTGCATAGACTATCGTGACCTTAACCTAGCCTATCCTAAAGATGACTTTCCTCTTCCTAACATTGACTAGCTTGTTGATCTCACGGCCGGCCATGAGATGCTATCTCTTATGGACAGGTTTTTAGGATATAATCAAATCCTGATTGCTCTAGAAGATCAGCACAAGAACACTTTCATTACCCCATGGGGGACTTTATGCTATCGAGTCATGCCTTTTGGCTTGAAAAATGCAGGTGCCACTTATCAACATGCCATGACCTACATTTTCCACGATCTCCTTCACAAAATCATGGAGGACTATGTGGATGACTTTCTCGGCAAGTACAAGCTTTGCCGTGACCATCTGACCATTCTCAAAATCATCTTCTCTCATCTTCTTCAGTACAATGTTTGTCTTAACCCCAAGAAATGTGTCTTTGGGGTCCTCTCTGGCAAGCTTCTTGGCTTCATCATTTCTTTTCGTGGCATCGAGATAGATCCCGTCAAGATTCACGCTATCCTCGAAATGCTACCCCCGACCAATCTCAAGCAGCTTCGTAGTTTACAAGGCAAGCTCCAATCCATTCGTCATTTCATCTCGCAGCTTTCTAACCATTGCCAACCTTTTCATCATCTCCTTAAGAAAGATGTCTCCTTTACATGGGATAAGGACTATCAAGAGGCTTTTGAAGCCCTAAAATTCTATCTGGTCTCTCCACCAGTCCTCATTCCACCTAAAGATGACCAACCCTTCTACCTTTATATCTCAGCCACTCATCATTCGTTAGGTGCCATGATCGTGCACCGAGACGAGCATCACCGTGAACAAGCGGTCTATTATACCAGCTGAACACTGGTCGACTATGAAACTTGGTATACCCATATCGAGAAACTCTGTTTGGCATTAGTCTTTATTGCTACCAAGCTTTGCCACTATCTTCTTAATCACAAGACCTTTGTCATCACCCATGCCAAACCTCTCAAATATATGCACTCCAAGCCATATCAGAATCAATGTATGGCTTGGTGGCTCATGCTGCTTGTTGAGTTCGACCTCAAATTCATCCAGAAGAAATCTATCAAGGGGAAAACCATCGCTAATCAACTAGTAGATTCCCCTCTTCTCGACAATCAACCTTCGCAGTGTGAGTTTCTTGATGAATCTATCACTGTGCTTTCCTCCTCCGACACCATCTATCAGATGACTATGTTCTTTGACAGCTCCAAATGTTAACTAGGTGGGGGTGCTGGGGTCATTCTCATCCCACTCGAAGGGGAGCCCATGCCTCTGTCTTTTAAACTCAACTTAGATTGTACCAATAATATGGCCGAATACGAGGCCTTAATTTTGGGACTTCAGACCGCCCTCTCTCTCAGCATCAAGTCCATCAACATCTTCGACGACTCACAGCTTGTCGTCAATCAGGTCAACGGTTCATACCTCTGTAAAAATGAAATTTTGCAAAGGTATAAAAACCGTGCTGACATTCTGCTTGCATCTTTCGACCATTACCTCCTACAGACTATTCCTCGATCCATGAATAAGTTTGCTAACACCATGGCTTCTCTTGCTTTGCATATCCCATCTTCCTCATCTGCATCTAGACTTTTTGTCACAGTGCGTCATGTGTCGTTGCCTTCATATATTTCTTCTCACATTCATCATGTCAACACTATAGACCCTAGCCCATGAGATGTTTGGTATAAGCAACTTGTGGACTTCTTATCTTTCTCTGTCATTCCTCCCAACCTCTCTAGTAATGCACGATGAGCTTTTATCAAGCGTACCGCTTGCTATACCATGCTAGGGGGTCTTCTCTATAAGCGAGGCTTCGACGGCCTCCTTCTTCACTGTCTCACCTCCACTAAAGCATCTCAAGCCATTCAGCAAGTCCACGATGGGATTTGTGGTAGACATTTAAGTGGGAATTCGGTTGCCAAGCGCATCCTTCGTCTGGGCTATTATTGGCCTACCCTTCATCAAGACTGTAGCAATTATGTTCGGCATTGCATCAAGTGTCAGCAGCACTCTAATTTGCTTCATCTTCCTAGTCATGCCTTACAAATCACTCAAGATTTCTGGCCTTTTTCTCAGTGGGGTTTAGATCTCATCGGTGAGATTAACCCCCATTCGTCTCTTCGTCATCAATCCATCATCACAGCCACTGAATATTTCACCAAGTGGGTGGAAGCCATTCCTCTCATCTCCATAAAAGCCAACAAGATTGTCAACTTCATCATCACCCATATCATCTGTCGTTTCAATGTCCCTCATAAAATCATCACCGATAATGGCAAGTCCTTCAAAAACAAGACTGTCTAAAAGCTATGTGACTCATTCGGCATCAAGCTCAGTTTCTCTTCACCTTACTACCCACAAGCAAATGGGCAAGCTAAGGCTTCCAACAAAATTCTCACCAAAATTCTCATGAAGGTAGTCAGTGACACAAGCAGGGATTGGCACATTCACATTCCCTTCGCTTTGTGGGCCTACCGCACTAGCATCCGAACCTCTACGGGTGCTACCCCTTTTTCTCTCATGTACGGAATAGAGGCTGTCCTATCTCTTGAAGTACAGATCTCGTCTCTCTGCATTTCTCTACATGATATCCTTTCCAATGATGACTTTCATCAAGATCGCTTAGCTCAACTTGAGTTACTTGACGAATGCCATCTTGCTGCCCTTAATCATCTCCATGTCTATCAACATCGCATCAAGCACGCCTACGACAAAAATCTGTGAGAATGAGATTTCAACATCGGAGACCTCATCCTCAAAGAGAATCAACACGTGACCAATATGGAGCAAAGTAAACGAGGCAATTTTGATCCTAATTGGCTCAGACCTTTTATTATCATGCACAAGTATGGATCAGGGACTTATTGTCTATCTTCTCTTGATGGATGACCAGAACCTGAACCTCTTAATGCGTTGCATCTGTGACCATTCTACTGCTAGTCGAGTACTCGTCCACTTGACACTTAACTTGAGCTCGTCCCTTGAGCAATCCCTGTCCTCTTAGTCCTAATTCCTTTCAACCTTATTCCTCTTAACAATTCCTATAACCCTTTTATGCTGTATGGATGCTTTGTCCTCATAAAAGGGAGCCCTTGACCTTCTATAATATTGTCCATGACTCACATTTCTATAAAAAGAAATCAAGATGTCACAATATCCATGGTCACTATATCAATATCAAATCAAAAGGCAGACTGCTCCCTCAAAGGACAGTTGTATTATCATTACTATAATTAATAGACTGCTCCCTCGAAGGACAACTATTCAAAAGCCCTTATATTAAACAAAAATCTAGACCACTCCCTCGAAGGATGGCTATGACTAATCTGGCAATAAACGACACTATTTTAGAAGCTTCTCGCACTGATCAACTTCATAACTGACCACCAAGCAAATGACATCTCTATGCAGACTTCTCGCATTGATCAGTCTGCACCTAAAAAAAAAAATGAGTCATGGACTTGACTTGTAGCTGTCTCAGGGTCTCCTATAAAAAGGGGCAAAGTTATCTTTGCTCTTAAAAAGGGTTACCCTTTTTCCTCCTCCTATCACCTGCTCAAGGGACTTCGAGCTCACTTTAATGTCAAAGTGATTTGATTACCGCTCTAACATAACTATGGTCAACAATGTCACGCATGAATGGGGCTCTTGATTCTACTAACCCCTATCTATACTGTCTTTCTGGTCCTTGTCAATGAATGAGCAATATGCTTTTCACTTCTTCTGCACTTTGGTCACATTCACCTTCATCACTTGTCAATCAAATCAACTCAACTCTCTTTTCAGACCACTCCCATAGCCTATTCACCCTAGTTTCTATGGACACCAATACCCATGGAAACTATTGACCAGCCACAATTTATGTTAAGCATAAACCAATACTTGCTGAAGCATAAATAGACCTCATTTCATTTTTAGCATACATCCATCAGGAATATGGAAAATTTCTAGGGATGAAAGACCCCTCACCCAATGTTGCAGAATACACCATCACACAATATGGAAAAGGCTTCAACATCATCTCTTCCCCTCATCATTTCATCCTAACCAAAACCAATCTATCGACCATTTTGACCACCTGTCTACTACTCGGACCCTTTGTCTGAACTACATTGGTCTGAGGCCCTATAACTAGGGCTATGTAGGCAGCACTCAGATGACACGACTGTCTTCCAGGGTTAGCTCGACCACCCTCGTTTGTTCATCTCTCTGATGGACAAACCTTCTTTCCTCATTTTGACCATGACCTTGCCCTCGACCATGACTAATTCCATCCCTTTGACCCTTCCTCCCTTCTAGGGAGAACTACATTGGCCTGAGGCCCTTCCACAGGGGCTATGTAAGCAGCACTCAGATGATATGACATCATCTGGGGTTAGCTCAGCCACATCCTTTTGTCCATTCCTCCCCTTAACCAACAACCATTGGAGATCATGCCTATCTCCTTCGACCTCGACTACTTCTAAGACAATGTTGCCTTGGTTGTTTTTGCATGTATGCTACCTCATGACTGGTTAGCAGAATTGTGCGTAGACCTTTTTGGACCCTCACAAGTATAGGATCGCAAGCCGGCTGATCCGCACTACTTGTGACTTTTTCATGTTTCTAAGAGCACTTCCTGAGCCTGGGATACCTAGAACGTGACGACCCATTGGAGCTTCAGCTTAGATTGAATAACCTGATCAGTAGACGACTAAATGCTGGGGCCCAGTTATTTCCATTTTGGCACTCCTCGACCCTTGACCTGTGACACTTTGACCTAACCATCTTGTGCAGTGGTATGTGCACAATCACACCTTTTACAGCATTCACCCTCACCCCTTTTTCATCCACTCTTTGTCAAATTAGCACCCAATTCCCAGTTTCCTTCCCTCAATTCCTGCTTTGAGGGGGAATACCTTATCCATAATCAGGGCAATCCGCTTCCTATTTTTGTCTTGCAGTTCATTCGAATAACCAACAAGATGAAATCTACCTTATCCACACCTGGGGCAATCACTCCTATTTTTATCTTGCAGTTCATCCAGAACAACCAACAAGACAAAAAGGGGCAAATGTAGACACCGAAATCGTGTCGACTCCCCTGGTCATCCCCTGTGTTATTCTTCTTCGCCTATTTAACCCCTGTCGACCACTTTTCCCACTAGCCTTAACCCTGGTAGCTTGTCAAAATGAGCAAAAGACTAAAGTTAGTCTCTGCCCCCATTTTACATCTACCGACCATGGTCTCCACCCGACTGACGTCACCGATGTCGATCACTTATCAGCCGACATCGGCGGTCCTGCCGACGTCGGTTCTCCTTAGCACTGCATTCTTGATCCGAACACAGGAACCGTTATTCCATTACCCATTACCCATTCGGTTCCCTATCGGTTTCTCGATTGGTTATCGAACCGTTCTTGGCCTTCATCCGTAACCTCTTCATTTGATCAACTAGTTTTCATTCATTCAATAAGACTCTTGCAATCAATCAACTCTTGCGATCAATTGACTCTGACATTCAACCAATCTGCATTCACTCTCTCCAGCACAGGTATCCTACTTCGGTCATCTGGTAGCACAGTGACAACGACAATCATGTCTCCCACTTCATCTTCAAGTGTATAACAGGTAATTATCTTGCTCTGTGTGTTTGTTTCTCTCTGGTTATTATTTGTTTATTACTACTATCACTCTATTCGGACTACAAACCCGAGACCTTACTCCTTCCCTTTACACTTCTTTCCACCATCCCTGAATACACAACCTATAGCTTTACTTAAACTTCACTCCCGAACCCCAAACAAAACAATAGACCTTCTTCAAACCCCCAGACCCTATCCAGACTAGACCAGACCCTGTCCCGACTCGACCAGACCCAACCAAACTCGCCAAAACTCTGTCCAAAATTGTTGCCCCGACCGACACCGGTCATTACCCCGACCGACGCCGGCACCTTAACCGACGCTAGCACCTTCCCCTGACCGACGCCGGCACAGAGATTGACATCAGCGACTGTGCAAAAAAGTTCACTGAATATCAGGTACGCATTTGTGTTTTCATCTTTTTATTTTACTTTCATTCTTTCTTTTCATTATTTCCATTTCTGTCAAATATTTCTATTTTTAACTAGTGGGTTGATATCCTTCTAGGAAGTCTTTCATACTTTTGGGATCAGGCGTTTGCTTGACAGCCCACTGTCTCTCTATCTAACGTTTTTCATGTTTAGTCTATTTTTCTTTGCAGGTGTCATTCCTCCACAGCCAAAGAGGAGAACCTTCCAACGTCTGATTTCGGTGCACACAACTACAATTAGGTATCTTCTAGCCTTGACCATATCTTCTAGTTTCTGATTTCTTCTTTGAATGTAGAAAGCAAATTTGAATAGAAACAATTATATTCAATATTTATCACCTCTATGTATGCATAATCTACTCAAACATTAGCCTTGTACACAATAACATCATGAATGAACACATAGTCAACTCTTTAGCCTTTGGTCATACTAAATATGAGTTGGTAAAGCATATATAATATATAAAGACCACTCTTATGGAGTATAAAATAATCTTCAATAGATAATTAATCAAGAAACATCCAAACAACATCAAAAGAAGATGAATTATCCTTCTTAGGTTACTTACAGAACATAATTAAATACATAGACAACTTTGGAGCTCAATAAATTTGATTTCAAAAACATTTAAACCTTATAAATAGGTTTTATAGATGTTCTATTGAGTCTTATTTGACTTTTATTTTCACTCCATCAATAAATTCATCCTAGATCAAAAGTTATAAGTAAAATATAGAGCTCTTGTTTTTCCCTTTGTAAATTCAAATGCCAACAGTCACTATTAAACCTCGACCACTTTGATGTCATCTCGTGTCGTCAATTATATTATCCAAACATTCTCCATTGATCTTATTTTAATGAGATCAAAATTTAACTATGTTAAATATTGAATAGGTTGACCACTTTGACTTACTATGCTTTGTTGATCTCAAATGCACGATAAAATACAAACCATTAAATCCTTATCTTTTATCTTTGATCAGTGTTAAACCTCAAACACTTCCTAACATTTCATTGATTCCTAAAATCTTGGAAAAAATTCACATCTTCAATCTCTTAAATTTTTTCTCAAACACTACCTTGTGCAAAATTGATCAAGTACGGGGACTATTGCAATCTGTCTGAGTGACCAACTTTGAACCTCAATAACTTCTTCTAAGCTTAGATGCATGATATGAAATTTGGACCATATGATCACATTTTAAAAGAGAATCCAACCATATATCAAAATAATATTGAAAATTTCACATGAGTGAGATATATCACTATTAAAATTCCTTCTCAAAATTTTCTACCACAGAGACAACTATGTCAACAACTGCTCGGGAGGCCAACTTTGCACATACATAAGTTTTATTATGCTTACTCGCATGACCTAAAATTTATAAAATCATATCTTATCACATAGTGTATTCCATCTATATATCAATATAATATTCAAACTTACACATGTGATAAATAGTACATTAATAAAATACTTACTTGGCTCTATTTGAACTTATAAAACACTATCAAAATGCCTAGGAGCCCAAATTTACACATGCATATATTTTATCACACTAAATTGTATAACCTAAAATTTTGTGGATATAAACTAGGAACAAAACTAAATAAAACTATGTGACAATTTTCACTTGAAACCTCCATGCATGCTAAATATTATTACATCAATATGCTTACTTGGCTCTACTTGAACCCCTTTGTAAATTTGGCTAAGTATAGGAACTTAGTGAATTTTATCTAAGAAGCCAACTTTTCACGCATATATATTTGAATTTGATTCATCACATGACTTGAAACTTAGACCATATAAAATTAGGACTGATGTGAACAAAACCATATTACCAAATCCCATTGACTCATCCACATGTGTGAATTCTAACATCATCAATTTTCTCACTTAGATTTCTTTGCCATTGGACCAAAATGTCTAGATAAA
The DNA here is from genome assembly GCA_037957365.1 of Torreya grandis. Classification (NCBI taxonomy): domain Eukaryota; kingdom Viridiplantae; phylum Streptophyta; class Pinopsida; order Cupressales; family Taxaceae; genus Torreya; species Torreya grandis. The sequence continues at coordinate 240,002 of JARHVA010003275.1, read as the reverse complement.
AATTATGAAATACTAGATTAATTCCATAGGTTCACAAAAGTATTCAAATAATATAATACCTCTTCTAGGACCTCTTTCAAATACTCAAATAACCATACATATCCCTAAGTATCCCTAACCATGTCAAAATTGAAGATCAACCAAGCCAACTTCAAGCATACTAGGACAAGCACATTGCACACTTTGTCATTATCACCTAGACTATCAAGGCACTTCATCCACTAACTTGGACACCTATATGACATCACCATGACATCATTGAAAATTATCCAATAAATAATAGGTAAGTGATCATGTTTTATGTCTAAACAAGCATCTCAAAACATGACATATGCCTTTCAAATAGTGCACACCTACAACTCTTGCTCATTTAGGTGACTACATCACCTTTCACTAGCACCTTTAGACTATATCTTTAGTATAGGACTATAGAATAATTTATAGGAGGATTTAAGATTATTTTTTTATCTAAGAGTGTGTAACACACTTCACATTTTCCTCTTAAATGATCTAAAATTATTCATCTAGCTTTGTACCTTGGATTCAACATTAAATCTTGCAATAAATAGGGTTTTGGTCCATCCATAAAGGTATCCATACAAAATAAAACCATGATAAGGACATTATTATAGTTAATAATGTGTTTAAACTATATCCAATACCAATTCAATGAATTTTAGTGCTAATTTCTCATTATCCTTCCCATCAGGCTTTTATTAGGGTTTTAGAGATGTTTAGGGAGGTTTAGAGTCTTAAAAATAGTTCATAAAGTTTAGGCCTTCAACATATGAAATAATTATAATATACAAGGCCCTTTAACCTTCCCTATGTGCTCATAAATCCATGCAAATCCTTCATATAATTATGACCATAAGAAGGTGCTCCTCAGGTGACCATTCTCTATTATGTGCACTCTTAAGGCAATTTCAGGCCAAAATGGCCAATTCTAATCTCTCCTCTATAAAAAAATTATTTTTTCACGTGTGAAACTCCTTTATTTACCCTTTCTTAACCTTTGACTTCAGTCTCCATGTAGTAATGCTTTGAGAAGGGTGTTAGGCCAATAGACCTAATGCCAATATTTCTATGTTTTACCCTCAATGTGAGTTATCTAAGCACTTGAAAAACTTTTATATTATCTAAAATACACATTATGTCCCTTGGATCATTTATATTGTCTTGATTAATACACTTACTTCTTCCTTCACAATGTACTCAATCAACTAACTAGATATTTAGGCATGGTTGTAGATGACCATCAGATGAGCTAGTTTGAAGACTATAATTCTACCTTTATACCTCTCATGATAAATTTAAGGTAATATTAACATGTATACTTAAGGCTAAACATATCTCTAACATACTTCCTCAGGTGTTACCTAGTCTAATTCCAAGAGAAGCCTTCAAAATTGCACTCTCTAGGCCTATAGTAGTCCTCTCTAAGCCTAGTCCTTTTAATAGTTAGCTCACACATGTGAATCAAAGGTTCAAATCAGTGCTTGAAAGACCTATGAATATCATAATGGTCATTAGCCATCTTAATAAGTTCATTTGGCTCACTATTCCTCCCATCAAGTCATTAGGATTGGTTTAGGTAGGTTCAGATATGCATGATCTCTTACAAATTTTTCATAGCCATAAGGTACTAAAATAAAAAAATAATATGAATAAAATCAAGTATACAACCCTCGTTAACTTTCCCAAGTATCTGAGATTCCCATGCACTAGCTCCCTGGTATTCCATTGTGAAGAAAGTGCCTCTTAGGCTCAAAACCCTATAACTATGAGGTGAGGGAGAGGAAAATGGTACAAAAGAGAAAAAATATGTTTGGTTTTGACTTATAACAAATCCTATGTTCCTATTATAACCCAAATAACCTATTTCCATGTTATTATTTTCCATGTATTTTCCATAGATTCTATGCAACCACATTAGCTCATGTTTAGGGTTTATGAGCCATTAGGCTAGTTTGACCCTATAGGTCTATAAATTGATCTTTATTTTATCTTCATGAGTCCTAAAACTTCATGATCCCTTATTTAATGTTGGTACTCATGCTCTGAAATCTTATATTATATAAATCACTCTCTAAACATGTAATTATCCTCCAATTTACATACATAGGCTTGTAACCTCTTGTTTATGCCTGATAGGCCTAATTAACTTGTTAAGGCATTATCTTATCTCAAATGACCAAACCATACAATGAATGAATTTATAACCTTTATAAAACAATCTAGAGACCTTTTTTTTACTCTTTCACCTCAACCCTATGCATGACACCTCACAGTTTCACTCTCCTGCTCACGACCCTTCCTAAAAGTGGAAGTTCATGTGTTTTCTAATTGTGTGAGAGGTCTCTTCCTCTGTTATCACATTTAAGCCCCATTTATCATGGATAAAATATTTCACAAGATCTTCTTACTTATATATACTTATGATTTTCTTTCCCAATCCATATTTCACTCAGTGATTGTGTCTTCTCATACTAACCTATAAGAGGTAGTTTGTGATCTTGACTATGTGTAAGAAGTTAAGTCTCCTCTTAATGAAAACTCTCTTATCACTTAGAAAATATCTCATCCCTACTATGAAGTTTTAAACTCTATTGAAACTCATAAAATTTCAAGTCACCCTTAAATTTACTTGTTATAGGCTTAATTTACACCCTTAGAGATGGTTGTTTAGGATCTCTCTAACTAAGCTACACAATGGAAACAACCCAAGGCTATGGCTATCCTATAATGGGGTTGAACCTTTGGAGAAGGATGACTTATTCTTGATGGATTACCTAAACTGATTCTACGACTAGGAAAAGGGTTAAAAGGGTGGAATATGGATCTTAAGAAAGATAATAAGGTGATGCACCAAATTTAAATGAGAACTCACATAAGCTTGAATCCACACTAAATTAGCATAAGATAATACTATCTCACACAATATCACAATATAGCTAATTGCATAAGTATTTCAACAACTAGGTTTAGGAAACATTGAATGAAATAAAGAGGATTTATAAGACTCAAACTAATCTTACATTAATGGAAAAAAAAATTGAGTTCAGACCTACAAATTATCTTGACAACACCTTAAAATGGGAAAGTAGAAGGACAATCACCAAGAAATAATCTCCTTCACAAGATCACCATGCACAAGCTTACTAAAACACTAATCAAAGTCAAGAGATAGGTAAAAATCATCTCATTTCATCAAGAGGTAGTTCTTATAAATTTTGACAAGGTTTAGCCTAGTCAAATGAGAGTATCTTTGATTCTCAAAAGTATTTAACTAATATCTAAAATTTTAGAAACCTTTACAAAAGTGAAAGAATGCGAGATATATGGGAGAGGGGAAGAGAGAGAGGGGGAGCACGTAATCAAAGGTCCATAAATGAGATTCCACTATTATTTAGTGAATACTCAACCATATTTTGTCCAATCAAGATTAATCCATCATAAAAAAAATTAACTTTTATTTATTCCAATACCTCCAAATCCTCTCATTGGTTGAGAAACATACTATAAGATAAGATATTTTTGAGGGTGATGAGTCATTATCCTACTATTAATAAAAACCCTTAGAGACCCTAAAAATATATTAAATGTTTCAACTACTTTATCCAACCACTATATCTCCATCTTGGGATTCTATGCCATCTTCCACCTAACTTGCTTATGAAGATAAAATCCTAATATCTTGAACCTGATACATCCATAAATATATCTACCTTGAGCAGCTATAGGTACCTAGTTGTTAATATAATTACTATTTTATAAGACAAGAAACTTATTCATTAATCACATATCTACCCCTATTTCAATATATGGGCATAGGTCAAACTATAGATTGAAAACCAATCCATTTATTGGTTTTCCTATAGTTATCATGTCAATGAAAACCTATATTCTATGTAGATTCATTCTGTTGGGTTTAAAAAAATTTATTTTTCCTCTAGAACTTGTGGGATCCAAGAGGTCACTACACATAAGGATTTTCCTTCTAAAAGAGTAATGAACATAGCCATGAAATAATCCTACAACTTTTAGATAATGGGTCAACATGTTCTAAATCATTAACCAGAGGTCCTGTTGGAGCTTTAATGATGATGGAGATTCATCATTAACAATCCTAACTATATGACTACATCCCATTCTAAATAGTGCTTAACTAAACTCTAATGGTGGCATAGCCATTTCAAATACTTGCTTTGGTTTGACTTGGACCATATTTATTCTCCATTTGAAGTTTTCTGGTTTTGAATTTTAATATCATCCTTTGATCTTGATCTAGGCTTCTCATTTTGCCATTTTTTAGCTCCTCATTCATTCCATGGGACCTGAAGCTAGTCTCATCTAGTTCCTACATTTGTGACACAAGGTAGCCTCATGTTCATCTTCATGAACATTGACTCTTTGACCTTACATGTATTGTCAACCTTATTTTGTATTGTTTAAACACATACCATTGATTTACTTAGTAGTTATCATGATCATGACAATTGGTAGATCCTTATTCATTCTCAAGATTTGCTAACTTATTGAATTCTCACTCACCATTAATCTAATTTTGTATGATTAAATGCACTCCATGGATTTACTTGAACCCACTAACTTCATTGATCACTTTTGTACCATTATATTTCAACTTGAGTTCTTAAGATATTGCCATTTTTTAACTCCACATTCATCCTCAGGAACATTTGAATCTAAATGATTACTTACCAAAAATTTAACTTGACATCTCCATGCATGTCTCATTATGCTAGTTCAACTCTAAAGACTTGTATCCTGAGATAGAGAAATCGTAAAGATACCAAATTTATATAAAATGTTCAAGGCATGAAAAACATCATGTCCATATAATACTTTGACCCTGATTGATTTCCCAAGTACATTTATCAAATGTGTAACTAGACTAACCTGTTCATTTCTACATGATATTTTGATATGGTCTAGCTCTTCTAGGATTATGTTTGAATTGTTATTCAACCTTTCAAATATATGATGAACTTATAAGACTTCATACAACCTACTTCATGCCCCTGAATGTTGTGATCAACATGGTAACCTACTATAATCTTCTCCCTTACAATTCTAAACCTATTTCTAGACTTAATTCCTAAAGATTAACAAATTGCACTTTAAGATATCTTGAATTGTTTCAAAATATTTGAATGTAATATGTGATATTCTCCTTTTAATATTTAATCATTATGTTAATATGAACCATGCTCAACGAATCTATCTAGGTAAAGTCTTTGTATATAGGCCAAAAGTGGATAATAGTTTTGGTGGCATCCTAGGATTGCATGCCTACTATGGAAGAGAGTAGTAGCCTTAAATTTATACATTGAGAATATGGATTCAAATCCCTCTCTTTTATTTGATATGACATTGAAAATAAGGATGACAACCTCTAGATAACAATAAGAATAACATGAAAAACAACAAATGCAAGTGCACATAAGCAATTAGAGAGAATAAAACATAACTGAACTACTAAAAAAATGTACACACATGTACTTGGATGAAATAAGAGCATCTAACCTATCCTACACTAACCAATCAAAAATGGCATTTACATAAAGTCATTGACTAGTTGTTCAAAATAACTACCCTTTCTTACTAATTTAATATGCTTTACATGCTGGAGGAAGCCAACCAAATATGGAAAAGGAGAGGATATTTAATATATTGGAAATACACTTCTCCAAGAATAAGAATAAAAATAAACTTACCTACCCAATCTGATTGGCTGGATATACAAGTATCTTGGAGTGGATAAGCAAGCTGATCTTTCTCTTTTTGATGCTTAACCTTGTGCTCTAAATTAAACATAACTTATGATGGCTCCTCTTTGTCATCTTCCAACTAGGATAGGTGGTTAATAATACATACTCTTATTAATAAAAACACTAATATACATTGTTTTGTTTCATCATTATGCTCTTTAGGCACAATCAGATCATAGCCTCCTTGGAGAGGAACGTAGCCTGCTCCAAAGATTTGAAATAAGTAATCCAACTCCTTTTCAATTTTTGGTGTTTGAAATATGATCTTGAGTTGATTATGAACTTCTTCTTGAAGCACATGATCATATTAAAATATTTTTTCACCCTCAAAGTTCTCCTCTATTACATAAAATGGTAGCTTATCAAATTGTGTCACTTAAGCACTCAAGATGTCTTCTTCATCAACCTCACTCAAGATTTAATCTTGTTCTTCAATTGTAAATGAGGGTTTATTTGACCATACAATGTTTAAAAATTTACATGTGTCTTTCTCAAAGTATGATTCATGATCCTATAACTCTAACATATTAGGGATACCTTCATTTGACAACTCATCCTGAAGTGAACCAACCACTGGTCTCTGGCTCTGATTCTTCTTTTCATTTATGCAGAATACACAATCAATAGTCCATTCAAGGTCTTCCCTCTATTTATATCGAGTATTATCTTCTTCAGGATTGTCTATGATTTCAATCCCGTCTTCTATCTTATGTAAAACATGTTCTTTCTCCAAGAGGGAGATGATGGGAGGGTGAAAAAGTTTGCCTTATTTGTAACTTAATAGAGTGTCCTTCCAACTAGGGGATTTGAAGGATTTTTAAGGTGGTTCTTGAGGGAGGGATAAAAATTCATGAAACTCTTGTAGGGAAAGCTAATTGAGCTAAGTTAACACCTCTCTTTCTTGAACTAGTTCTTGGACTACCTCAACTAGCACTTCCTCTTTCTTCTTGATGCCTTTCTGAATTGATTTTCATGAGGAAAATGTGTAAGAAACAACCACCTTCTCTTGATTTTAACTCTCTTCCTCTTTCCTCATATTTATATATAATTATTTGATTTACCTATCTATATTCTCTTGTAATGTCTGTCTTTAAGGTGGTTATGGGCTTCATAAAGATAAGGAGCATAAAATGGCTCATATGAGATACAAGAGAATTATTGAGGAAGATAAGTGGAATCTTGGATCTCAATAATAGGCTACTCAACAATAGTCTCCTTATTTATTTTGAGGATCTCCTAGATTTAATTATAAGAAGGGAAGGTTTGAGGAACACATGAAGGACTTGAAACACTTGAAAGGTCACTTGCAATGGCCTCTTAGGAAATAGCGGGTGACCTATATGAGGGATGAAGTGGTGTATATGTAGACACATAAGGTTGATGGAGTTGGACCTATTGCTTTCAAGGTTTCTTAGCTTATCCCTAATGCTTTGAATGAAACCACTTACATTCATCATCTTACTTGAGAGGTTTTTTTTAATTTACTCCCTCAATAGGTACCCATTCTTTTTTCATTAGTTTTAATGCATCTCTTATGTCATCAATAATGTGATTAGGGATATTTTGACCATATCCCCTCTATGTATTAAGGTCTATTAATTACTTTTCCTAATCTGAGATCATTTACCTCCAACTTGAAATGGATCAATTTGGGGAATAATTAGGGACATTTTGGTCTTCAGAAGGCTGACACACTAAATCTTGAGAACCAATTGGGGTAAATCCATACACATCACTAATCTAATATCAAGGATGTAGAGGCATATAATAAGCATACCATGTTGGAAGTACAAGCACTAAGAGGGGAGGGTAAATCAATGATGAAATATATTTCAAACTTCAATTGTAATCCTTTCAAACTCTTAATCAATGACCACAAACATTCATAAAACATACAATATGTTTATAACAATGAATAATAAATATGGTGCAAGATCACACACATAACACATGATCTATGTGTTAAACCTTCTTAGGTAATAAAACCCTCTCTCAACCCTACAAACATGTGGACTACTAATCCTATAAGATGATAAAAAACATGAGACCTCTAAGTGAAGAACCCACTTCACCAAGAGTACCCACCCCTAACTATGAACAAACACCTACTTTCTCTAGATGTTGAGCACCCACACAAAACCTATGAAATCAACAACTTCAAAATTTTGATTGTAGTTCAATATGATTAGAGAAACAATATTTAACACCTCTCTTTCACTCAACACACATTCAAACTTGCTCATATAAGTAATGCATCCAAACACCTATTATTGATCTCTTTAGTCTTCTTCACTCATCCTCAATATGATATAAACTTTAGTCCATCCACTGAGCACACTCCCTATTATCTATTTCCTTCATCTCTATCTTTAGCTATCTGAACACATTCACATTCAACTCTAGAAACCATCTCTTTAGTCTCCACCTTTTATAGTATCTTCATAAATATGGTTGGATATAATACATGCCTTAACCCTTAGACATATAACATGCTAATACATAGCTCAAATTCATCCTCATAGGTCAGCCATAACATCCATGAGCCACAGTTAAGTATCTACACCTTTGAATTAGGCCTTAGTATCCCTTATAGGTGTAGACATCCAATTCGTAACAACATTTGTGTTGAAATTGTCAATCTTACTCGAATTGCATTTAGATGCACATTTTAGGTCAAAATCCATAAAACACCCTAAATGGTTCAAAATTTTCACTTACAAGTGCCATTTTAGGTCTAAGTATCCCTAAATAGGGAAATTCATTTTATGGGATACCTAACTTTAATATGATCATTTCGAGTCGAAATGATAATTTTTCCATTTAGTGCTCTAGATCACTCTTTTTTTTATAATTCATTGGTACACATCATGTACCTTTGTTATTTGGTGTTGAAAACATCCCAAATGGGAATATAGATCCAATGCATCTAACATCACCTTCTAGTTCCTCTCTAGTCAAATTATGACCTAATAATATCACTTTCTAACCATTTTGATTTATTGTGCACCAATTTCTAAAGAATTACACTAAACTTGATTAAACTTAAGCTAATTAATCCAATTTAATACCTTAAGTAAGAATTCCATAGATATTTTTGAATATCTCATTATTGAAAATTGATTTTTAATATCTCCATCAACTAATGACATCATCTATGGGGTGGCATCCATCAAGCCATAAGTGCATAAAATATTTAGATTATGCATCACCCATGCCTAGTTAATGCCTTCCATACCTCTTTAATTCTTATTTATCTTGAGGATATTTGTGAGTTTAATTCCATATATTAGGATTATCCATGGCCACACATCTCAATCTTGAGATGGATGGTCATGGTTGATCCTGACCAATCTCAAAAATCTATAAATAGAGAGGCCATAGACATGAATGAAAAAGCTTGATTTATGTAAAGTTATTATGCATAATTATCTCCATAATCCTTTTCAATAAACCATTAAAATTAGTTATAATCTTCATTTATAAGCTATTCTAGTGATTTGGAATCATGATTCTATGTTTTATGGAGTGTTCTTGAGATATTTGAGGAGTTTTCAACCTTTGTTGACAAAGACAATGATGCTTGATCAAGGGAGAACATGATTTTGAGCCACATGGGTATGGTGAATCCATTTGGGAAGGTAATATGATGTTTCTTTCTTTCATTTGTTTCTTACTATCTTTTGTAATTCCCATAGGAATATATATTATTAGTTAGTTAGTTCTTTATGTATTTTTCATGATTTATGGACTAATGTTTAAATAACGTGCTTTATAATACTCTCTACATCTTGGCATGCTCAATGGGACCAAACACATCCCACACATGAAGAAGATAATCATGAAACTTTAAAATCTTCATTTGGATCATTAAAAATCTTGAAATTTGATTTTCTAACTTTGTTTTGCCATTTTTATTTGTCATAAGTTTACACAGTAACTAACATCAATTAGCAAAACCATCTTTGGTTGGCATAGCCATCATCAGTCACTATTGGCATAACCAATGTTGGTTAGATAACCATCATTAGTTATTAATTTTAACCATTACCAGTTATATAATTAATGTTATTTATATAACTGATGTCAGTCATTGTGTTTTTATTAAAAACACAAACCCGATAGTTCTTTTTTGTAATTTCATTGTTTCAAACCCAAAATAACTTCAAGGCTAAAGGACATGCTAAATTTTTTTTTGCAGGACCAATCTTGACATTTACCAAAATCATGTTTATATCACCTTTTTCATGCTTAAAAATGAATAAAGAACATTATTTTGGTGCTTAAAGTAAGATTTAAGGTGCTTAAGTAAGTTTTTTTAGCATTATTTTTCAAATTTACAACTAAGACAATGGGGTCAAAGTAACACCACCTCATTTTCCATTTGGGTTTAAAAATGAACTCACCTTTCCAAGTTTTTTGTACTTATTTATTTAAGTTTGATTTCATTTGTAAAAAAGAGGGATGCCATGCATATGATATTTCAATTGTCCCCTTTAGGGAATGTTTGGAATCAAAGCACCATTCATATTGCAAAAATACTAGTCCATAGCTTAGAAAGAATGTCATCTAAATCACTCCCAAAAAACTCAATAAAGTTTGGGTGATCTTTAAAATGACCCTAAAGTATTTCTATTTTATGCTTTTTTAATTTTTATACAAACTTGGCTTGTGAGGGAGATGTCATTACCTCTTGTGAGTTCTTTAGGGAATCTTTGACCTAGAGTTTCACCTCCTATAATTAACTTAATTTGGATCCTAATTGGAGTTTCACATGGGATGTATCTACATTTTGAAATCACACTACACTAAGAAAATAACAAGATGTAGTGGTTGTAAAAAGGACTAGACCTTTTTACAACTAGCCAATGCCACTGTCACCCAATTTTCATGCTTGTCTTTTGCATCATTTGATGTGAAATTCATTGTGCAATTTATTTCCCTAGAATGATCAAAACCTTGATAGTTTAGTAGACCCCACTTTTCCATACTTTGTCAGTTTAGACTTAAGACATTTTTTTTGTCATTAGCTTACTTGGTCTTGATTTATATCTAAAACTACTTTTTAACTCAATGAACTTAACCAAAACACATTGTCCTCAGTTCTCATGAGCAAGGGAGGCATTACACTGTCCAATTGGAAAATTAATCTTTTCCTTGTTCAAATTTTTATCAAAAGCTTTGTGTCATGTCATCCACTTTAGCACAGTCATATTTCCCAATTGAGTCTAGATATTTTACCCAATTTGTTTAAAACCTTCATTTATAATCCACATTTGAAATTAAAGCTTTTTGAGTTCTAAGGGTTGGTGTGTCAAAGTGGGTTCACCATTTATGCACTAATCTTGTTCTAACTTGGTTTCAATTTTCCATTTGGATTGAAGATCATTTATTAAGTCTCAAAATCACATTATCATCTTGGTGGACTTAAGTCATCTTGCATATCACTCATGATTTGAGTCTTAGAACATATTTTATCCTACTGGAACCATGTGGTAATGTTTTTCTACCCATATGGTTCTAAATTTATACTTAGTGATTCATGTATGTTTTTACATCTCAATTTTCTTAGTCCATTTTGTCTTCTTCATAATCCAAAGAGATTTCCTTGAAACTTCTAAGGGTCAACTTGTTAAAGTTAAAACTAGATTTTAAAGTATGGGCATATCACAAAGATCTAGTCTTTGGTGTACTAGTTTTTACCTTTGGTATTTGAGTTATCCTACCCTATTCCAATCTACATGATTTCAAATTTACCAAAGGTTGAGTAAAACTTGTGAACCAAATCTTCTAATTGTGCATAGTTCTAAACCATCCTACCTTATAGTCTCATCAACACCTTGGTTATTTGTTTAAAAGAGAGCCAAAGGATACTTTGTTTTGTTTCCAAACACTAGTCCAAAGTTAGTAAAATACACAAAACAAATCTTTTAGACATGACTCAAAGGTTCACTCATAGTGGGGCCTCTTATGGCCTTAGTTATGAAGATGAGCAATTTTATGATGGTCAAGATAACCCTATTATTTTTTATGAGATCACCATAATAGTAGGATCTGAAGATGATTATAATGAATATCAACCTAAGAAGATCAAGACAAAGCCCTTCCTATATTGATAGAATCAGGTGCTAGATTACCTTCTAACTTCTTATAGAACAATTTCATACCTTAGTTAAAGAAGGAGAACAACAATGGTAAGAGAAATATTTTTCATGAATAGACATACCTTATTCCTCTAACAAAGGAAAATAAATATAAATAGAGTCAAAACCCATAAATATATATCTTATATCTAAGATCAAGATAATAAGTCAATGATATACATATCAACTTGTCATAGACTTAACTGACTCCCTAGTTACCACTTCAATTCATAATGATGCTTCAAAAGAACAAGGAAATGTGGTTGAAAGTAGACAATAAATATTGGATGAAGAAATTACCATAATGGATCAAGGTAATCTAAATGAACAATTAAAGTCAAAAGAGGCCTTAAAAAGTGTTCCAATTGACACAAAACATACATTATTCAATCATCAAGAACCTCTTCTTACTTTACAAACTCAAAAACCCAAACATTCAGTTTAAATTAAGGAAATCTCTCAAGACAATTTGGCTAGTTCTTTTCAACCAACATAAAAATTGGTAAATAAACATAAAAATTTCAAAAATCAAAAATATATGAAATAGTCAAATTCAAGGAATGTTTTACAATCCAAGAATCAACGGCCTATGTTCTTAACTCAAGGAATAAATTAGAACTAAGTTATGGATCAAAAGGTATACACTCCCTATAAATCCACACAAAACTAGGGGCACATTCCACCCAAACAACAACAAAACCAGGGGAACATTCTACCCTAATAGAAACAAAACCAAGAGCACATTCCACCCCAGCAATAACAAAACTAGGGGCACATTCCACCCCAACAACAACAAAACTAGGGGCACATTCCACTCCAACAATAATGAAACCAAGGGTACATTCCACCCCAACAATAATGAAACTAGGGCCACATTCCATCCCAACAACATCTTATTCAATCCATAAATGTACCAAACATGCAATAATGGAATTCTATGAAGAAAATTATTCAAAGATTGGAGATGAATAATAGAGTCAAAAATTACAAATTTGATGAGATATGCCCATATCCATTTGATTTATCTATTCTCTAAAACCCCTTCCCACCTCATTTTGAGGCACCCAAATTTAACAAGTATAAAGGAAAATGAGATCCATATGAGCACATACAGGAATTCTTTGTATTATGTCAAGAGGTTTTTTATAGTAGTGAGTACTTACTATGACTATTTTTGCAAAGTTTAGTGGGACAAGCTCTTGATTGGATACTTAAACTACCCAAGGGATCAATTGTGGATTGGGATGACTTATAAAAAAAAGCTTGTTAACCATTTATCATATAACATAGAATATGAATTAACCATTGTTGACTTATGCAAATCCAAACAACATGATGGTGAAACTTTCACCACATATCTTCAAAGGTGGAGAGCATTGGTAGGCCATTTTCAACATAACTTGCTAGACAAACAATTGGATGATATATTTTCATAGAAATTGTATCCTAAAGTTGTGCATAATATATATTTATCTTATACTAACTCATTTGAAGAAATTATTGATAAAGGAGTATAGATTGAGAAGGCTCTTATTGCGAAGGGCCTTGTTAAGATTTTTGTGCAAGGTTAAGTGCATAAATCACTAAATCTAATTCTAATAGTTATGTAGGATAATCCTAAAGGATTTTAAAAAATAAGAACATGTTTGGAAATGGGGTGACTAAAACAAGACATGTAAAAATGGTATAGGTTATGCTTCTTCCAAATGTATAATTAACTCCCCCAAATCCACTACCTACTTTGTAGAGACAACTTCCATGAAGGACATTTCATAATAATTTTAGATTATTTAGCAAGTTAGGAGAATCAATTCAAATAGTGTTACAAAATCTTGTTATATGTAATTTAATTATATGTCCAATATCAAGGCCATTTTTTCAAGATCAACCAAAACCAAATTGGTACAATGAGAATGAATGGTGTAACTTGCATCATGTTGTTGGTCATGGTGCATATCATTGTGTTCAATTGCAACATATTATTAAGGACTTTATTGAAAGTGGTGAACTAAAAATTAATTTGGCCTCTAACTAGGACACAAATCAAGATATGGGAGTTTACAAAGACCCTTTTCTTCGACATGATCCAAAACCACCAAGAAACAATAAAAAAGGTGATAATCACGGATAGAGGTAGAATCAAAACCAATAACAATGTCATAATCACAATGAGCATAATCAAGATCATAATTCTCATACTAACAATGTGGCTTATAACAATGTACCTTATGACTATAATAATACTATGGGATGCATTTTTACAACCCATATTACCATTGTTACTATGAAACCACGTGGCTAATCTTGAGAAACTCACAAAATGAGACCCATCATTATAGGGTCAATATCCTCTCCACCTAGTAATACTATGTCAGGTTTGCATCATTATGTTATGACTCTATTTACATGGGTTACTAATTCTAAACAACTCCTTTATTCTAATTATAAAGGCTCCTCATTGACCCAAAATTGTAGTAATATAGTTAGTCACCCATGAGTCACCATCCAAGGCCCTTTGCCTTCCTCTTCTAATTGTAATAACTCCTTGCCACCCCTTGGTTGTGTAGTCATAACTAGATGCATGTGAGTTACTATTCAGGGCCCTTCAGCCACTTATTCTATAAAACCCAATGAGAACATTATGACAAGGATTCCAAAGCTGAATATTATCCCAACAAAGAATAAAATAGTTCAATCCACAATTCAAAGGCCTTATAGTCTAACAAATAAATTAGATAAAAACCCTGCACAAATTTTCATATTAGAACTTACAAACATCTGATGTCCATAGAACCATCTTCAATAAACTTTTGTAAGAGTCTATTGTGCCTAATCATATCAACCTTGATCAGTTATAGAACCTAGTTGGATGCTTGTCTTCATTTTAGTAAATCACATTTGATCAAAAATACATGTCCACCTTAGCCCAAACCAAAATAACCCACTATACATTGAGATAATAATTATGGATCACAAGATCAAATGAGTTCTTATAGATAATGGTTTAGGACTAAAAATCATATCCTTTAAATTGGAATGATGATAAACTACATGGATAAAGACATTCAACTAGAAACTATTACATTCAAGGCTTACAATAACACTAAGATGGATTCATCTAGTATAATTTGGTTGCCAGTCATGGTTGGGTCTATTTCTCATCACACAATATTCTATATTATGGATATTGAGCTTCCTTCTAACATAATTCTTGGTCATCCTTAGATCCATGAAGTACAATTAGTTCCATCTACTCTTCACTAATGCCTTAAGTTTCCCCATGATGGGATCATGTTTATTATTCCCACTAATCAACAACCACATCAATAATACAAACATCTTGAAGTAGAGTTTCATAATTATAACTATTACCTAGGTTCTGAATTCATTACAAAGAAGAACAAAGCCATCATTTCTCATCCATATCCATCTAATTATATAAACCTTGGTGATCTAGCCTCCACTTTAGCTGATCCCTTTCCTGTAGCTCTGGCCAAGCAGGTTATTATTAAAGACATAGGCCTTTCTGTATACCATCTAAAGGATGTCCTCCATATTGCAAAATTACTAAAATCCCCTAAAACATTTGGTAAGCCTAAATATTCCTAGACTTCTAACAAACCCAATTAGATTTGGCAACCAATGAAGAAACAACCAAAACCTCATGTGGTTTTTGTACCTCCAATCGCACTAAAGAAAGAATGAGAGGATTTTACCAAGGGAAATTGGTTATGTTCTAAAGGCCTTACTAATTATTTATAAAATAGAAAGTATCATATCCCTAAAAATATAATGGATCATATTGACTATATAGGTAAATGCCTTGGCCCACAGGTGCAAGGAATTTTAGAACCCTTATTAGTTGGAGTTGTTAATTGGAATCATGGTCTCAGATTTAAACCACCAAAGGATGATGTCATGACATTTGATACTGACTCTTTTTAAGTGACTCGTAATGAGACTCTTAATAGTGACACAACATCCCATTATAGCCTTTTTTATGAGCTTGCTAACTCAAATTTGTTTGATTCAAATTCCATATTGATCATAACACCTATGAGAGCTTTCCATCCTAAAGCAAAAACATGTCCTAGTGGTGTTTTCCTTCCTGAAGTAGGACATTATATCTTTACCATTGGCACTTCCCATCCTAAATAAAAATCTCACTATAAACTATGCCTTTACCATCCTAAAATCATAGATAGGGACTAATAAAATTCAATCATATACCTTGATGAATTTCAAAATTAAGAATTGATTGCAGAATACATGGGCCTACGAGATGTATTTCCCATTGGGGATCATAAGTAGGTTTTTATTTTTCATTAGATCCTTCTACCAACTTTGGAGATTAATCAAAATTTATTGGTCATAATAAATAACAAACATTGAGATCTTCAAGTGAAAACCTCTTTGAGGCACTTGTCGATCAGGGAAAAAGAAAAGAAAAAGATAAGCCTTTAAGTGAAAACCTATTTTAGGCACTCCTAAGTGGGAAATTTTGTTCATCCCCTTAGGACACATAAAGTTGATCTAGTCCAATTTCCATAGCTAGTACAAGCATCTCTTTAAAACAACATCAAATATTTGAGCATCTTACTCTTGAGTTTCCAAAAGTTTTTAGTAATTGACCTTTACCTGAGAAGGCAAATTTTGATTCTTCATATTATCCAGATCTTTTGGAGCAACAAAAAGAAGATATAGTGGAGGAAAATGATCATGACCATACATTTCCTACAATTATATAGGATGGATACACACTCCTTGTGGAGCACACAAAATAAGTGAACTTGGGAACCTATGAGGATCCCAAAAAAATTTATCTTGGAGCTTCCCTTATTGAAGTAGAATGTGAACATATTATATCCATTATTAAGGATTAAATAGAAATATTTGGATGGGTATACTTTGAAATTCTAGGCTTGGACCTAGATTTAGTTGTGCATCATATTATTTCTCACCCTAGTGCTAAACCAATCAAGCAAAAATTAAGAAAGATGCATCTATACATTGCCCTTTTAGTTAAGGATGAGTTGGAAAAGTTGTTAGGAGCCAATTTTATCAAATCGCTAGACTACTCTGAATGGGTTTCCAACATAGTACTAGTGAGTAGAAAGACCCTAGGCATATGTATTTGTACTGATTTCCATGATATCAACAAAACATGCCCCAAAGATGATTTTCCTATACCCAACATCAATATGATCATTGACTCAACTACTAGGTATGAGATGTTATCCATAATGGATGTATTTTTTGGTTGCAATCAGATCAAGATAGCCCCTAAAGATCATCATAAGACCATGTTCACCACTATGTGGGGGAGATTTTACTACCAAGTCATGCCATTTGGTTTGAAGAATGCTAGATCCACATATCATCATGCAATGACTATCATTTTTCATGACATGATGCATGAAATTATCAAGGACTATGTTGATGATATACTAGAAAAATCAAGAACAAGAGCTAGACATCCTGACATTTTACAAAGAATATTTGAAAGGCTTCATGAATATAAAGTTATCTTGAAACATAAGAAATGTTTCTTTGGATTCACATAAATAAAATTACTAGGGTTTATTTTATCACAATGAGGGATTGAAGTAGACCCTATAAAGGTCAATGTTATTATGGAAATGCCTCCACCAAACAATCTTAAACAATTATGAGGTCTACAAGGAAAGATCTAGTCTATACATAGGTTTATTTCTCAATTAGTAGATAAGTGCTACCTATTTACCCATCTCTTAAAGAAAGGGGTAACATTTTAATGGGATGAAGATTGTCAGATAGCATTTTTAAAGCTTAAAATATACTTGACCAATCCACTACTCTTATGACCTCCAACATAAGGAAAGCCACTGCTTCTTTATATATCAGCCACAAAACATGCACTAGGGGAAATTTTAGCTCAACATGATGATCATGGTAAGGAACACACTATTTATTATTTAAGCCACACATTAGTAGCCTATGAAAATAATTATATGCCTATTTAGAAGGCATGTTTAGATATGGTGTTTACCACTCAAAAATTATGACATTATATGCTAAATAACAAAACTATTGTTATCGCCAAAGTAGATCCTCTTAAGTTCCTCTTATCGAAAGCACCTCTTCAAGGATGCATGGATAAATGGATTATTCTCCTCAATGAGTTTGATATTGAGTACTAGAATCAAAAGGAAATCAAAGGATAAGTTATTGCTAACTAACATGTAAAAGCTCTTATGAAGGCCGCTTAACCTCTTAACTTTGACCTTTTAGATGATTATATCATGATGATAGAACAAACATCACAAGAATCTAAATAGTGGATTATCTATTTTGATGGATCCTTCACATCTCAAAGGTTTAGATCCAACATATTGTTTATCGTACCATAGGGGGATCTGATCCCTAAAGAACTCCATATATAATTTCATTGTACAAATAATATATTCAAATATGAAGCATTATTTTTAGGGGTCTATCTTTCTATATAGTGGGATATTCAAACCTTAAAAGTCTATGGAGATTCAAAACTAATCATAAATTAGAAAACTAACCAGTATCAAACAAAGGATGACAAGATTATTCTTTATAATCAAAATTATCAATAACTTCACAACACATTTTAAATCTCTATAGTTTGAGCAAGTTTCATGAGTTAAAAAAATATCTACCAATGCCATGGAAACAATTGGTTCCATGATTCAAATACATGATAGTGCTAAAAATTATCTATTCTTGATTAAAAATCTTCTTCAACTAGCATATATTCTATCATATTTAGAGAGGATATGCACCATTTCTGATCCTAATCCCTCACTTGAGCTACCATGATACCAAGATTTTTATAACTATTTATATAGTCATATATTCTCTACTGACCTTTCCAACAACCAATAAAGACTATTCTTTCATCTTAAAATGTTATATCCTACTTAGAAACATATTTTATCATAATGACTATGATGGAATGCTTCTTCATTGTTTATCTTTGTGAGAATCCAAGTTGGCAGTAAAGGAGGTTTATGAAGGAATGTGTGGGGCCCATACCAATGGTGTAGTCATAACAAAGAAATTCCTTAGAATAGGCTATTATTGGCTCAAAATGGAGACAAATGCTTTTAATTGTGTAAAGAAGTGTGTTTTTTTTAGCAACATGGCAAATTAATACATGAACCTTCCTTACCATTGAAACCAATCATAAAAACATGGCCATTCTCAACATGGGGTCTCAATATTATTGGGAAAATTAACCCATCTTCTTATGGCCATAAGCACATCTTGATTATAACCAAGTACTTTACCAGGTAGATTGAGGCCATTCCTTTCACTTATGTTACCAGGAAACAAATAGAGAAATTCATTCATTACCATATCATCTATCAATATGGCATCCTATCCTATATTATATCCAATAATGGTGGATCCTTTGTGAACCAAGATGTGAAATATTTTTGTGCAAAATTTAAGATCAAGCCCAAGAAATCCACTCCATATAATCTACAAGGTAATAGACAAGCTAAAGCATCAAATAAAACCATTCTAGACATCTTAAAGAAGATTGTTAATGATGTTGACCATAATTGGCACTTGTAACTCTTTCCTTCCCTTTGGGCTTATAGAACCAATCGTCACACCCTGATTGGAGCTATTCCATACTCCTTTATTTTTTGCACTGAAGCTATCATCTCAGCTAATATTGAGATCCCATCATTAAGAATATCACTAGAGCACATTGAAGATGATGAAGACTATAGAGCCTCATGATTATAAGAACTAGAGCTTCTTGATGGTAAGAATTTGGCTACCCTAAAAAGATTGCAATCCTATTAGAATATATTGTGGAGAAGTTAAAACCAAAGCATTATCCCTTAAGAATTTGAGATATTTGACTTAGTTTTGAAAGATAAATAGAAGAACATAAATACTAAACCCAAAAATAAAGGCAAGTTTTAGCCTAATTGGTTAGGACCATATGTTGTCACAATAAACTATGGATTAGGACCATATCAATTGGCTAAACCTAATGGTGAATAACTTTTAGATCTCATGAACAACTTTGAACCATTATTTATAAGACCCCTGACTTGGGGGCAACTTATGCTAATGTAATTTTGTCCCACCCTTTTATCTTACCTTTAATGGATTTTATACTACCCTAGTCCACTTTTCATGATTTTAAATAGTAAAGGATTTGAATCCTTGGCACTATGAACACATTTTTCACCCATTCTAGATTACTCTCTTTGAAAGTATATTATTTGTTATGTCTAGGGCATGTTATAGGCTTGAACACTTTTTATCCCTTGACCAATTATGATATTTATTATGTCTCATGAACATTATGAACATCCTTAGCAAAATTTTTACAAATCTATTTATCTAGGATAGTATTGTGCAGCTTCAAACAAGTGAACAAAAACATCTTCTCAGTTCTAGACCATTGTTACATTATTACAAATAGGTGAATGTAGATACTTATTTTTTACTTTAGGATGCATATTATATATCACATTTGATACTCTTTATTGTTTTATCAAGATCCTTTCTCTCACCAATTTATGAACATGGGCCATTATAAATGGCTTAGCTATCTTATTAGAACCTCTAATCTTAGGACATGCATCTCCTTGACTAGATGGTCTGACCTAGTGCATATTTTATCCCAAAAACACCAAAAAAATTAGAAATACTTTGAAAATACCAAAAAAATTAGAACATGATCGAAAAAAAAAAACATTATCTCATGCTTATATGCATTTGTACATTCCTATTCTACCATGCTATGCTCTTAAAATTTTATAAGCATATAAACACTAGTTCATTTCATCTTGTCCCAAGCACTTACTATTTTGCAAGATCATTCTTTCTTGTCTCTTCAACATCTTGTTTACCAAACCATTCTCATTTGTTTGTCGTATCTTCCATTTCTTCTATAAATCATGTTGGTTTGATCATCATTTTTATTCTATCCCATTTCTTGGGAGAACTGCTTTTGGCCTGACGTTCATGGTAAAACATGCATCCATGGAACTATATAGGCAGTGTCCAATTATTTTATACATCTAGAGTAAACTTAGACAGCCCCTTATTTTTCTTTTCTTCCCCCATTTATTCTATCATTGTTAGTTTTTAATTAGGTAGCAATTGTCATGTCATTTTTCTTTGTTATGATGTGGTGGAAAGTAACACCTCTACCACACATGCATGAACATTTATCTTTAAACTACACTAACTTGGTTTTTTTATGTGTCTTTATTTCATTTTTATTTGTTTTTAGTTGTGCTTTTACACCTCTCCTTTCATTTCTTCTCCTTTTCTCCTTTTATTACGTCTTGTATCATCTTGGTCTTGTGTTTCCTTGATTATTTTTTCTTATCTCTTTTGTGTTTCAGAACATCTTGATGATTCACATGGATCTTGATTGTTTATATCTTGATCCTATGTTATTAAATTATTCTTGGACCATTTTATTTATTTGATTATTGTTGGTGTCTTATTTTTCTATTTGATTTTTCTTTTCTCTTTTGTGTTTAAGAATGACTTGATGATCCACATGGATCTTGATTATTCATATCTTGGTCTCATGTCGTTTGGAAATTCTTGCCTTTTATTTTTAAACATTTTTTTCCTACTTAAGATCATATCTTGATTTCAATCTAGGTTCATTTATGTTTATATTTTTCTTTGTCTTTGCTTTTTTGTTTAAATGTAAATCATTGTAACTCTAGTTTTGGTCATTGTTTTACCATTATCCTTAGTTATAGATATTCACATTTGAACTATCTTAGTATAATTAGAATATTATTTCACTCTAATTTATTCATACTTATGATTCCTAATTTATTTTTCTATATAAATTACTTTTTCCTTAGGTCTCAAAGTCTTAACGTCAACATCAGCTCTAATGAATGATTCTCAAGAACACTTTACAAAACCTAGGCTCATGATATCAAATTAAGAATCTAGGAACATGCATTTTAGGTTTATTTATCTATGATTATATGTGCATATATTACCATACATTGTGAGTCTAATCAAATTTCAATCATTTTTCATCATTTCTCATTCCATTCTCTCTTAAAGTTAGGTGAACTACATTGGCCTGAAGTTCATGTTGGAACATGAGTCCATGGAACTATGTAGGCAACACTCAATTTCAATTAAGGTCAGATCAGATATCTCCATTATTTTTTTCATCTCTCTCACCACTTTTTGAATTCTCATATGCTTAGTTTTATATGGATTTATAAGCCATTACACCATCTCATATACATTTGTACCTACTCACTTTAACCTATCTTTTCTATTATATCCTTGATATTTTTTTTTGCTTGCTAATTACCCATGATGGGGCACAACATCTGAAACAAATCCAAATAAAATCATCTCTATAGGGGAATAATAATTATTTATTATTTATCAATGATCAAAATTTTCCCTATTGGGATAAAATTGTTTTATCATGATCACATTTGATCTACTAGAGTACTTATTATCTTATCTTTAGAGACCATGTTCTACTAGTGCTTCCCTTATTAAATTAGAATTCTCTCTCTTTTCCTCTAATTCTAAGCTCTCCACACTAATGTCCATGATGGAAATATTTTAATGTGCAACTTATCTCGAGATTGATCAATGTCATAAGCACAAATCTTGTGCTCTCACAATAGGTACATTTATAGTTTGTCCCTTACATTTATGGATTATATCTTTTCCATTCCCCCCATCTCTATGGCATATTATGCATCTCATTATATTTTGATCATTGATGGTAATGACATGTGCAAGCATTAACTCATCTAGATGTGATCTATTCCATGGGTTAATCTTTCACTTTCTCTCTCTTTTTGAGAGTCCATCCTTTTCTTCCATCCTAGTATGTCCTTTAGAGGGGGAATCATGGGTCTATTATGATTTATTATTAAAAAATATTTTATTTAAAAAGATGTTGCTTCACCTAAATGTCTCACTATGCCTTCTCTAATAATGGAAAAATTTAGACATCTAATTCCTAACACCATTTATGTTGAAATTAGCAATCTTACTCGAATTGCACTCAGATGCAAATTTTAGATCAAAATCCATAAAATTCCCTAAATGGTTCAAAATTATCACTTAAAAGTTCCAATTTAGGTCAAAGTATCCCTAAATATGGCAATGCATTTTATGGGCCAACTAACTTTGATCAGATCATTTTGAGTCAAAATGATAATTTTGCCATTTATTACTCTAGAAAACTTTTATAATTCATTGGTACACATCACATACCTTTATTATTTATTTTTTGAAAAATCCTAAATGGGAATATAGATCCAATGCATCTAACATCACCTTCCATTTCCTCTCTAGTCAAATTATGACCTAGTAATATGACTTTCTAACTATTTTGATTAATTGTGCACCAATTTCCAAAGAACTAAACTAAAATTGATTAAACTTACCTAAGATAATTAATCCAATTTATGAGCTTAAGTAAGAATTATATAGATATTTTTAAATATCTCATTATTGTAAATTGATTTTGAATATCTACATCACCTAGTGACATCATCTATGGGGTGGCATCCATCAAGCCATAAGTGCATAAAATATCAAGATTATAGGTCGCCTATGCCTAGTTAATGCCTCACATGCCTCTTTAATGCTTATTTATCTTGAGGATACTTATGAGTTTAATTCCAAATATTAGGATTATCCATGGCCACACATCTCAATCTTGAGATGGATGGTCATGGTTGATCCTGACCAATCTCAAAAATTTATAAATAGAGAGGCCATGGACATGAATTAAAAAGCTTGATTTATGAAAATTTATTATGCAAAATTGTCTTCACAATAATTTTCAACATACCATTAAGATTAGTTACAATCTTCATTGATAGGCTGGTTTAGTGATTTGGAATCATGAGCCTAGGTTTTATGGAGTGTTTTTGAGACATTGGAAGAGTTTTCCACCTTTGTTGATAAAGACAAGGATGCTTGATCAAGGGAGAACATGATTTTGAACCACATGCACTAAAATTGATTAAACTTACTTAAGATAATTAATCCAATTTATGAGCTTAAGTAAGAATTATATAGATCTTTTTAAATATCTCATTATTGGAAATTGATTTTGAATATCTACATCACCTAGTGACATCATCTATGGGGTGGCATCCATCAAGCCATAAGTGCATAAAATATCAAGATTATAGGTCACCTATGCCTAGTTAATTCCTCCCATGCCTCTTTAATGCCTATTTATCTTGAGGATATTTATGAGTTTAATTCCAAATATTAGGATTATCCATGGCCACACATCTCTATCTTGAGATGGATGGTCATGTTTGATCTTGAATAATCTCAAAAATATATAAATAGAGAGGCCATGGACATGAATTAAAAAGATTGATTTATGAAAATTTATTATGCAAAATTATCTTCACAATCTTTTGCAACATACCATTAAGATTAGTTACAAGCTTCATTGATAGGCTGGTTTAGTGATTTGGAATCATGAGCCTACATTTTATGGAGTGTTTTTGAGACATTGGAGGAGTTTTCCACCTTTTTTGATAAATACAAGGATGCTTTATCAAGGGAGAACATGATTTTGAGCCACATGGGTATGGTGAATCTATTTGGGAAGGTAATATCATGTTGTTTTCTTTCATTTGTTTCTTGTTATCCTTTGTAATTCTCATAGGAATAAATAGTCTTAGTTAGTTAGTTATTTATGATTTTTTTATGATTTATGGACTAATGTTTGACTAAATTGTTTTTTAATACTCTCTATAATAGGTATCATGGAGACCTATTCACACATTTAACACTTCATCGAGCAAATTAAAAACATACAATCAATTTCAAATACCTAGATCCACTCCATATGACCTCTAAGATAAATTTAGGTGACTAATCCCACCAAAACACTCTTCTAATAAATCACAAATTTATCAAACATTATTTTGTACATAATAACACCATAAATAAACAAATAGTCAACTTTGAATCTCCATAAGTTTAATTGTACAAACATTCAGACAGTCTAAGTAGATTCTCTAGATGATCCTTAACATCCTTTACAACTTTGATGTGTATTGTAATGATAAATTCATATTGGATCAAAGTATGTAGCTAAAAAAATAAGCACTTATTTTTCTTCATTAATTTGAATATTTAAATTCCAAGGGTCACTATTCAAAATTTAAACATCGATCACCTTAACCTCATCTCATGCTTCCTAACAACTTTGGATAAATATGCACCT
Source organism: Torreya grandis (assembly GCA_037957365.1). Lineage (NCBI taxonomy): Eukaryota > Viridiplantae > Streptophyta > Pinopsida > Cupressales > Taxaceae > Torreya > Torreya grandis. Next base: position 214,821 of record JARHVA010003275.1, on the reverse strand, counting down.
TAAATCTCATTGACAATAGCCTAGTCTTTAACTTGTAATGCTCACCATTGATCTTAGATTATAACTCCCTCTTGGTAGCTCTAAATGACTTCTACACATTTAAATCTTTGACTCAACCTGCACTATCAATCTCTATCTATACAGACACCTGTGAGCCATTGATATTTTTTAGATTAATCAAATAGAGACACTTATCATAAGTGTGTTTAATCTCAAGAACCTTTTACAATTTGACTTCATGCACACCATTGGATCACAATCTAGATGATGAATGCTCATCATTAGATCTATTGATTAGTAACCTCAGACTTCAATGTAGTTAAACTTTATAGTATCTAGCCCATTATAGTCTGCAAGAACAAATTTGAAGGTTTACAAATAGAGTTAGAAAACACTTCAAGAGTCCAAATCTTTAAGATACCTTTTTGGCACTATAGAAAACATCTCCAAGAAAACCTTTAACCTCAATTAACTTTTTGAGTACCTATATTAAATGTACAAACTTGCTTGTTCATTTATATTTGTATGATGTACAATGACATTATAACTTCTCTTATGCTATAAGATACATGGTTCTCTTTCCAAATGATCAAGTGACACACTAAAACTTCACCAAGACATTTGTGGATGCCTCACAACTTCTTTTTTATCCTTATAGACCTAAAAATGTGCCATATCTCTTGAAACTATCAATCTGATCACCTTGTCATTAATGCATTAGTACCACATGCTCTATTTGACATCAATGATAACCAAAAATCAATTACCATTTAAAAAATCTCTCCCTTTATCATTGATGGAAAAACACCCTTAGAATGACTTCTTACTCATTTAAACTTATTCATTCTGATCTTTCTCCCCCTTTGACATTAATTACAAAGGGCATCTTCCTCAACATGTCAAAAATCATTCTTTAACATCATGTATGCATTCAAATAATATTTAAGATGATCATGATACTTACATACTTTTAAGCATTTTAATCAATTACTCCCCTTTTGACATGAACCAATCTGAACTTGGACTTCTTTAATCCTTAGACCTTTCAAACTACTCATAGAGCTTAGAAAGATCTCTCTAACATTGTGCACATCTATTCAAGTATCTCAAAATATCTAAGTTAGATACCCCTAACTCCATGCTATATTTGAAAAATATCATCTTTGATAAGTCTTCTCAATGAACTAGGTCTACCAACAACACTTCTAACAATATCAATCTCATAGAAAAAAAACAATTTGCCTTTATCCTCTACAAGTTATCATGGTTTACAAACTTTTCAAAAACACTCTCATGGAACCATGACATACACAAATTTTTATATACAAAACTCTGAGACCTTATTCATGATAAAAAAAATATGAAAACACATTCTCCTCCAACTCAAATTTACTTCTATTGATTCATAGACAAGGAGATGACTCCCAAGCTTTGTCTTAGATAGTCAAATGTGGTGTTTGTCAATGGTTTAGTCATAATTCTACAAGTTTTTCTTTTGTAGACACATATTCTCATTTAAAATTTTAATTACTTACTTTTTCTCTTAATAAATTATATCTAATAAGAATGTGTTTGGTTTTTGATTTCATAATATAATTATTAGAGATACTAATTACACTAGTATTTTCATAATAGATAGAACAAGGTTCATTCTATTTTACCTTATAATATTTGAAGGTTTGTTGCATCCATATTAACTAATTAAAATAGGAAGCAATAACTATATACTCATCTTTTGCATGTTTTAAGAATTTGACTCAAGAGAGGATGGTTAGTATTTTGTTAGTTTCAAAATGAAAAAAAAATGAAATAAACACACTAACTAGCATAACATTTCTAGGCCTAGACACTAGGGAGAGATTAGTTAACAAACATGAATAAAACACACAACTAAAATGTAAAATAAACCTTATTTTACCTCGCTTGGATGATCCAAAATGATTTTTGTGGTGGCTTACTCATCTTGTGATCATGAAGTCCTTGGCAAGGCTACCTCCATCTCTCCTTGACACCTTTGGCTTGTAGCTTGGCTTGGCTTGGAATCAATTTAGGATGGTAACTTATAATGAAATTACTTCAACAATAAAGTAGAATAGCAGAAATAGATCCAAATATAACTGAAATATATGTTTCTATGCTAAATCGCTTTCTACATTCAAAGAAGAAATAAGAAACTAAAAGAAATGATCAAGGCTAGAAGATACCTGATTGTAGTCGTGCACACTAAAATCAGACGTTGGAAGGTTCTCCTCTTTGGCTGTGGAGGAATGACACCTGTGAAGAAAAAGAGACTAAACACAAAAAACATTAGTCAAGGATATGGTGGGTTGTCAGGCGAATGCCCGATCCCGGAAGTACGAAGACTTCTTAGAAGGATATCAACCCACTGATAAAAAAAGCAGAATATTTGACTGAAGTAGATGTAATGAAAGATAAAATGACAAAAATAAAAGATAGAAAATAAAATGCGTACCTGAGATGTAGCACACTATTCTGCACAGTCACCGATGTCAGTCTCTGTGGTGCCGGCGTCGGTCAGGGGAAGGTGCCGATGTCGGTTAAAGTGCCGGCATCGGTCGGAGTAGTGACCGGCGTCGGTCAGGGTAGTGACCGGCGTTGGTCAGGGCAAGTTCTGGACAGAGTCTGGGCAAGTTGTAGAAGGTCTGGTAGAGTTGAGATAGGGTTTTGGTCAGGGTCGAGACAGGGTTTGGTAGAGTCGGGATAGGGTCTGGACAGGGTCTAGTCAAGGTAAGGTCGAGTCTGGACAGGGTCTGGGGGTTTTGGTCAAGTCTGGATAGAGTTATAGATTGGGATAGTGGGCAGAGATGTAAAGAGGGGACTCAGGGCTCGGGTCTATAGTCTGAAGATCTGGGGTGATAGAAATAACAAACAAATAATAACCAAAAAGAAATAAAAACAAATAGAGGAAATACTTACCTGTCAGAAGACGTGATACAAGCCATGGTTGAAGTCATCGATGCACTGCCAGAAGTTAATTAGAGCCAATGTAGATTAGTTGAATGCTGGAGTCAATTGATCGCAAGAGTTGATTGCAAGAGTCTGTTTAAAGAATGAAAAAACTCATTGGTGGAATGAAGAGGTTATGGATGAAGGCGAGAGACAGTTTGATAACCGATCAGGAAACCGATTGGGAACCAAATGGGTAACGAGTAACGGAATAACGGTTCCTGTGTTCAGATTGAGAATGTAGTCCTAAGGATAACTGACGTCGGCAGGACCGCCGACGTCGGCCGATAAGCAACCGTGGTCGGCAGATGCAGAATGGGGGCAGAGACTAACTTTAGTCTTTTGCTCATTTTGACAAGCTGCTAGGGTCAAGGCTAGTGGGAAAAGTGGTCGACAAGAGTTAAATAGGTGAAGAAGAATAAAAGGGGGGATGACCAAGGGAGTCGACATGATTTCAGTGTCTACATTTGCCCCTTTTTGTCTTGTTGGTTGTTCTGGACGAACTGCAAGACAAAAATAGGAGTGATTGTCCCAGGTGTGGATAAGGTTGATTTCATCTTGTTGGTTGTTCGAATGAACTGCAAGACAAAAATAGGTAGCAGATTGCCCTGATTATGGATAAGGTATTCCCCCTCAAAGCAGGAGTCGAGGGAAGGGAACTGGGAATTAGGTACTGATTTGACAAAGAGTGGATGAAAAAGGGGTGAGAGTGAATGCTGCAAAAGTCGTGATTGTGCGCATACCACTACATAAGATGGTTAGGTCAAAGTGTCATAGGTCAAGGGTCGAGGAGTGCCAAAATTGAAATAACTGGGCCCCAACATTTAGTCGTCTACTGATCAGGTTATTTAGTTGAAGCTGAAGCTCCAAATGGGTCGTTGTGTTCTAGGTATCTCGGGCTCAGGAAGTGCTCCTAGAAACACGAAAAAGTCACAAGTAGTGCGGATCAACCAACTTGCGATCCTATACTTGTGAGGGTCCAAAAAGGTCTGTGCATAATTCTGCTAACCAGTCATGAGGTAGCATACATGCAAAAACAACCAAGGCAACATTGTCTTGGAAGTGGTCGAGGTTGGAGGAGATAGGCATGATCTCCAATGGTTGTTGATCAAGGGGGAGGAATGGATGAAAGGATGTGGCCGAACTAACCTCAAAAGACCCCATGTCAACTGAGTGCTACCTACATAGCCCCTATGGAAGGGCCTCAGGCCGATGTAGTTCTCCCTGGAAGGGAGGGAGGGTCAAAGGGATAGAATTGGTCGTGGTCGAGGGTAAGGTTATGGTTAAAAGAAGGAAAGAAGGTTTGTCCATCAGAGAGATGAACAAATGAGGGTGGTCGAGCTAACCCCAGAAGACAGTCGTGTCATCTGAGTGCTACCTACATAGCCCTGATTATAGGGCCTCAGACCAATGTAGTTTAGACAAAGGGTCCGAGTAGTAGACAAGTGGTCAAAATGGTCAATAGATTGGTTTTGGTTATGATGAAATGATGAGGGGAAGAAGATGTTGCAGCCTTTTCCAAATGGTGTATTCTGCAACATTGGTCGAGAGGTCTTTCATCCCTAGAAATATTCCATATTCGTGATGGATGTATGCTAAAAATGAATTGAGGTCTATTTAGGCTTCAGCAAGTATTGGTTTATGCTGAACATAAATTGTGGCTGGTCGATAGTTTCCATGTGTATTGGTGTCCATAGAAACTAGGGTGAATAGGCTATGGGAGTGGTCTGAAAAGAGAGTTGAGTTGAGTCGATTGACAAGTGATGAAGGTGAATGTGACCAAAGTGCAGAAGAAGTGAAAAGCATATTGCTCTTTCATTGACAAGGACCAAAAAGACAGTATAGATAGGGGTGATTAGAATCAAGAGCCCCATTCATGCGTGACATCGTTGACCATAGTTATGTTAGAGCGGTAATCGAATCACTTTGACATTAAAGTGAGCTCGAAGTCCCTTGAGCAGGTGATAGGAGGAGGAAAAAGGGTAACCCTTTTTAAGAGCAGAGATAACTTTGCCCCTTTTTATAGGAGACCCTGAGACAACTACAAGTCAAGTCCATGACTCATTTTTTTTAGTAGTGCAGACTGATCAATGCGAGAAGCCTGCATAGAGATGTCATTTGCTTGGTGGTCAGTTGTGAAGCTGATCAATGCGGGAAGCTTCTAAAATAGTGTTGTTTATTGCCAGATTAGTCATAGCCATCCTTCGAGGGAGTGGTCTAGATTTTTTGTTTAATATAAGGGCTTTTGAATAGCTGTCCTTCGAGGGAGCAGTCTATTAATTACAGCAATGATAGTACAATTGTCCTTCGAGGGAGCAATCTGCCTTTTGATTTTGATATTGATATAGTGACCATGGATATTGTGACATCTTGATTTGTTTTTACAAAAATGTGAGTCATGGACAATATTATAGAAGGTCAAGGGCTCCCTTTTGTTAGGACAAAGCATCCATACAGCATAAAAGGGTTATAGGAATTGTTAAGAGGAATAAGGTTGAAAGAAATTAGGACTAAGAGGATGGGGATTACTCAAGGGACGAGCTCAAGTTATGTGTCAAGTGGACGAGTACTCGACTAGCAGTAGAACGGTCATAGATGCAATGCATTAAGAGGCTCAGGTTCTGGTCGTCCATCAAGAGAAGATAGACGATAAGTCCCTGATCCATACTTGTGCGTGATAATAAAAGGTCTGAGCCAATTAAGAGCAAACTTGCCTCGTTTACATTGCTCCATATTGGTCACGTGTTGATTCTCTTTGAGGATGAGGTCTTCAATGTTGAAATCTCGTTCTCGCAGATTTTTCTCGTAGGTGCGCTTGATGCGATGTTGATAGACATGGAGATGATTAAGGGCAGCTAGACGGCGTTCGTCAAGTAACTCAGGTTGAGCTAAGCGATCTTGATGAAAGTCATCATTTTAAAGGATATCATGTAGAGAAATGTGGAGAGATGGGATCTATACTTTGAGAGGTAGGACAGCCTCTGTTCCATACACGAGAGAAAAAGGGGTAGCACCCGTAGAGGTTCGGATGCTAGTACGGTAGGCCCACAAAGCGAAGGGAATTTGAATGTGCCAATCCCTACCTATGTCACTGACCACCTTCATGAGAATTTTGGTGAGAATTTTGTTGGAAGCCTCGGCTTGCCCATTTGCTTATGGGTAGTAAGGCGAAGAGAAACTAAGTTTGATGTCGAATGAGTCGCATAGCTTTTGGACAGTCTTGTTTTTGAAGGACTTGTCATTATCGGTGATGATTTTATGAGGGACACCAAAACGACAGATGATGTGGGTGTTGATGAAGTCGATGATCTTGTCGGCTTTTGTGGAGACAAGAGGAACGGCTTCCACCCACTTGGTGAAATATTCAGTGGCTGTGATGATGGATTGATGATGAAGAGATGAATGAGGGTTAATCTCACTGATGAGATCTAAACCCCACTGAGAAAAAGGCCAGAAATCCTGAGTGATTTGTAAGGCGTGACTAGGAAGATGAAGCAAGTTAGAGTGCTGCTGAAACTTGATGCAACACCGAACATAATCACTACAGTCTTGATGAAGGGTAGGCCAATAATAGCCCAGATGAAGGATGCGCTTGGCAACTAAATTCCCACTAAAATGTTTGCCACAAATCCCATCTTGGACTTGCTGAATGGCTTGAGATGCTTCAGTGGAGGTGAGACAGCGAAGAAGGAGGCCGTCGAAGCCTCACTTATAGAGAAGACCCCCTAGCATGGTATAACGAGTGGTACGCTTGATAAAAGCTCTCCGTGCATTGCTAGAGAGGTTGGGAGGAATGACAGAAAAAGATAAGAAGTCCACAAGTTGCTTATACCAAGCATCTCGTGGGCTAGGGTCTATAGTGTTGACATGATGAATGTGAGAAGAGATATATGAAGGCAATGGCACACGATGCACCGTGACAAAAAGTCTGGATGTAGATGAGGAAGATGGGATATGCGAAGCGAGAGAAGCCATGGTGTCAGCAAACTTATTCATGGATCAAGGAATAGTCTGTAGGAGGAAATGGTCGAAAAACGCAAGGAGAATGTCAGCACAGTTTTTGTACCTTTGCAAAATTTCATTTTTACAGAGGTATGAACCGTTGACCTGATTGACGACGAGCTGCAAGTCATCGAAGATGTTGATGGACTTGATGCTGAGAGAGAGGGCAGTCTGAAGTCCCAAAATTAAGGCCTTGTATTCGGCCATATTATTGGTACAATCAAAGTCAAGTTTAAAAGACAGAGGCATGGGCTCCCCTTCGAGTGGGATGAGAATGACCCCAGCACCCCCACCTAGTTGACATTTGGAGCCATCAAAGAACATAGTCATCTGATAGATGGTGTCAGAGGAGGAAAGCGCAGCGATAGATTCATTAGGAAACTCACACTACAAAGGTTGATTGTCAGGAAGAGGGGCATCTGCTAGTTGATCAGTGATGGTTTGCCCCTTGATAGATTTTTGCTAGATGAATTCGAGGTTGAACTCAGCAAGTAGCATGAGCCACCGAGCCATACATTGATTTTGATATGGCTTGGAGTGCATATATTTGAGAGGGTCAGCCTGGGTGATGACAAAGGTCTTGTGATTAAGAAGATAGTGATGAAGCTTGGTAGCAGCAAAGACTAACACCAAACAGAGTTTCTCGATATGGGTATACCGAGTTTCATAGTTGACCAGTGTTTAGCTGATATAATAGACCGCTTGCTCATGGTGATGCTCATCTCGGTGTGCGATCATGGCACCTAATGAATGATTAGTGGCAGAGATATAAAGGTAGAAGGGTTGGTCATCTTTAGGTGGAATTAGGACTGGTGGAGAGACCAGATAGCATTTTAGGGCTTCAAAAGCCTCTTAACAGTCCTTATCCCATGTAAAGGAGACGTCCTTCTTAAGGAGATGATGAAAAGGTTGGCAGCGGTCAGAAAGCTATGAAATGAAACGATGAATGGACTGGAGCTTGCCTTGCAAACTGCGAAGCTACTTGAGATTGGTCAGGGGTGGCATTTCGAGGATAGCACGAATCTTGGCAGGATCTATCTCAATGCCACGGAAGGAAACAATGAAGCCGAGAAGCTTGCCAGAGAGGACCCCAAAGACACATTTCTTGGGATTAAGATGAACATTATACTGTAGAAGATGAGAAAAGATGATTTTGAGAATGGTTAGATGGTCACGGCGAAGCTTGGACTTGCTGAGCAGGTCATCCACATAGTCCTCCATGATTTTGTGAAGGAGATCATGGAAAATGTAGGTCATGGCATGCTGATAAGTGGCGCCTACATTTTTCAAGCCGAAAGGCATGACTCGATAGCAGAAAGTCCCCCATGGGGTAATGAAAGTGGTCTTGTGCTGATCTTCTAGAGCAATCAGGATTTGATTGTATCCTGAAAACCTGTCCATGAGAGATAGCATCTCATGGCCAGCCGTAAGATCAACAAGCTGGTCAATGTTAGGAAGAGGAAAGTCATCTTTAGGATAGGCTAGGTTAAGGTCACGATAGTCCGTGCAGATCTGAATCCCCCTAGTTGCCTTGGTGACTGGGACAATGTTAGAGACCCACTGTGGATAATCGATGGGTTGGATGAAGGAGACAGAAAGGAGACGTTGAAGCTCCTCTTTGACAAGGAGGGAAATGCGAGGATGCATCTTTCGAAGCTTTTGCCTGATAGGCTTAGCCTCTAGTTTGGTGACAATGTTATGGGTAATGATGGTGGGGTCGATGCCAGGCATATCACTGTAAGTCCAGGCAAAGGCCTTGCTATGGTCAGAGAGGAACTGGGTATAGTCAAGCTGCTCCTGAACGTCTAAAGATTGTCAATATTTAAGACATAAGGAACATCAGAAGAAGGAAGGTTGATGTCAATGGTTGATTCATTTAACATAATCTGGGTCTCAGAAGGGAGGGAGCACTGAATGAAAGAATCGTCAGCACCCATGTAAGAAAGAATGGTGTCGTCGTCAATGTAGTGGATAGTGTGAATGGTTGCTAACTCATCTTCGATCATGCTGGAAAAAATGAGAGGGAGAGACTTGGACACCCCATTGAGCTGATAAGTCAAGGGTTCTAGGCGGATGGTGTTTATGCAAAAAAAAACTAGGAGGGATGGAAATCACTGACTCCGTAGGTGATGGGGGTGAAATAGGCGAGTGTGGAGGATATTGGTCAATGATTGGTTTGAAACAAAGGTCTATAGGGTCTTGAGTGGGGTCATGATATCCTAGGCCATACCGTTTCTTGGCATCGTCATCGTTGAGCGGTTGGATAGGCTGATGGTAGCCCTGCTCATAGCATCCAAAACCAAAACCCTTCCATGCACACCTATAAAGGTAAGTGTGTGCAAAGGCGGGCTTGCCAAGAAATGAAAAATCTGATGTGAAAGGTTGAGGTGAAGAAAGAGGATTACCATCAGTAGGAGCTTGATTGAGCCCCCCATAGACGAGGTTGGTGTGGAGGTGACGAAGACCATAAGGTATGATCATCCCGATCTGATGGTCGTAGCTGGGGCTATGATGAAGGTGTCCATACTCTTGTGGAGTTTGGAACATGTCTAAAGTCAACAAGTGATACTCTCCCAATGAAAGTCTTTGGAAGACATCTTCCATGGGATCTGTGGTTGTCACTTGAAGGGGAGGTGTAAGGGCGACCACTTGTTGCAAACTGGTTGAAGCTTCTGCGGATGGAGGCGGTGCTGGGGTTGATGGCTTGATAGGGATGAGGACGTCATTTGGAAGGTAGGTGGTGTTGCAAGTTTTGAAGGGTGAAGGGTCAGCGGGAATGGTGTGGACTTGCCCGTCATGCTCAAATTTCACACAACAGTGCAGGGTGGAGGGGACACAGGCCATGGCGCGGATCCAGGGTTGGCCCAGCAAGATGTTGTATTGAAACTCTCCTTCGATGATGTAGAAAAGCTTCGGGACTATGCATGGACCAACGCGAATATGAAGGACGACTGTGCCAATGGTCATGGCAGTAGTGTCATTAAAAGAGCGCAAGATTGCGTCAATTTTAGAGACGTAATTCTTGGGAAGAGCTAACTAATCAAAGGCATGGGTAGAGATGATGTTGATGCTAGTGCCTCCGTCGATCATAACACATTTAATGCGTGTTCGATCGATATAGGCAGTGATAAAGAGGGCGGCATCCTAATCTTTCATGTTGGATGTGGGAATCTCAGAATCGCTAAATGTGATGGAGGCAATAGGGGCTAAGGAGTGGACAAGGGCAATAAGTGGTTGGGGGTCCTTGGGTTGGACCTCTACTGCCTGCAGGGCTTGGATGAGGGCCTGATGATGCTAGGGCGAGGTTTGGATGAGGTTATAAAGGGACATCTTCATAGGCATCAGGTGAAGCTGTTTCAACATGGAGTCGTGGATTGGTCCGGAAGAAGAAAAAGAAGAGGAGGGTTGAGGCGCACCAAGGATAGAAATATTAGGCTTAGGCAGTTGAGGTGGATTGACAAAAGGGTAGGTCTAAGGAATGGTGGCTTTTTCTTTCGCCTTGTCCTTTTGTGACCTAGTGGTGATGTGGATGGCATTGATTTCAAAGATGGGAGGTGAAGGTGATAAAGGGGTTGTAATCGGTTGATGAGATGTGGATGGGTTTGACGAGGTTGAAGGGTTATGAGCAGGAGTCAGGGTTTGGTCGAAAGTGTCCTCAAAGAGAAGAGTGTCTTTCTCCAGATAACGGCGAATGATAGCCTTAAGGGCACAGCAAGTCTCGGTATCGTGTCTTGGTGTACGATGATATAAACAAATTTTCGTGTCGTCAAACCAGGAGGGTTTAGACCTGAGAGGTTGGAAGGGCTTGATGGGTGGAAGAGTTATGCTAGAAGTTTGCAAAAGTCGTTGCAAGATTAAAGAGTATGAGCCCACTAAAGGGTCCGTGCTCATCGATGTATGCGATGTCGGTGACTTTTGCTTGGGCAAAGTTGGAGGGGGTTTTTGTACCACCTTCTGGGTTGATGGTGCGATGACAGGTGGAGACAGTACATTCTTCATGAGAGGTACCACCCTTTTGGGAGAGGGTAGGCTTGCAGTAGGTAAAGGAAGCAAAGGAGGCAACCGGTTTTGATTAGAGGTCAAAGTGGGAAGGACTCTGGTTAGGGTTAAAGGATGAGGGCCCAAAATGGAGGCCAATGGTGATGGAAGAGGAGGCGTTCGCCTCTATGGTTTGGTAGTCTTCTGTGATTTGGGTTGAAGACTACTATTGGTTGAAGTTTGGTTTAAGTCCACCTTCACTTGCGGATGAGTGAGGTTGGAGACGGGGTGAACGCCAAGTGAATTGATTGGTGTAGACAAGGTAGATGAGGGTTTCGGTTTTGATGAGGTTGATGGAGATGTAGACGGTCTAGAGGCAGAAATCTAATTTTTGTTGATAGTCTTGGGAGGTTCTGCCATGGGAGGATTAGCAGCATGAGATGAGAGGGCACGGGCTTGTTGAAGAGCTGTGAGATGGTCCCACAATCCTTGATGCTCCACTTTCCTAGAAGAGAGAAGTTCGAGTCTCTTCACTAGTCAAAAAAATGGCTGAGAAGATGCAGGATGAGGTTTAGGCTCTTGAGAAGACGCTGACGGTTGTGGGACTGAAGGTGAGACGGGTGTAGTAGCCTCGGGCCCATGGCATGGTGGAGTCATGATAGGTTCGTCCTTGGTTGGAGATGAAGGAGAGATAGGTTCTTCCTTGGGTGGAGAAGAAACTGGAGAATGAAGCTCCTCAAGCAGGTAAAGGGCAGGAATGATAGTGCCCTCCACTTATGGTCGAGGAGTAGGAAAGGTTGGGTCCTCCATGGGTAGCAAGAAGGAAGATGGTGAAATTGGCGGTGCTGGTAAGGTTGAGGCGTTCTCCAAGATGAGAGAAGTTGATGGAGAACTAACCGGAGAAAGAGGTTCGTCCACATGTGATGGACTGATGGATGAACCCACCTCTTGAGGTTGGTTAGAAATGAAGGGAGAGACCGTATTGACTATTTGAATATTATGTTCGTGAGAGTTGTCAATCAAGGTTTGGACATTGTTTTGGGTTGGTGGATGATTGGGGAATGGTTGTTTGAAGATATCGATACCCTGATTAGGAGGGGTATTGGGATTGTTGAGGATGAGGTCACCCTTTTCCAGCATGTCTTGGATTATGTTTTTAAGGGTTTTACAGTTGCCCGTGTCATGACCTTTAACACGGTGGTAGTGGCAGAAGTCATTTTCCCTATACCATGCAGGGATGGCACGTGAGGGATCAAATTGTGGTGGTGGTCAGATCTGAGGGAGATTGAGGGCCCCTTGTTTGACGAGTTTTTCCAGCACAGACGCGTATGATTCTCCAAGTGGAGTAAACTGTCGCTGTATGTATCTCTACTAAAATTGGCGAGTGGCACTCATAGATGTGGATGGTTCAGGTTGATTAGCTGAAGGCGAAGAGGAAGAAGATCTAACAACCACAGCATTTGCTGAAGCTTTAGATTTAGGATTGGATGAGGAAGGCTTAGAAGAGGGGTCATTGGTTTTGGAGTTGGGATTCTTGCTCTGTAACTTGACTTTATTCTCCTCGATGGCACGTAACTCAAGTTTATGAGCCATTGTGAAGGCTTCGTCAAAAGTGTGGAAGGTCTGAACCCTCAAGGTGGAAGAAATATGTCTAGCGCAGGCTTGAGAGAAAAGTTAAATAAGCTCAGGCTGGGGTAAGGAGAATGAGAGTTGATTGATAAGGCCCCTCCATCGAGCGACAAAATCAGCAATGGATTCGTCCTCGAACTGGCGAATAGAATAGAGGTCTGTGATGGAGACCTTCTTGGTGATAATGATAGAGAAATGATCGAAGAAGAGCTGGGCCAGCTGAGTGAATGTAAAAATGGAATGGTTGGCAAGGGAGCTGTACCAGTCAAGCGTAGCACCCAAGAGAGACATGGGAAACGTGCATAAAAGTAATGCATCATCGTGGGCGATAAGGTAACAGGCATGTCTGAATGCCCGTAAGTGTTGTTGTGGGTCTTCCTTGCTTTGAAAACAAGAAAACTTAGGAAGTTCCCACTGGCTGGGATATGGTCTGATGGGGACAGAAGGATGGATGGGCTCGTTGTAAATTTGTTCATACAAGAGAGTGTTGTGTGAGCCAGAAATAGAAGTCTCTAGGTTAGACATTTTATCCATCAGCATCGTGATAATATCTACTGAAGGATTGGCAGGTGGAGCACCTCCTAGATTATAAGGCACTTGAAAGAGACTGGAAGAGGTATACGACGTAGTCGGTTGTACCAGTAAGGGTGCAACGTACGGATGACTAGTCGTAGGGATAGAAGAGGTGACTAAGGATGGTTGGATATAAGGCATGGCTAGGTTTGATGTTGTCATGGGAGGTTGGTTAGAGGTAACATGGGCTAATGGATAGGTAGCCACCCTAGTGTTGATAGGAGCAAGGGTAGGCGGAATAGAGATGACCAGATTTTGAAAGGGGGTAGAAAGTGGTTGAGTGGGCTGAGATTGATAGGGGGCCGAAACCTTGATGGAAGTGGGCCCAATGATGGAGGGAGAGGCCACACTTGGATGGTTGATAAAAGGTTAGTCATTGGTTGCGGTAACAGCCTGGGTGTCTAAGGGTTGGACTACGGACGCCATTGATACGGCCGCAGTCTCGAGAAAAGAGGTCGACATTCTATAAATTGGATTGCCCAAGGGGTCTCGCATTTGGCTATTCGCGAGATAGTGTTGCAAGGCTTTTACATTGAGGTCCAAGAATCATGCAAAATCTTGGTCCCCTTCTGGGACAATAGGCGTTTGGGTCGAAGATGGTCTAGTAGGACTTCTTTCAGTTTCCAAGTTGAACTCCATTATAGGGCTGGTTATAGGCGGGGTAGATGGAAGAGGATGATGCCTTGCGTGATTGACTAGAGCTTTGGCTTGGCTACGAGTCAGAACCATTCAAGGCAAGGAAGAACATCCTCACAAGCTCAAACAAGCAGATAAGAACTAAAAAAGATGAAGACACAAGCAGATCCTAAAACCTTAGAAGTAAATTATTAGGATTATAGTGGCTTATGCCTTAGAATGTGTGTAGAGGAATATTGGCTTTTGAGTCAGGTCCTAGAAGAAGCAGTCTATGGATGGTTTCGGGTTTTGTTATGGTGCTCAAGAATCTGTATTGGCTTCCGTACAGGCCTAGTGCTAAGGAGCAAGCTCCCATCACTTCACGATTCCAGTGGTTAGCTAGTTTCACTTAGCCAAAATATACTTCCACTATAGTTTAGACTCTACCAGAGAACAGAGTTGGCTTTCCCCTTGGTGATGAAATCCAAGTAAGATCACCGGGATGGGTAAGGTATCTGCTGGGGGATGAAATCCCAGTCGGGCCTTGTCTCAGGTAAGTTAAAATGTTTGTTTTGTGCAAGTGGTTTGGTCGTGTAACATCAAGTGATCTAGATTAATTCAATATGCAATTTAATTACTATGTGTGGTCTAAGAGATGCAAGCAAACAGAAATGAATGCAAAGTGTTTTAATGCCCAAGTTGAAATGTTTATTCGTATGAAGACGAATGGAGAAAGAGTCGAAGAATATGAGTTTTGACTAGTCAGAAGTGCAAGAAAGAAAAGAAAAGTCCTTTTTAGTCCTGCTTATGATGTCATTTAAGAAGAGATAAAAGGAGGCGAAAAGGAAGAAACCTAATGCACCTATATGAATGAAAGAAAGAAAGAACCCAAGGAAGGCCCTAGGGTCCCACCGGGCGTGCCAGAATGTTTCTATGCTAAATCACTTTCTAAATTCAAAGAAGAAATAAGAAACTAAAAGAAATGGTCAAGGCTAGAAGATACCTGATTGTAGTCGTGCGCACCGAAATCAGACATTGGAAGGTTCTCCTCTTTGGCTGTGGAGGAATGACACCTGTGAAGAAAAAGAGACTAAACACAAAAAACGTCAGTCAAGGATATGGTGAGCTGTTAGGCGAATGCCCGATCCCGGAAGTACGAAGACTTCCTAGAAGGATATCAACCCACTGATAAAAAAAAGCAAAATATTTGACTGAAGTAGATGTAATGAAAGATAAAATGATAGAAATAAAAGATAGAAAATAAAATGCGTACCTGAGATGCAGCACACTATTCTGCACAGTCACCGATGTCGGTCTCTGTGGTGCCAACGTCGGTCAGGGGAAGGTGCTGACGTCGGTTAAAGTGCTGGCGTCGGTCAGGGTAGTGACCGGCGTTGGTCGGGGCAAGTTCTGGATAGAGTCTGGGTGAGTTGCAGAAGGTCTGGTAGAGTTGAGATAGGGTTTTGGTCAGGGTCGAGATAGGGTTTGGTAGAGTCAAGACAGGGTCTGGACAGGGTCTAGTCAAGGTACGGTTGAGTCTGGACAGGGTCTGGGGGTTTTGGTCGAGTCTGGACAGAGTTATAGATTGGGATAGTGGGCAGAGATGTAAAGAGGGAACTCAGGGCTCAGGTCTACGGTCTGAAGATCCGAGGTGATAGAAATAACAAACAAATAATAACCAGAAAGAAATAAAAACAAATAGAGGAAATACTTACCTGTCAGAAGATGTGATAAAAGCCATGGTTGAAGTTGTCGATGCGCTACCAGAAGTTAATAAGAGCCAATGTAGATTAGTTGAATGTCAGAGTCGATTAATCGCAAGAGTTGATTGCAAGAGTCTGTTTAAAGAATGAAAAAACTCGTTGGTGGAATGAAGAGGTTACGGATGAAGGTGAGAGATGGTTCGATAACCGATCGGGAAACCAATTGGGAACCGAATGGGTAACGGGTAACGGAATAACAGTTCCTGTGTTCGGATTGAGAACGCAGTGCTAAGGATAACCGACATCGGTAGGACCACCGACGTCGGCTGATAAGTGATCGACGTCGGTGACGTTGGTCGGGTGGCAACTGTGGTCGGCAGATGCAGAATGGGGGCAGAGACTAACTTTAGTCTTTTGCTCATTTTGACAAGTTGCCAGGGTCAAGGCTAGTGGGAAAAGTGGTCGACAAGAGTTAAATAGGCGAAGAAGAATAAAACGGGGGATGACCAGGGGAGTCGACATGATTTTGGTGTCTACAATATATTAGAATATATGATAATAGATAAGCCACTTCAAGGGGGAAACCTCAAAAAGCTTCAATAAGAGTATAATTCACAATATGGTAATAAATAATTACCCACTACCTTCTATATATAGTCTATCTAGGCCATGGTTACTCCATAGGCCGACCTACTAACCAAATAAATGCATAGAGAAATGTGATATAGCATTGAAGTGGGATAATTAAGCCACAATTTGAATATTCCTATCCTAATACATGAAATAGGTTAGGGGTGTAACATGCCCTTCCCATTCAAACCAACATTGTCCTCAATGTTGAACAACTCTGGATATTGTTGTAGAAAATCTTTGCCTTCCCAAGTTACATCTTCACTGCTCAAGTTCTTCCACTTGATTAGATATTCCCTAATCTCTCTGGTTCTCAACCTCTTAGTACATGTTTGGAAGATCTTCTCTAGTTCCAAAATGACTCGTCCTTCTTCATCTAGTTTTGGGAGCTTTGTCTGGGATGAAACTTTCTATTCAATGACCTTCTTCAAATAGGAAACATGAAATATTGGGTGTATGCAAGATGAATGAGCTAACTTGAGCTTGTAAGCCATACTTTTAATTTTCTATAGAACCTAAAAAGGGCCATAATACTTAGGAGCAAGTTTGTTGTCATTTTTATGTTACTTTAAAGACATCTTATTATAAGGCTACAAACATAAAAATACCCAATCACCCACGTCAAAAAATTTCTCACTATGGTGTTGATCTACTTATTGCTTCATCCTATTTTGTGCCAAGGCCAAATTTTCTCACAAACTAGCCAAAACCTCTTATTGATGCTAAATGTATTCCTCCATATCTCGAACCTTGGTTTGCACCCTTAATGAAGAAGTGATGGAAGGTGGATGGTAATCGTATAGTGCTATAAATGGAGACATTTTAGAAGAGGTATGGAAAGATATGTTATACCACCATTCTAAAAGTGGTATCCATTTAACCTATCATTCCTATTTATCTGATACAAAATAATGGAGATACCCATATTAACATTTGTTAACCACTTATATTTGTCCATCAAATTGGGGGTGGTAAGATGAGCTATGAGCTATTTGAGTATCCAAATAGGAAAATAGTTGAGTCCAAAAATTAATATTGAAAATAGGATCATGAACACATACAATTCCTTTTGGGGTTCCATGTAATTTTAGAACTACCTCCAAAAAAATAGTTGCTACTATACTTGCTGAAAATGGGTGTGAGAGAGCACAAAAATGGGCATATTTTGTAAGCTTGTCCATAATGACCAAGATAACATTCTTACCTTCAGAACCAAGAAACCTTGTGATAAAATCCATGGAAACCTCCTCCCACTTTTGACTAATAATTTCTAACAGTTGTAACAGACCCGGGGTCTTAACTGTCTCACCTTTATTCTATTGGCATATCAAGCAATCTGCCAAAAACTTTTGTAAATCTCCCTTGAGTCCTTCCCAAAATAATTCTTTCTTAATTATGTGATAATTTTTCAATAACCCTGAGTGTCTCCCAATTGGAGATGCATGAAACTCTGCAAGAATCTTATGCTTAAGCTCTGAATCTTTACACAAGTATAACCTACCCTTATACCATAGGACATTACCTTTCCATTAACATTCTTTAGAGGATAAAGTACCTTACTGGAGATTTTGAATCAGAATCTTTGTATCTTTGTCTTGCTCCCATTATAACCTGGCTTCATCCACCCAATCTAATTTCAACATGGACATTGCACAAAGTAATGCTTCTGTGGATGTATCCCATTTGGATAGTGCATTTTCTACTACATTATCTTTACCCTTCTTGTAGATGACTTAAAAATAATAATCCAACATTTTGGTTATCCACTTTTGTTATTCCTCAGATGATAATCTTTTCTCCAAAAATTATTTGAGACTATCATGATCCATTTTCACCTTAAAGTGTCTACCCATTAAATAGGTCCTCCATTATTTAACTTCATGAAGAATAGCCATCATTTCTTTCTTTTAGATAGGTTTTTGTAGATTCTTACCTTTGAATTGATGACTCTCAAATGCAATGGATATTCCTTCCTACATTAGTACTACTCCCAACCCAAATCCAGAAGCATCACATTCAATAGTGAATGTCTTTGAGAAGTCTGGAGTAGCTGAAACTGGAGTGGTGCACATGACTACTTTTAGTTTCTCAAATGCTTTGGTGGTGGAATCATTCCAATGAAAGGCATCCTTCTTTAGAAATGTAGTGAGTGGTGCTGCTATGATACCATAACCTTTCACAAATCTTCAATAGTAACCTATTAGTCCTAAGAACCCTTAGAGGTTTTTGAGAGTTTTTGGCATGGGCCTTTCCATCATAGCTTTGATCTTTTGAGGATCAACTTTGACACCTTCATGGGAAATAATGTGACCTAGGTATTCTTCCTCCTATACTCCAAAGGCACATTTGGATGGCTTCACATAAAGTTTATGCTTCTCCAAAACTATCAACACCTATTTCACATGTTGTAGATGTGTTTCCCATGTTTGACTATAAATCAATATGTCATCAAAGAAAACCATCACAAACTTCCTTACAAAAGGCCTAAAAATAGTGTTCATCAAGCTCTGAAAAGTAGATGGTGCATTTGTAAGAACAAAGGGAATTACCAAAAAATCATACTGGACCTCATGCATTCTAAAAGCAATTTTATGAACATCTTCATCCTTGATTCTAATTTGATGGTACCCTGAGTGAAGATCCAATTTTGTGAAATAATTAGCACCATGTAACTCATCAAGTAAATCATCAATTACTGGAATAAGAAACTTATCTTTGATTGTGTACTTGTTGAGTTCCTTATAATCTGGGCACATCCTCCTGTGTCATCCTTCTTCCACACCATGAACACTAGTGATGAATATGTACTTTGGTTGTGCTTAATGATCCTTGCCTCTAACATCTCATGGACCATCTTTTTGATTTCAATCTTCTATGCATATGGATTTCTATATGGTCTGATATTTGGTGGTTGACTCCTTGGAAGTAGTTGAATGGCATGATCATGTTCTATTTTTGGTGGTAGTCCTTTTGGCATGGCCCCAAAAATAGATGGGTGGTCATCAAGAATCATCTGTAGACCAAGATGTGTAGATGCATGTGTGGGTTGAAATTCTATGGAAAATAATCATGCAATAATTCCCTTTTCCCCCTTTTTTAACATCTTGGTCATCTGATGTGAACTAATCAATTGTGGATATTTTTCCTATAATCCATGTAGTTCAATTTTCCTACCTTCAGAATGAAAGTGCATGAATAGTTCTTGTAAGTTCATCTCAATGGTACCCAAGGTTGTGAGCCATTGAATCCCAAAACAATCTTTGTGCTACCCATGGGAATAGCAAACATAGGAGAATCAAGATTGTACTCACCCATATCAAGCTTAATACTATGGAATTTACATAAACAATTAATTGTGCCACCATCTACAATCATGACCTGAAATTTTGGTGTTGGGTAGATGAAATAGTTCAATCAAGTGGCCAAATTATGGTTGATGAAGTTATGTGTGCTCCCTAAATCAATCAACACTGTCACCTTCTGTTTCTTGAGAAAAGCCACCACCTTAAGATTTTGTGGAGTGATAATACCTATAAGTTCATGACAAGAGATTGTAAGTTAGGAATATTTAGGTACCTCCTCTATCTATTCCTCATCATCATTTGAGGCATCATCTTCTTCTTCATCTTCATTAGATCCCTCAATGTAGAATAACTTCTTCTCAACACATCTATGTCCTTTGCCCCATTTCCTATCACAACTGAAACATAATCCTTTTACATACTTATCTTCAATTTGTTGAGGGTTGAATTTGGTCAATGGAGAAAATGTTGGTGTCGATATACTATGATCTTTGAAGTGAGTGAATGGCTACTTCTTGTTGGTTATAAATTTTTCCTCAGCTCTGCATGCCATGATAATAGAATTAGAAATCTTAAGTGGATTAAACATGTGTACCTCATATTGAATTTGGTCCTTGAGTCTACCCAAAAATAGGTCATTCAAGTTCTCAGAAATTGTCTCCACACATAAGGATAGGTTCTAAAAATGATGAATATAATCCTTGATGGAGCTAGTCTGTCACAATTTTGGCATTTGGCTGAAGTAATTCTCTATCACACTATTTCCATAGTGTAATTATAACTCCTCTATAAAAATTTACCAGGTGACAATGAGATTCATCTTTTTATTTTGAGCACACAACCATTGATACCAAATGAATTGAGTATGTTAAAGATACAAGGATACCATGGTAACCTTTTATCCACTTGGGATCCGATGCAGAACAAAAAAAATTCTCCATTTGGTTGATCCAATTGAGTGGATCTTTTCCATCAAATTTGTGTATATCCACCTTTGGTAATAGGTTCCTCTATGGTAATGTAGTTGGATTTGAAGTAGACTAGTTAGGAGAACCACCTTGGTGGAGTTGTGAAATAGTGATAGCTAGATGGTTTGACTAATTATTTTTCAAATTCATCATGATATCTTCTTCTTCATCTTCATTAGATCTCTCAATGTAGAATAACTTCTTCTCAACACATCTATGTCCTTTACCCCATTTGCTATCACAACCGAAACATAATCCTTTTACATGATTCTCTTCAATTTGTTGAGGGGTCAATTTGGTCGATGGAGAAAATGTTGGTTTCGATATACTATGATCTTTGAAGTGAGTGAATGGCTACTTATTGTTGGTTATAAATTTTTCCTCAGCTCTACATGCCATGATAATATAATTAGAAATATTAATTGGATTAAACATTTGTACCTCATATTGAATATGGTCCTTGAGTCTACCCAAAAATAGGTCATTCAAGTTCTCCTCAGAAATTGTCTCCACACATAAGGATAGGTTCTAAAAATGATGAATATAATCCTTGATGGAGCTAGTCTATCACAATTTTGCCATTTGGCTGAAGTAATTCTCTATCACACATTTCCATAGTGTAATTATAGCTCCTCTATAAAAATTTACCAAGTGACAATGAGATTCATCTTTTTCTTTTGAGCACACAACCATCAATACCAAATGAATTGATTAGGTTAAAGATACAAGGATACCATGGTAACCTTCTATCCACTTAGGATCTAATGCAAAACAAAAAAAATTATCCATTTGGTTGATCCAATTGAGTGGATCGTTTCCATCAAATTTGTGTATATCCACCTTTGGTAACAGGTTACTCTATGGTAATGTAGTTGGATTTGAAGTAGACTAGTTAGGAGAACCACCCTTGTGGGGTTGTGAAATAGTTATAGCTAGATGATTTGACTAATTATTTTTCAAATTCATCATGATATCTTCTTTTTCATCTTCATTAGATCCCTCAATGTAGAATAACCTCTTCTCAACACATCTATGTCCTTTTCCCCATTTGATATCACAACCGAAACATAATCCTTTTACATGCTTCTCTTCAATTTACTGAGGGGTCAATTTGGTCGATGGAGAAAATGTTGGTGTCGATATACTATGATATTTGAAGTGAGTGAATGGCTACTTCTTGTTGGTTATAAATTTTTCCTCGGCTCTGCATGACATGATAATATAATTAGAAATCTTAAGTGGATTAAACATTTGCACCTCATATTGAATGTGGTCCTTGAGTCTACCCAAAAATAGGTCATTCAAGTTCTCCTCAGAAATTGTCTCCACACATAAGGATAGGTTCTAAAAATGATGAATATAATCCTTGATGGAGCTAGTCTATCAAAATTTTGCCATTTGGTTGAAGTAATTCTCTATCACACTATTGCCATAGTGTAATTGTAGCTCCTCTATAAAAACTGACCAGGTGACAATGAGAGTCATCTTTTTCTTTTAAGCACACAACCATCGATAACAAATGAATTGATTAGGTTAAAGATACAAGGATACCATGGTAACCTTTTATCCACTTGGGATCTGATGCAAAACAAAAAAAATATATCCATTTGATTGATCCAATTGAGTGGATCTTTTCCATCAAATTTGTGTATATCCACCTTTGGTAACAAGTTCCTCTATCGTAATGTAGTTGGATTTGAAGTAGACTAGTTAGGAGAAACAACTTGGTGGGGTTGTGAAATAGTGATAGCTAGATGATTTGACTAATTATTTTTCAAATTCATCATGATATCTACCAAACCATCTTTTATGGATTTCATATTAGATTGTATGCCTTGCACACTATAGTCAGGATGGCTTACTTTATGATTTATGTCAAAGAACCTTGGTACAAATGGTCTAGTACATCCCCCTTATGACTCCATCTCTTCCTTTTTAGGAGTTTTACCTAGAGTTTTAGCACCCTTTCCTTGGCCCTGAGTTTGTGGACCTTCCATAAAAGGTCTTTATGATGTCAACCCTGATTGAGACTTTTGACCCAAATTTGACCAAGTGATTTTGGACTTATGTTAGACTAAAATCAAAACATACAAAGAACATACCCTAGCAAAATTTTTCTAATATTTTTAAAATGTAAATAACTCACAAAAATTATTTGAATTGCACACTATAGAGCAATTTTATGAAAAACCCTAAAATGGTGATAAATTTTGTAAAACAAATCCAAATGCTCTAAAATTTAAGTGGAAGATTGATTTAGTGATTTATCACCTATATTAAAAAAATTGAAGAGAAATTAGCAAACATTTTTTAGATATATCTAAATTAAAAAATTAGGGTTTCACCCATAAGATTGCCCAAATCGTAGCTCTTATACCACTTGTAATAAAATTAATTCAATAATAAAGTAGAATATTATAAATAGATCCAAATATGACTCAAATATATTAGAATATATGATAATATAAAAGCCACTTCGAGGGTGAAACCTCCATAAGATTAAATAAGAGCATAATTCATAATATGATGATAAACAATTACCCACTATCTCCTATATATAGTCTATCTAGGCCATGGTTACTCCATAGGCTGACATACTAACCAAATGAATACATAGATAAATGTGATATAGCATTAAAGAGGGATAAGGAAGCCACAATTAAGCTATTCCTATCCTAATACATGAAATATGTTAGGGGCATATCATAACTCTAATTGCAATTGATTTTGGAATCATTTGTGCATGATAACTTTGCATTATCAAGACTTAAAATTCATGTGGTAAGCCTCCTATTTATAGATTTTTGAGAATGTCTAGAATCAAATTGAACCATCTATCCTGAGATTGAGATGTGTGGTTGAGTATTAATTAATTTTTTGGAATTAATTTTATAATTATCCTCGTCATGACATTAGAAAAAGGGGCTATTATGAGGCATGGAGGGCATGAATCCTAATATTTGTGGCATTTATAGCCTAGGGATGTCTTCCCAAGAAATGAGGTTACCTAATGATGTGGATATTTCATATTCATTTCTAAAAACAAGTATTCCACAAGTTTCTATGGAATTATTGATTAGGCTCTAATTTGGTAAAATTAACTCTAAGCATGATTAAACACTTTGTGCACAATTTACTCAAATTGATCAAAAAGCCTTTTATTTGGTCCAAAATTTGATTGGATTAGAATTAGAGGGAAATTTAAGATGTATTAGATCTATTATCCCATTTAGGACATTATAAATATAAAATAACAAAGGCACACATCTTATGGAAGAGATTTGATATGAAAGAGTAATCTAGAGCACCTAGGTGCAAAACTGGCATTTTAACTCAAAATGATATGATCAATGTTAGCTAGACCATAAATTTCATTTCCCCATTTAGTAATACCCTAGCCAAAATTGGCAATTGAATATGTCAATTTCACATCATTTAGCATGTTTTAGTGTTTTCAGGATAAATTATGCATTTTGGTAGAAATTGGTCAAAATCCTAATTGTAGGTTATCAATGGCCAGATTTAGGTGTTTATAGTTTTCCCTTGTTTGGGAAGGTATTGAAATATATAATAAGAGTAAAATATTCTCAAATAATGAAAAGGTTCTATATGCCTACAACTACAATGATGATAAACTAACTAGATGATGCCCCCTCAAGGGAATGGTTAGCACAAGTAGGGCGACAAATGGTCCTTCGAAAAGAAAGAAGCAAAATGAGGGGACCAAAAAGAGGAATATGATGGGTTTAAAACACAATTATATTGAAAAATTATTCAAATTCATTTATAATATAAGTGGGATGGTGTACAATGGTTTGTCCAAAGGCAGTTATAAGCATTGTACCCTGATAATGGCAACATGGTATGATAACATAATGATTTACCCAACGGTGGTTATAATCATTGAGAATATGGATATTCCCCTATTGGGATAGACAAAAAATATAATAACATTCCCCTATATGGGTAGAAAAATTATAGTGGTGACAACATAATGATTTGCTCAAAGGTAGTTATAATCATTGAGAAATGCAGGTGGGATGGTGTGTAATGATTTTCCCATAAGAAGTTATAATCATTGGAGATCAATTATGGAAAACATGAAAAACTTGGTTGAGGATGATGATAACTTAACACAGAGGGTAATGATGAATTGGAATAACCTACTAGTAGTGAGATGCTCATCTGAACTAATAAAGGTTAAAATTATTTCATAGTTGATTACTCTATTTGGGATATGATTAGGATGGAATCAGGATGTTGATGTTGAAGAGATATTTCCATTAATAAATAGAGTTCTTGAAGCTAAGGCTGGATATAGTACATGTTGGTAGGCATCATGGTATAGCATCATGAGGACTTGGCCCAAATATGCATGATGATTGACTCCCATAATCCAATACTCAATAGAATATAATACACCAATGATAGAAAACATGATGATAATGTAAACATATGAATATGGATGTATTTGAGTATAAATTTGGGTAAGGAATCACCCAATGAACACACATAAACTAAATCAAGGCAACAATGTTGAAAACAAACAAATAGGCACACAATCAAAACAATAAAAAAACAAACAAAGAAACAGTCAATAAAAACCATAAAAACATTTCCCTAGAAAATAGGTGACAACTTAAAAAACAAACAAAATGGGGGAATAGAAGAAAAGAAAGGGGTGGATGAGCTATCTCCATATTCACTAGGCAAGTAGACACTACCTACATAGTTTCATAAATGTAATATCCAATAAAAAACCTTCAGGCCAAATGCAGTTCTGCTAGGGAATGGGAAGAATATGATAGAAGAAGAGGAATGGTCTTGAAAAATGGAAAGTGTGTGAGATAAAAGGCCTAAAAGGATGGGGATACTAATTGACAAGTGTTTTTATTGTAACTTAGTAAGGGTTACCAGAATCCTTAAGGCAAAAAAGTGGTCAATGTTTTTATTCTTTTCTAACAATTTTTTAAATGCTTTTGGAATTGTTTTGGAGTATCTCAACTCAATAAAGAATGATAAAACACTAAATGGTTCAAGCTCACAAAATGGTGAGAGCATGGCTTAGGTTTCTCAAAAAATGGTGAGAGTATGGCTTAAGTTGCTCATAAAATGGTGAGAGCATGGCTTAAGTTACTCATAAAATGGTTAGAGAATGGCTTAGGTTGCTAAAAAAATGGAAAGAGTGTGGCTTAGGTTACTCACAAAATGATGAGAGTGTGGCTTAGGTTGCTCACAAAATAGTAAGATAATGGATTAGGTTTCTTGTAAAATGGTGAGAACATGGCCTAGGGTGACTAAGATGACCTCAAAAAGTATTGAGTGATACCTACACAGTCATAGAGTAAGACATCAAGTCACTGTAGTTCTACCCTACAGTGGAGGAATTTAGCTGGTGTAACAGTCAATTCAAACAAAATAGGCATAGTTGGTAAAAATTCAAAGTATGACATAGGAAGTGCAAGCTGGTATACCAAATCTTAATAAACAAATATTACCCCTAGTTTGCCTATAGGAAATTATAACTAGGACACAACAACATGGATCAATGGTACTAATTTTCCCAAAGGTGGTTATAATTAGTAACAAGACTGGTGATAAGAAAGGAATAAAAAATGAAGGATGTAACTACAAAAACTTCTATCATATTATTCCAAAATATGATCTTTGTCTGAAGTACATGAACTAACTAATGAAATAGATTAAATACCTTGATGCTGAAAATGTGTAACAAATGGAAAAAACTAAGGTCAAATAGTCTAGGCTTTAGAGCACACTAGGCTGATAGGTCAAAAGTAGAAAGTGGATATGGCTAAGAGGATAGATAATAATGAAATTTATACAAAGAATAATAGTGATAAAATGGCATAACTAAAATGGTCCTTATATACAATACACCTTAGTTATCAAGCATAGTACTACTTGAAATGAATAATATTCATCATCTTAGGAATTTCATCTCTATCTAGTGTGACAATCTTGTATGCTCCTAATCCATAGTCTATAGTAATGATAAAAGGCCCTATCCAATTTTGTTTAAATTTTCCTTTATGATTATTCTTAGCCATGGTATTCTTTTGGTTTTCTTTAAGAACAAAATCACCATGTTCAAATGTTTTATACATAACACACCAATTATAGTGGCCTTTGAGTTAGTTCTGATATGTTTAAATATTATTGAGTGTAGCTATGAATTTTTCATCAAGTAGGTCTAGCTCTTATAGGTGAGCTTCTCAATAGTCATGATCATCTAGGACATGCTTGAAATAGATGCACAAGGAAATTTGACCTCAATGGGAAGGATGGCTTCATTAACATAAATGAGTATGGAGTGGCTCCTATTGGGGTACAATGATTGGTATGGTATGCCCAAATGGTAGGGAATATATATAGGTGTCAATCATGACTAACATCATTAACAATATTTTTGAGAATATTGGCAATGGTTTTATTCGATGCTTTGGCTTAGCCATTGCCTTAATGGTAATATACTATATAAAAATGTTGTGTGATGTTATATTTGGTACATATCTGGTCTACATCCTTGTTATTGGATGATCCTCAATTATTATATATAATGTTAGAGGGGATACTATAATGGCAAAAGAGGTGGTTAAAGATGAATTTGGAAATTTTCTTTCTAGTCATGTAAGTTAGGGGTATAGCTTCAACCCACTTAGTGAAATACTTAGTGGTGGTAAGGATATGTTTTTGGTCATTAGATGAATGGGGTTGATCTTCCCAATGAGGTCAAGTATCCCCATGTAAAAAATGGCCATGGTGTCAACATCAATTTCAAAGTTTTGGCTAGGGTATGAATCAGATTAGCATGTCATTGACATTTGTCACACTTCCTTACATATGTAGAAACA
The DNA here is from genome assembly GCA_037957365.1 of Torreya grandis. NCBI lineage: Eukaryota > Viridiplantae > Streptophyta > Pinopsida > Cupressales > Taxaceae > Torreya > Torreya grandis. Next base: position 187,582 of record JARHVA010003275.1, on the reverse strand, counting down.
TCTACATCCATCATGGGCCAATAATAACCATTACAAAAGATATTTTTGGATAGGAATACCCCACTAGAATGAGCTCCACATACCCCTTTATGAACTTATCTTAATGTTATTGAAGACTCTGCCAAAGTTAAATAATGAAGCAAAGTTCCATCAAAACTATGATGATAAAGGGTAGATCCAAGTAGAGTATAACAATTGGAATGATGAATGAAGGCTTTGGTCTATTTTAGATATGTTAAGTGGGATAAATTCATCATGAAGGTAGTTTTAAAGGTCCAAGTACTAGATATAATTAGGACCAATAATGTCACAAATCATTGTAATGATTGAAGGTACATGAGTTGGTGCTGACAAATTCTTGATGAAGAAATGATACTCTAGCTTTACCTATTTGTCAAATCAGAGAGCCAATAGTATCCATGGCATCTACAATTCTATTACTAGCCCTTGGTATGTACTCAAATTAAATGTTGGCAATTTATTACTTAAGAGTGTTGACCATGATTTATATGGAACAAACTTATCATCTTTGGTCTAAAAATTATCTGTGACTTGATTGATGTTTAACTAAGAATCACCATAAATTTTAAGATGAGATATGTTCTAATGCACTACCTTTTGAATTCCTTCAATAATTTCTTCATACTCGAACATGTTATTTACATAAGGAAAGCTTATTTTGAATGATTTAGGGATTAGATCCCCCTATGGTGTAATAAATAATAGGCCTACCCATGATCCATGTGAAATAAATGAACTATAAAAATACAAGTTATAAGGTTTTTCCTCAAGGTGTGTCAATGATAGTCATTATGGATTCATCAATAAATTAAAATGTGAGTTGTTGTGTGTCTGTGAGAGATGCTTCAACAAGTTGATCTGCAAGAAATTGTCCCTTGATTGCCTTTTAATTGACATAATCTATGTCAAACTCACTAAGAAGCATGATCCATTTAGCTATTCTACCTTGAAAATATATTCTAGATAGTATATACTTGAGTGGATCTACTTTTGAAATGACTATGGTCTTATTATTCAACATGTAATGTCATAGTTTTTGAGCTACAAAGACCATGGCCTAACAAGATTTTTCAATAGGTGCATAGTTATGTTTATATGTGACCAAGGTATGGATTAAGTAGTATACACCATGATCTTTTCCATTGTCATCATGTTGAGCAAAGAGTGACCCCAGAGCATTGTCGGTAGTTGATATGTATAACAGAAATGGATTTTCTAACATAAGAGGTAATAAAATAGGCAAATTAACAACATATTCTTTGAGTTGTTGAAATTTTTTTTGGTAGTGATCATCCTAGTGAAATGTAACTAACCTATTTAGAATATGTGTAAATGGATGACACTTGTCTACTAATAGAGAGATGAATCATTAGATTGATTGGATATTACCCTACAAATTATGGATTTGCTTTAAATTAGTTGTTGGTAGAATCTTAGTTATAGCATAGACTTTAGCCGGATTGACTTTAATACCTCTATGAGACACAATGAAGCTAAGTAATTTTTCCTAAGGTTACACCAAACACACATTTATTTGGATTGAGTTTGACTTTTACTCTCATAATCTTTCAAATATCTGATGCAACATTGCTAGATGGTCGACCATAGTTTTCGATTTTCCTAATATGTCATCGACATAGTCTTCAACAATATCATGCATCATATCATGGAATATGATAGTCATGGACCTTTGATATGTAGCTCCAACATTCTTAAGGCTAAATGGAATTATCTGATAACAAAATGTTCCCCATAAAGTGGTGAATGCTATTTTATGTTAGTCTTTTGATGCTATTTTGATCTGGTTGTATCCTAAAAATCCATCCATGAGTGAAAGCATTTCATAACCTATCATAGAGTCAATGATCATGTCAATATTAGCTAATGGAAAATCATCTTTAGGACAAGCTTTGTTGATGTCTCAAAAACAAGTATAGATCTTGATCTATTTGAGCTTTTTACTAATAGATACCACATTAGAGATCCATTTTGAGAAGTCACTAGATCAGATACATAATGCTTCTAAGAGTTTTTCCAACTCTTTCTTTACCAATACAACAATGTGAGGATACATCTTATGTAGCTTTTATTTTACTAATTTGGCATTAGGATTAACCACACAGTGGTGTAAAACCAAGGTGAGGTCCAAACCTAACATGTCAGAATAGGCCCATACAAAGATATCTACAAATTATCTCAATAGAGCTATAAAGACTTCATGTTCCTCCTTAGTGAGGGATTTGCCTACTTTTATCAATTTTGGGTTTGATTTGATCTTGATGTTTACCTCTATTTTATCTTCAACTAGAAGAGTCAAACCATCTTCTAGGATAGTAGGCAATGACTTGAAATGTTAGACTATGTTAGGGTCCTCTGCTAAGACTTACTCTTTAACTTCTCTTAGTCATGATGAGTCTGAGTGCCCTAATGGGAGATCTAGCCATGTGAGAAAAATAGTCAAAAATTCTTAAAAAATTTGATTAAATACTTGTTTTTTTCTCAAAACTAAACTTAGATCCATAGGCAAGTTCATTATTGGTGGTCTCTTGGTCTAAATTTGAAGAAGAATGAACATCCCTATCTAATGGCACTTAAAATAGGTTTTCATGACTAGAATACCCTTTATCTTTACTTTTTCCCTAGTAAGAAAGTGCCTCAAAGAGGTTTTCACTTTGGGACCTCAATGTTTAATTTTTTTTTTGGCTGAGAGTGTTCACCCAATCTCCAAAATAGGCTATAAGATCTAATGTAATTGAAAATCTTGACTTGTGATCTCCCAATAGAATGTTGTCTCTAAGGCCTAAGAAGTCAAATAATGCCTCATCATTTTAGAACTAATTAATTGATAGATTAGATTCTTGTTGGTCCCAATCTAAAAGTTGGGGATAATATAATGGAAATGGGTTATGATGAATGACCAAAGTAAGGGTATAAATGACATTGGTAGCAAACAAATTATTTTTAGCTAGGTCATCAAAGGTGAGGCTATGATTAGACTCTACTTCACTATCAACATCATCATCACTAGTCATTGGTGATGTAGTCTGAATAAGATATGTGGGGTCATCCCTAGGTAGTTTAAATCCAAGTCCATAAGGTCTTTCATATTTATTCATGGAAATTATCTCGATGGTTCCTTATTGATTTAGTCCAAGGCCTCTTCCTTCATAATTGTGACACTTCATGATCCTATTGGGAATATGATACTTTGCACTTTTATAATAATCAACTTGGTTGTCATTATATAACCATGATTCGTCTAATTCAAGAGGGTTGGCTTCTAAGCTAGATGATGGTATAAATGTGATAGGTGCCTTATCTTTGTTCTTTTGTTGCCAATTCATATGTGGGGTAACTTTAAGTCATCCCAAGGTTTTCAAATTCTAAGGAATATTGGCAATATGAAATGTATCATGGGTCACATACTCTCGTGGTCTATTATCTAAAATTGTAAAATTATTATAATCTTTAGGAGGTGGCATGTGGGAAAGAGAATCCAAGGTATTAGGATATATGTAATTATCCAGTGAAGGATCAATAAGTATAGCCTTTCCTTTATCCTATTTAGAACTTGGATTCATGTCATACTAATAATTTTATCTTTGAAATTTGGCCTCAAGATGTTTTCAATGTTCATATGGGTGTAAATCTCCTAAAATATTCACTTCCATCCTTGAGTGGGAAAACATGATACAATAGTACAGTGTTGACAGGACTACATGAATCTCATGTCACCAAGGCCTACCTAGAATCATATTTTATGACAACTCAAGATCAAGCACATGGTAAAGTGTATCATGGGTCAAAGGACCAATGATAATTGGTAAGATAATGGTGCCTTGTGATTATCTTTCTTGATTATCATATGATTTTATGGTTATTGTTTTTGGCTGGAGATCTACCATTATGTACCCAAGAAGCTTGATGAGATTTAGAGACACTATGTTGAGGCTTGATCCATTCTATAAGGACACATTTCACATTATTTTGATTTATATAAACTTGTATGTACAATGGGTTATTATGGAGTGGACCAATGGAAGACATATTTCTTTGGTTGAATGTGACTTTTTGGGCTAGAGCTAGGTGTCCAACCAAAGCTTAAAATTTATTAGGGGATATGTTACTATAAATAGTGGATTAGGTTAAAAAATCATTCAAGATGTTCTTATAGATTAATGATGTTCACATCAAATCTAAAATAGAAATTTGTGGTAGTGTCTTCTACAATTATTCCACAATATCAAACTTCTTATCTTAGTCAGTATTAAATGGTTTATTCTGAGGCTAAATGGTTGTTTGGATAATAGGTAAAGTAGTAGATGGCTATGGGCTTGGGATAGTAATATTTAACCTCCAAGTTGTGATTTCACAATCAAGATTAAATACTAGACCATTATTAATAACAAATGTTAGGAATGGTGTGGGACCAAACAAGATAAGTCTTGATTGTCGATGCACTCGTATGTGGTAATGTGGCAAGGATGAGTTGTCGATATAAGGTCTAAAATAGGAAGTCTTAGTATTTTGGTTTGCTTATATGCACTCCTAGGTCAAAGAAATATTATCCATGTAATTTGGCTAAATGTTATTTATCAATCATCTAGGCTAATTAGTATTTGGTTTAGGATTAATAGAGATGGTATCAACACTACCCCCATAATATGACCTACTACCCTATTATAGTCATGTGTAACTGCATGGTAAGTTTGTTGGTTTTTGCCATTTTAACTTTGGTTTTATCCATTTTTTTATCATTATGGGTTTTATTACTGATTTTGCTAATTCTACTAGTTTGGCCTTTGATTTTGGTACTGTTGATTTTGCTACTGCACTAGCCATTATTGTTTTTGCTAATTATTCTACTACTATCAATTGTTATGTTTGGGAAAGGGGTTTTGATAAATCCCAAGAGTTTGATTGGAAGTGAAAGGACCATTATCCAATGTTATATCGCCATTATCTAACATATTCTTAATTAAATGCTTGATTTGGAAACATCTTTATAGATTATGCCCATTGACCTGATGATATTCATAGAATTTATTTTCATTGTACTAATTAGGATAAGGAATAACTTAAAAATAATGCTTTAGTATAGGCCAACTAATTATATTAGTAGCATTAAGCTTGTGAAATATATAATTAATAGGTTCTCATAGGTTACTAAAGACACAATGTACAGGCACAGTTCTCTTAGGAAGAGGGGTTTGCAATGGTAAAGGCTACTATATTTTTTGTGCAGGTCTTGGTTGTTGTGCTTGCAGTATTGGTTGGAGAGGTTGTTGGGTAGGAGTAAGCTAAAAGGTGGTGTATGTGATGTTTACAACATTTAGACATGATGTGATTTGGTTACTCTATTTCCCACAACATTCCTATTGTGGTTAAATTTCTTCAATGTTTCTTGGTTATTAGCCTATGATGGTTGCGAAGCTTATGCTTGAATAGGATTTTGATTTTGGCCATTTATCTGATTGGTACCTTGATTTTAATTATTTAAATTAAGCTTGATGACTCCTTTATTGATGAGCACCCACTTGGTCAAAAAACCTTTATCAATGATCTCTTTGAAAGTATGTGCACATTATAGTTCCAGATGATAAGCTATCTCACTATGCAAATTTTACATAAACATAGTAGATAATTGTTTATCTAGTAAATTATGGGTGAAATGGCTTATAAGGGCTCTCTATCACTGTAGATAACTTGAAAAACTCTCACCAATGTTTTTCTTTGCTTGTGTTAAGTCTACTAATGAAATATCATGCTCATGATTCTAAGAAAATGTTGCACAAAATTATCAGAAAGATCATCAAAATATGTTACTAAAGTTTTGGGCAAATTTAAAAACCACTCCAAAGCTTGTCTAACCAATATCCTTGGAAAAAACAAAAAAAGGTATATGTCTCTATATGTGATTGGTCGACATGCAAAAAAGAACTTGATCAAATGAGCCTTAAGGTCACCTTTCCCTTTGTATTTATCAAATTTTGATGGTTTGTATCCTGGAGGAAATGGTATCTACAAATACTCCATGTTGAATAAATAAGAACACATGTCATCCAAATTAAAAAATTTAGTCTGTTTCCTAGCCTGAATGGTAGCAATTGCATCCTTCATCTATTGCAATTATTGGGATAGGAAACTAGAAGGAACATTGGTTAAATGGAGAGTATTGGTTTGGGTAGATGGTTGGGAGGTCACAAGTGGGACACTTTGACCTGGGTATGATGGAGATATCTATTGGAGTATATTGGTTTGGTTATGAAATGAACTAGAAATATGCATAGGTGGATTAGGATGTACTTGAAATTACACATTTGGTTGTGAAATATTTTGGTTTAGGCTGGTGATGAAGGTTTGACTTGGAGGATTTTGTGGTTGATGTCGAGGGATATAACTATACTATGCCTATTGTGGTTGAAAAGGGACATGATATCAACTAATCAAACCTTGTTACTGAGTGGTAACTTATGGACCAATACCCTATCTCTAAATTTATGGCACATTTTGAACCAATATTTTTCTAGTAGGTACCTAAGAAATATGGGAGAATCTTTGTTGAAAGAATCCCTATGGGGAAGTGAAAATAGGTTGCAAATTCAGTATCTATCATTGAATAATATTTGCATATTGTTGACCAGTCATTTCTTGGTTTTGGATAGGCATATTAGTCTATTATTGAAGAGGTATGTTTATCATTACCTGGTGAGGTATAAAATTGGTTACCCATGATTGAGGTGGCAATGTATTTATCCTTTATTGAGTTGGTATACTAGATTGTGCTTGATGTTGTATAATACGACTCATTACTTGTTGAGGAGAGTAAGATTCATCAGATTATATTATTGAGGAGTGACATTATCCATTGTTTGACTTCCTAATCTTGTAGGCCATACACTTGAGGAAGTAGCTGATTGAGGTTAGGATGTAGAAACTCCTACTCCCTAGTATGATGATCCCATCATGGTATTAACTATAGGCACATGTTTTTGGCTACTTATTTGCATGTTAGTACCACTTTTATTTGGATTAAATTTTATTTGCACATTATCCACAATATTTTGCTCATTATTCTATATAGAGGCTAAAGACACTTCTTCAATAATAGGTATATGCATTAATTTATATACTAAAGTAGTTTGCACGAATGGGTCAGAACTTATATTCTCTTGTCTATTTAACTCTATCAACACTCCTATTGAAGTAACTAAGTCAATAATAGGTTTTCTCATCATGTTAATCTAATTGAAATTATGTGATAGATTTAGGTATGTTTGATATGCCTTCTACATTTGGTTAAAATGGTCTTCCATAATATTTTTGCCTTGATTAGATATATTTGGGTATTGATATGTTGTTTGGACTAGAGCTATAGGATTTCTAGAAGAATCCTATTGATCATAAATGATATTGTGGGGAATTATTACTAGGTTTGGTAAATTCTCATGGGGGAAGTCTACTAGAAACTTGGCTCCTACCTCTATGGTTCTAACCAAAATCTAATCTTTGTTCTCTAACATATGTCACTCAAACAAAAATGGATCATATGTGGAAGGTGTATTATTAGAATATGACTTTTGAAGAATCGGTTCATTAGTTGTGGGTATTATATCTAGGTATTATGTGGTTTGTTCTTGGTCTTTCTCTAAATAAGGTGGTGTGTTAACCAAATAGTTAGCCAATGGATCTTGGCTTTGTGCCTCTAATTGAGTATTATAAGAGGGATAAGAATCCATCTCATAAGGAATATTATCTACATAGGGGTATTATACCATTTCTTCATATGCAAACACATTACTAATCCTTGGATTGTACATGATTCCACTATGGGTGTAGGAATACATGTCGGGGTCCATAGGCAATGATTTGTGATAAAATTTCAAAGAGTTTTTCAAACTCTAAAAAGATAATGTATAAAATAGATGATGTTCCAACTTGGTCTAGATTCATCAAAAGGATCAAAAGGTTTATGAAAATATTTGTGAAGAAACAAACTAACATTTCACTGTTCACACAAAGATAAGCATGTAAATAGACTAAAAATAAAAATGCTAAAATCTAAGGTTGAAGTGTTTTAAATCAATCTAATCTAGGAATTTAAAAGTTGGTAGGTCTTTTGGCCAAATGTGGTGTCAAAATCTAGGCTAAAAAAAGGCATGTACTAGGACTCTTGGACAAACAACGTCAAAAGCTAGACATTGAAAATAGATGAAAGTTTTAATCTAATGGATTTAAAACACTTCTAAAAAACACTAGGAATTTTATTCTTGGACATGAACTCGATAAACTAGGTATAAGGTATGAAACAAAAGGCACTTTTAGAGTTAGTTTATTTTCTCACAAATAATGGTATAAAACTTGGTTCTTCTAAAAAATAAGCTAGACAAAAGTGAATGGTATAACTGTGCTGGACAAAGGATCATAAAAGTAGAATTATATTTGTCTAAAAATGTAGGAACAAATTTAAACTCTATGCAAGATGGTCTATGAAGAAATATTTGAAATGTTTTGGTAGTGTAATGATGCTACACTACCCAAAAGGTGTGACAAAAAAGTTTGTTTCAAAAAATCTCTAAGGCAAAGATAGTTTCCCATAATTTTGACAATATAACACTACCTTTGTTGACTCAAAATGTTCTGGTGCATAGACTCAAAGTGCAATTGTTTAACACAAAATGGCTTAAGTATATCAAGTGATGATAATTATTATATTTCTTAAACAACCTTTAGCCTAAATTAGAAATTAAACCTAAGTTCCCTCAATTTAAGTGAAAATGGCAAACCCATTTAACACATCAACCCTATGAACTTATAAAGGTGCAATTTTGAATTTAGATTATAAGTGAAGGACTTAACAACTTTGGTAAAAGGTTTAGACTCAATTCGGTAGCATAACTATGCTAAAGTGGATGATATGACTCCCAAGCTTTTGATGAACTTTGAACAAGGCAAATTGATGATCTCACGTGTGTAGCATAATACCTCTTTGTTTAAAGAAAATTGAGGACTATGTATTTTGGTTTGGTATCATTTATTTACACCAATTTTTTAATTCAAACAAGACTTTAATCTAGGAAAAAACTCAAATGATTAATTTCTCTTAGACTCTTAACTGACAAGGTTGATTGGTATTGTTGGAATCCATCTATATACGTGATTTAAGAGTATTTTAAATGTTCATCCAAAAGTAAATGCACATTATATAGTAGGGTTTTTACACCCCACTTCTCTCAAATTATAGTATTATGACATGGACCTTGAGGCTCACCTTATACCAACACTACTTCTGTGACAAGTGGTGATTTGTCTAAAATCTAACAAGTTTATGAATGTTCTAAGGGAATCGATTACATAATGACTTTCACACCAAATAATGCAAAAAAAACATGGATTTTGGTCTATATCACTTGGCTTGTTGAAAAAATGTCTAGTCCTTTTTACAACCACTACATCCTACTATTTTCGCAATGTAGTATGATGTCCAAAGTGCTACTATGTCCTGTGTGCAACTCCAATTAGGAGCCAAATGTAGTCAAAGTTAGGAGGTGAAAACTGAGATCAAATATTCCCTAAAGAGCTCATGGGAGGTGATGAAGTCCCCCTCTCAAGCCAAGTTTGTATAAAAATAAATAAATCATGAAAATATAAAGACTTTAGGGTCATTTTCAAGGTCACCCAAACTTTGACGAGTTTTTCGGGAGTGCTTTATATGACTTTCTCTCTAATCCTTGGACTAGGCTATTTGTAATAGGAATGGCACTTTTGATTATAAGGGTTACCTAAAGGGGAAAAATGGAATATCATACATGTAACACACCTCTCTTTGCTAAAAAAAACTAGATCAAACAACTTTTGAAGATAAAAATGACAAGTGTGTTCAATTTTAAGCCCAAATTTAAAAAAGAGGTAGTGTTCATTTGACCCCTTGGTCTTAGTTGTAACTTTAAAAACTAATGCTAAAAAAATTATTTAAACACCTTAAATGTTACTTTAAGCATTTTAATAATGTTACTAATTCATTTTTAAGCATGCAAAAGGTGATCTAAACATGTTTTTAGAAAATTTCAAGCTTGGTCCTGTAACAAAATTGTTATTATGTCCTTTAGCCTTGAAGCTATTTTGAGTTTAAAACAATAAAATTCAAAAAAAGAGGTCTAAGGTTTGTGTTTAAAAAAAAAAAATGACCAATGTAAATTATATAACCGATGATGATTACACTTACTAACTGATGATGGTTATCTAAGTGACATTGGTTATAACAAAAGTGACCAATGATAACTATCCAATCGATGATGGTTTTACTAATTGATGTCGGTTATTATGTAAACCCATGACAAAGAAAAATGATTAAAAAAATTTTAGAAAGTCAAATTGTAAGAGTTTTAGTGATCCAAATGAATATTTTAAAGTTGAAAAATGATCTTCTTCATGTGTGGGATGCATATTTTCCCACCGGGTGTGCCATATGTGTTCTAAGAATTTCACTCAAGAGAGGATGGTTAGTATTGTGTTAGTTTCAAAATGAAAACAAAATGAAAGATACATATTAACTAGTATAACATCTCTAGGCTTAGACACTAGGGAGAGCTTAGTTAACAAACATGAATAAAACACACAAATAAAATGAAAAATAAACTTTATTTTACCTCCTTTAGATTCTCTAAAATTCTTGTTGTAGTGGCTTGCTCAGCTTATGCACATGAAGTCCTTTGAAATGGAAGATTGACTACCTCTATCTCTCCTTGGCACCTTTGTATTATGGCTTGGATTTTATTGGAATCAATTTGAGATGGTAACATTAATTTCAATGGCTTGTGGAATCATTTGTGCATTATAACTTTACATTATCAAGACTTAAAATTCATATGGTAAGGCCTCTTATTTATAGATTTTTGAGAATGTCTAGAATCAACCTGAACTATCCATCCTAAGATTGAGATTTGTGGTTGAGGATTAATTAATTTTTTGGAATTAATCTTATAATTTTCCTCATCATGCATTGGAGAAAGGGACAATTAAGAGGCATGGAGGGCATGAATCTTGATATTTGTGGCATTCATGGCCTAAAGATGTCTTCCCAAGGAATGAGGTCACCTGACGATACAAATATTCCGTATTCATTTATAAAAAAAAGTATTCAAAAAGTTTCCATGGAATTATGGATTAGGCTCTAATTTAGTTTAATTAGCTTTATGCATGATTAAGCACTTTGTGCACAAATTACTCAAATTGATCAAAATGTCTTGTTATTGGTTCAAAATTTAATTGGATTAGAATTAGAAGTTGATGCTAGATGCATTGTATCCATTATTAAATTTATTATATTATCAATATCAAATAACAAAGGCATGCATCTTTTGTAAGATATTTGATAAGAAAGAACAATCTAGAGCACCTAGGTGCAAAATTGGTATTTTGACTCGAAATGATCTGATCAAAGATAGCTAGCCCATAAATTGCATTGCCATATTTAGGGATACCTTGGCCAAAATTAGCACTTGAATATGTTATTTTCACATAATTTAGCATCTTTTAGTGTTTTTAGGCCAAATTGTGCATTTTGGTAGAAATTGGTCAAAAGCTTGATTGGAGGTTATCAATGGCCAAATTTAGGTGTCTACATTCTATAGTTGATAAAAATACATAGGCTTGATTTTTTCTTAGCCAAGACACCAAGCATTCACCCATGAAGAAACACCACCACTAGTACTCCTCCTATTATCTACAAATCTTTCCCAATATACATTAGTGTATATCTTTAGATTAAATTCTTTACTCCTAGGGTACCATAAACCATACACTATTGTGCTCTTGAGATATCTTAAGATCATTTTGACTAATTTCAAGTGAGATTATTTTGAATCATCTTGAAGCCTTCCTACAAGGCCCACTGCTTGCATGATATCTGACCTAGAAGCAGTAGAGTATAAGAGACTTCCAATCATGGATCTATATAAAGTTTGATCAAATTTTGGTGAGTCATCTTGTTTACTTAAATTACATCCAGTGATCATTGGGATACTCATTGGCTTACAATCTAACATGTCAAAATTTATTATCATATATTAAATGTATTTTGCCTATGAAATGAATATCTCTTCATTAAATTGGTTAATTTATAATCCTAAGAAGAAATAAAATTCTCCCAGCATTGACATTTTAAACTCAATATTCATAGCATCTACAAACTCTCTACTCATGTTGTCATTGTCAAAACCAAATATTATGTCATCAACATAGTTTAATACTTGTAATTGATGAGTTCCATTTGTCTGTTTATATGAATTAATATCAAATAATCCTCTTTTTAAGCCTTGGTTCAATATATACTTATCTAATCTATCATACCAAGTTCTAGGAGCTTGTTTAAAACCATATAAAGATTTCTTTAGTTTATAAACATGATCCTGATTACTTGTCATTAAAAAACCTTTAGGTTGCTCAATATAAAATTCTTCATCTAAGTTGTCATTCAAAAATACATATGTCACATCCATTTGATAAAATTTGAAACCTTTAAAGCTTACATATGATAGAAAGAGTCTAATTTCTTCCATTCTTGCTATAGGAGAAAATGTCTCATCAAAGTCAATCCCTTCAACTTGAGAATATTGTTTGCACACTAGTCTAGCCTTATTTGTTATGACTTTTCCTTTCTCATTCATCTTATTTCTAAAAACCCACTTAGTTCCTATCACATTTTTTTCTTTTGGCCTAGGAACCAAATCCCATGTTTCATTTTTTACTATTTGATCAAGTTCCTTCCCTATGGAAAATGTCTAATTATCATCTTTGCTAGCTTCTTGTCATGTCCCCTTTTTCATGGACATTGACAGACTTGATGATTAGCCTATTATACGACCTTCGTAGGCTGATAGGATGAATAGAGGGTCATGATGGAGATTGGCTTGGCTTTGATTAGCATAATTCCTACAGTTGGCTTTCATTCAGGCTCTTTTGGACACATTTTCTTGAGCTCCTATTATTTAGGGATTTTTGACATGTAGTGGAGCACCCTTATTTTGGTATGGTCATGTGCAGAATCACTCCTTGATTCACCAGCTTCAGACGGTTCGAGGATCCGACATGTATTGAGGGAGATATTAATATTTGATTGATTTAATCAAATATTAATTATTTAGCCTATTTTTAATTAGAAACCCTAATTCTAATTTAAGAAACCCTAATTAGGGCAAGCATATCTTTTTGAGGGTATAAGGGTTTCTCATGGAGGCCATTATGGATTATGCATTGATTATTGATTTTGATATTGAAGAATTCTTCTATGAAGACTGAGCCAAGGGTTCCAGGATTCCATTGCAGTGGAGAATGTCAACTCTTCATTGTGTGCGATTCAGAGGCTATGAGATATCAACTGATCTATTGCCAAATTGAGAGATAGCTTCATACAGAAGTTATCATAGAGGTTTACAGATTTGAGAGGGAACTTCATATAGAAGTTGTCACAGAGCTTTCCAAGTATTTATTTTATTAGGTTTTGATTCAATAAATTATACAGATAGAGATCTTCTGTATTAGAGCTAGATATCTTCAGATCAAGGGTTGAAAATAGATAGGTTGTGCTTTATTGGCAGCTGTACGAAGTCTATACAGGTCTATATAGATCCACGCAGATACTGACCTTGGTAGACAGAGATCCCCAGTGACCGACATCGGCCAACTGAAGACCGATGTCGGCAAAGACTGACCGACAGAGATCGACATCGGCGGTATATCAACTGACGCCGACAATTGTGTGTTTGACATAGAAAGTTGAGCCGTCCCATAATTTAGGTTTTATTTCTAGATTTGTAGAAGATCAGGGTTTTAAGACCATATTTTTTAATATTCTTTAATATGTATGAGAGAATAATGTGATTGTAATTATCTGAACAAGTGATAAGATATTTGATTGGCAGATAAGAGATTTACTGTGGTTTATTATTTATCTAAATTTATTTTGTAAGATTGTATCTTTGTTCAGAACTATTTGTGTTTCTATATTCCCTATCAGAAGGGGATATTACAGTGGTATCAGATATTTTTCTTAGAAAGAGGAGCCCCAAAGAAAGGGACATTACAGTGGTATCAGAGCTTTTGCTTAGAAAAAGGAGCCCCTAAGTAAGGGACATCATAGTGGTATCAGAGCTTTATTCCTGCCATCTTGTTGGATAGTTTGGGCAAATCAAAGCCAATGTTCTGCCATCCTATTGGGTAGTTGGGGTAGATTAAAACAATGAAGTATCCATGATGTCTTCAAGTACGCAGAAATAGTGGGACAAGGATATGGAGAAGCTGGAACATAGTTTGAAGAGGTTAAATGAATTTCTTTCATACCCTACATATAAAGACAAATCCACACAGTACATGACAAAAAATGATGAGTGGGAGCTATTAACACCTCAGGTTTGGAAGAGGATATCTTTTGATCACTTTTTTAAGCTAAGAAGAGAGCACTACAGATTAGTTAGACAAGATAGCAGCATGGCCCATGATTCTTATGAGATAGGTGATAATAGGTGTGCTACTATTAATAGGAGAAAGATTTGCTTATACTGTAAAGATCCATATGATGCCAATCACAATTGTCATTTGAGGCCTAAGGGCAAGGCATATCGTGTAATATGGGAGTATTATGAGGATTCAAAATTAGAAGATTCTGAAAAGCATGATAGTTATAAGGAGTCAGAGGCAGAGGCTTCAGAGCCCAAGATAGAGGCAATGAAGGTGGCTCACCAAGATTCTGATAGACATGTGGTCAAGCTTAGTCATGAGGATTTGGACTCTTAGTTAGTTGCAGAGGATGAGGGAGCTAGAGATTGTGATGATGAGATAGTTTCAGCAATAGCTTCTTCAGAGTTAGATGAGGATGAGTCCAATGCTAGCATTCAGAGTGTGGAGGTATACTCAGAGGTTAGTACATTGAGTTTTGATTGTGAGTATGTTCCTATAGTTGTAGCTAAGGAACATGTTGTTGGTACTAACACACATGTTCAGGATTTGGGAGTCCCTGGTCCTGATGAGTTTGGGATACTAGTGGAGTCGAGTCTCCAGATTGATTCTTCTCACACAGATGATAGTGTGGTACTGTTGGTTGTGCCACCTTTACAGAGGGATCAGTTATGGGATGGATTGACACCATCTTTTGTAGATGGAATTGCTAGTTTGAGTTGTCCATTCTACTTGGGTTATGATGCTTCAAGAGTTCGGTTCTCATGTGTTCTTGACTATGGTAGTTGTGCTTTTAAAGTTTGGTTGAGTTACATTTGCCAGTTTGATTATGGGTTCCTCTTTGTTCTACTTCTGATGATATTACAGGTACTTACATTGATTTACAGTAGTGCAGAGCATAACTACATTTGGGATCTAGGTGGATCGAGTAGTATATTGTTTCAAGATTACTTGGGGACAAGCAATTTCTGGAGGGGTGGATTGTCATGTCCCCTTTTTTGTGGACATTGACAGACTTAATGATTAGCCTATTATACGACCTTCATGGGCTGATAGGATGAATAGAGGGTCATGATGGAGATTGGCTTGGCTTTGATTAGCATAATTCCTACAGTTGGCTTTCATTCAGGCTCTTTTGGACACGTTTTCTTGAACTCCTATTATTTAGGGATTTTTGACATGTAGTGGAGCACCCTTATTTTGGTATGGTCATGTGTAGAATCACTCCCTGATTTACCAGCTTCAGACGGTTCGAGGATTTGACATGTATTGAGGGAGATATTAATATTTGATTGATTTAATCAAATATTAATTATTTAGCCTATTTTTAATTAGAAACCCTAATTCTAATTTAAGAAACCCTAATTAGGGCAAGCATATCTTTTTGAGGGTATAAGGGTTTCTCATGGAGGCCATTATGGATTATGCATTGATTATTGATTTTGATATTGAAGAATTCTTCTTTGAAGACTGAGCCAAGGGTTCTAGGATTCCATTGCAGTGGAGAACGTCAACTCTTCATTGTGTGCGTTCAGAGGCTGTGAGATATCAGCTGATCTATTGCCAAATTGAGAGATAGCTTCATATAGAATTTATCACAGAGGTTTACAAATTTGAGAGGTAACTTCATACAGAAGTTGTCACAGAGCTTTCCAGGTATTTATTTTATTAGGTTTTGATTCAATAAATTATACAAATAGAGATCTTCTATATTAGAGCTAGATATCTTTAGATTAGGGGTTGAAAATAGACAGGTTATGCTTTATTGGTGGTCGTACGAAGTCTGTACATGTCTGTATAGATCCACATAGATACTGACCTCAGTAGACAGAGATCCCTAGTGACCGACATCGACCGACTGAAGACCAACGTCGGTAGAGAAGGACCGACAGAGACCGACATTGGCAGTATATCGACTGACACTGGTGACTATGTGTTCAACACAGAAAGTCGAGCCATCCCAGAATTTAGGTTTCATTTCCAGATTTGTAGAAGATTAGGGTTTTAAGACCATATTTTTAATATTCTTTAATATGTATGAGAGAATACTATAATTGTAATTATCTGAACAAGTGATAAGATATTTGATTGGCAGATAAGAGATTTACTATGGTTTATTGTTTATCTAAATTTATTCTGCAAGATTGTATCTTTGTTCAGAACTGTTTGTGTTTCTATATTCCCTATTGGAAGGGGATATTATAGTGGTATCAGAGCTTTTGCTTAGAAAAATGAGACCCTAAGAAAGGGACATTATAGTGGTATCAGAGCTTTTGCTTAGGAAAAAGAGCCCCTAAGTAAGGGACATCACACTTCTAAGGAAGTTTTGGGTTTAATATTGGATAAAAAAGTTGTGTCTTATTGATTTTTATTGATAAACCTTCTCCTCCTAGTCTGAAAACTAGCATTCACATCTCTAATAACTTGGGAAATTAGATGATACTTATGTACTCTCTTAGAAGGGGATTTAGTATCCTATCTTACTTCTTCCTCTTCATCATCTAATTGATCAGGTATGATTTCATTATTTTAAATAGCATCCTCAATAGTGTCAATTATCTGTAAGTTGGGATTTTTATGTCACTTGCCTCTTTAACTCTCATATTAGATATTTTAATAACTTTGTGGAGTCTCTTATTTAAACATCTATGAGAAGATATTATGGAGGAATAACCCAAGAAGATGCCCTCATCAAATATTGAGTCAAAATTTCCAAAATTTCCTTCATTCCTCATGATAAAACACTTGCTAAAGTGTTAGACATTTGCTACCATATTTTTCCATAGCTCATATGGAGTCTTATCAACATTTTATCTAATTTGGCATCTAATTAAGATATAAACATAAGTATTTGAAACCTCTTCCTGAAAACCATCTAAAAAGTTTGGAATCTTGAAGCATGGTTCTAGTCATCTCTTCGATAGTTCTATTTTTCCTCTCAAATACCCCATTCTATTGATGTGTCCTAACAATAGAGTATTATCTTCTAATTCATTATTCATCATAATAGTTATCAAACTCATAAGACAAAAATACACCTCCTCTATCTAACCTTACACATTTGATTTTTTATCATTTTTCATTTTCAACAAGAGCTTTGAATGCTTTAAATTTTCCAAAATATTTTGATTTTTATTTAATAAAAAATAGCCAAGTCATTATAGTGAAGTCATCAATTAATAATATAAATTAGGTATTAACTTGAATGCCTTGATTTCTCATAGGTCCACAAAGGTCTATGTGGATCAACTTCAATGGTACTTTAGTATAATGCTCCTTAGATTTGTATCTTATTTTGACTTGCTTTCTATGAAGGAATGTCTTGTAGAGAGTATGAATAGTCTTAGTGATTTTAGGCATATTCCTCACTAGTCCTTTTGAACTGATCCTTACTAAATTATCAAAATTTAGATATCCAAGTCTTCTATGTCAAATCTAGCTTTCCTCTAATTGATTAATGAAACACTTTTATTTATTATATTTATGAAATGCAAACAAGTTTTTATCTATCTTTTGAATGTTTTCAACTAATTTTCTAGACTTGAAACTTCTCACTTCTCACTTCACATCCTTTACCATGAAAATTCATAACATTTCCTTGTTTATACATTTAGATAACATTTGGAAAATCATGTTTCAAAAAATTTAGATATAGAATATTTTTAGTTCTCGTATGACCATTATCTAAACTTATAGATCTTTTCCCAACTATGTTATAAATTTTTTATCACCAAACCTTATTGAACCTAAATTGTGTTTCTTGAGAGAAATAAACCTACTCTTGTCTCCTATCTATGACTTGAGCACCCACTGTCTATGTACCATTTCTTTTTTTCATCCTCTTGATCATGTAGGGGAGTTTGTACAAACATGGATTATTCCTTTGAGTCTTGCTAATTATTTATTTAAATATTGTTTTTGTATTTTTTTAACCATTTGATGGTGTCAAAAACTTGAAAGTCCTTCCAAAAGTCCCTTTTGGAATACTTGACTATATGTCCCTGTTGATTATACTTATAGTAGAGAACCTCATTTCTTCTCCTTAGAGAGTAAGTACAGTCCTTATATCTATAACCATATTCCTTAAAGGTATAATAGTGTCTATTGAAAACATAACTATAGTTTTTCATGTTAAATCTCCCCTTTAATTTGATCATCAATACCCCAAGACATATTGTCCATAGATTCTTTTGTAGAGATAGATTTCTACTTGTCTTTAAATAAAAGTGCATCAATATAAGTCATAAATTTACCTTCTAATTGATTTATTCTTTGATTCAAATTTTTATCATCCAAAACCTAATTTTTTTTTACTATGGCTTATATTATTCCTTTTTGTGTCTTCACACTATTAATGATTGCAAGCAACTCATGATATATAGAGGAAGTCAGGTCTAAATTTTTACTCACTTCCATGTTACTCAATCTTTCAATATTTTCTTTTAGACATTTATTTTATTACCTTGAACATTTAAGTTTTGATAAATCACATATTAGTTCACCTTGAAGAAAAATAATAGCCTCTTTGTCTTTCATTTTACCTATGATCACCTTTAAGTGGTTCAACTTACAACAAAGGTCCTATTCTAATACCAATTCTTAAAAGTAAAATAACTAAGAGGGGGGGCATGAATTAGTGATGAAAGATATTTCAAAATTCAATTTCAATCCTTTCAAACTCTTAATTAATGACCATAACAATTCATAAAGCATACATGATGTTCATAACAATGAATAATAAAGATGATGTAATATCACACACATAACACAAGATATACATGGGAAACCCTCTTGGGGAATAAAACCCACTCTCAAGGATTAAAACACATGGAATATGTATCCTATAATATGATCACAAACATGACACCTTTTAGTGAAGCACCCACTTCATAAGGAGAACCCACCCCTAAGTATGAACAAGCACCTACTTGCTCTATATGTTGAGCACCCACACAACACCTATGAAATCAACAACTCCATAATTCTAATTTTAGATCAATGTGATTGGATAAATAATGTTTAACACCTCTCTTTCAACTCAACACACACATTTAAACTTTCTTATACAAGTAATGCATCCAAACACCTCTTTTGAATCTATCTAGTCTTCTTCACTCATCCTCAATCTAATATGTACTTCAGTCCATCCACTGAGCATACTCCCTTTGATCTTTTTTCTTCATCTCTATCTTCTATTCTCTCAACACATTCACATTCAAGTCTATAAATTAATGCCTTGGTCTCTACCTTGTATAGAGTCTTCATGAATATCAACATCTATGTCGACCATAATACAAGCCTTAACCTTTAAGACATGTAACATGCTAATACATAGGTGAAATTCATTTTCATAGGTAAACCATAGCATCCATGGGCCACACTTAAGTAGATATGCCTTTCAATTAGGCCTTAGTATTCCTTATAGGTCTCATAGAGACCTATTCACCCATTTAACACTTCATCAAGCAAATTAAAAACATATGGTCAATTTCAAATACTTGGGTCCACTCCATATGACCTCTAAAATAACTTTAGGTGACTAATCCTACAAAAACACTCTTCTATTGAAGAAAAAATTGCTCAAACATTATTCTTTACATAGTAACACCATAAATGAACAAATAGTAAAATTTGAATATCCATAACTTTGACTATATAAACATTCAAACTGTCTAACTAGATTCTCTCTATGCTCCTTAAAGTCCTTTATAACTTTGTTTTTTAGTAAAATAAGAAATTGATCTTGGATCAAAAAATATATCTCAAAAACTAAGAACTAGTTTTCCCTCATTAATTTGAATATTTAAATTCCAATAGTCACTATTCAAAAGTTAAACATCAGGAAACTTAACCTCATCTCATGTTCCCTAACAACTTTGGGAAAATATGCATCATCAATTTCCTTAAGAGTATCTTATTATTTACCTTGAAATTCTCACCATTCATCTTAGATCAGATCTCTCATGATTATGCCACTTGATATCTCTACATGCCTTCTACACATTTGACACTTTTACTTGACTCACACCATCAATCTCTATTTATATGAACACCCACAAACTATTGATCTTCTATTAGATTAACAAGATAGAGATAATTATCACAAGCACTTTTAATCTTAGGAACCTTTGACAATTTAACTTCATGTACACCATTGGATCACAATCTGGATGATGAATGCTCACCATTAGATCTACTGACTAGTAACCTCAGACTTCAATGTAGTTAAACTTGATGGTCTCTAACAAAAAATAGTCTGCAAGAGCAAATTTTAAGTTTTATAATTTGAGATAGATAACACTTCAAGAGTCCAAATATTTAGGGTACCTTCTTGGAACTTTAGACAACAACTCCATGAAAACCTTTAACCTCAATTGACTTTCTAAGTACCTATATTAAATACACAAACTTGCTGGTTCATTCATATTTGTATGATGTGCATTGATGGTCTAGCTTATCTTAAGCTAAAATATGCATGTTTCTCTTTTCAAATGATCAAGTGACACATCAAATCTTCACCAAGACATCTATGGACGTCTCATAACTTATTTTTTGTCCTTATAGACCTGTAAATGTTCCATATCTCTCCAAATCATCAATCTAATCACTTTTTCATTAATGCATTAGTACCGCATGCTCTCTTTGACATCAATGACATCCAAACATCAATGACTATGTTCAACATACTCATCAAAATATGGTTGATTATTCATTCTAGATAATGATGACTAGGAATTTGGGATGTTCATAAAAGCTGATAAATACTTGGAGTCTCTATTAATGTTTACACACATGCCTCCAAAGGTTGATTATATGAAAAGAACACTAAAAATATTCACTCAATGAATAATGTATTCCTAACAGGCATGCCATAAATTATTTTAGGCTTAATTTTCACCCTTGGATAGGGTTATTTAGGATATCTACAAATAATCTACAAAATAGGAATAACCCTAGGCTATGGGTATCCTATAATGGGGTTAAATGTCTGGATAAGGCCAACTTCCTCTTTATGGATCACCTATACTAATGTTACTACTAGGAAAAGGGTTAGAAAGGGGGAATATGGATCCCAATATATCTAATAGGGTGATATACCAAATTTAAATGAGAACTCATGTAAGCTTGAATCTACACTAAATCATCATAAGACAATACTACATTACACAATATCATAATCTATCTAATTCCATATGTATTTCATATACTAGGTTTAGTATGCAGTGAATGTAAACAAAGAGGAGTTCTAATACTCACATCAAGATTATATTAATGGAATAAATAACATTAGTTCAAACCTAAAAATTATCTTGAAAACACCTTACAAGAGGAAAATAGAAGGATAATGATATAACAATAATATCCTTCACAAGATCATCATGCACAAGCTTATTAGAACACTAGTCAAATGAGAGTCTCTTTGATTCTCAAAAGTCTCTAACTAATATCTAAAAATTGAGAACCCTTTACAAAAGTGAAAAAATGGGAGATATAAGGTAGATGGGAAGAGAGATAGAGGGGGAGAATGTAATCAAAGGTCCATAAATGAGATACCATTTTTCTTCAATGAATGCTCAACCACATTTTATCCAATCAAGACTAATCCATCATAAATAAAATTAAATTTCATTTATCCCAATACCCTCTGAATATTCTCATCGATTGAGCAACATAATAGAAGACAAGATATTTTCAAGGGTGATGAGTCATGATCCTACTATGAATAAAATACATTAGAGACCCTAGAAATATATTAAATGCTCTAACCACTAGATCTCCATCTTGGGATTATATGCCATCTTCCACTTGACTTGCTTATGAGGAAAAACTCCTCATATAGTTAACCTGATAGAGCCATGACTATATATACCTTGAGTGGATATAGGTACCTAATTTTCAAGAAAATTATTATTTTGGAAGATAAGAAACTTCTTCATTAATCACTTATCTACCCCATTTCAATATCTAGGCATAGGTTTAACTATATATTGGAAACCAATCCATTTTTTGGTTTTCCTATAGTTATCATGTCAATGAAAACCTATAGGGTATATAGATTTATTATTAAAATAATTAGGTTTAAACAAACCTATTTTGACCCTGAACCTTGTGAGAGTTGACATATCACTACACAGAAGGATCTTCCTTCTAAAAGATTAACAAACACAACCATGGAATAATCTTATAACTATTAGAGAATGGGGTCGACATTTTCTAAATAATAGACCAAAGGTCCTATCAGATCTTTAATGATGAAAAATATTAATCATTAACAATCATAATTGTATGAATATGTATCATGATTAATGGTGTTCAATTAAACTCTAATGGTGGTATAGCCCCATGAAATACTTGTTGTGGTTTGACCTGGATAGTATTTGTTTTCCATTTAAAGTTTCCTAGATTCAAATTTTAATATCATCCATTAATATTGATTCAAGATTATTAAATTGTTCCATTTATTAATAACTCATTCATTCCATGGGCCCTACAACCAATCCCATCTAGTTCTTACACTTGCACCATGTGATGTCCTCATGTTCATCCTTAATAACATTGACTCGTACACCTTACATGTACTATTAATTTACTTTTGCATATTTTAAATGAATATAATTTATTTACCTGGTAGTTAACATGGTCATGACACTTAAGATATCCTTATTTGTTCTTAGGATTTGTTAACTTGTTAACCTCTCACTCTTCATTGATCCATATTTGTATGATTAAACATGCTCCATTGATCTTCTTAGACCCATTAAATTTATTGATAACATATGCACTATTAGATTTTAACTTGAGATCCAAAG
The DNA here is from genome assembly GCA_037957365.1 of Torreya grandis. Classification (NCBI taxonomy): domain Eukaryota; kingdom Viridiplantae; phylum Streptophyta; class Pinopsida; order Cupressales; family Taxaceae; genus Torreya; species Torreya grandis. Next base: position 164,297 of record JARHVA010003275.1, on the reverse strand, counting down.
ATATTTCAACTTATTATATTTTAATTAATCCTTAGGAACATTTAAATCAAAATGGTTACGTATCATATCTTTAACTTGACATCCTCATGCATGTTATATTCTGATATTTCAATTTTGAAGACTTGTGTCCTGAGATAGAGAAACCTTCAAGATAAATTTTTTTTAGTGAATGTTCAAGGCATGAAAAACATCATGTAAATATAATACTTCAACCTTGATTTATTTCCTAATTACATTTACCAAATGTGCAACCAGACTGATCTATTCAATCTTGCATGACATGTTGAGATGATCTAGCTCTTCTAGGCTTGTGTTTGATCTATTGTTAAACATTTTAAAGATATAATGAACTTATAAAAATTAGTGAAACCTACCTCATGGCCCATAATTTTGTGATCACCATGAGAACCTACTATAATATTCTCCCTTGAAATTCTAAACTTGTTTCTAGACTTGCTTCATAAAGATCAACAAAGGGCACTTTAAGCTAGATTAAAGTGTTTCAAAAGATTTGTAATAAATATGTGATCTTATATTTTCACTATTTAATAATTACCTTAATAATAACCCTAATAAAATTATCTATCCATTTAAATTCTTTGTATGTGGGCCAAAATTGGCCAATATGACTCTTTTACCCAAATTGTCTTTCTTCTATAATTAGGCCTATAGATGGCAACTCTTAGTTTCTTAACTATGAGTGCTTATTTAAGAAATAAGTTTCTTATTTTTTTATAAATTTATTCATATTATCATCATGTCAACCTCTGTTAGGACTTTTCACACCCTCCTTAATCTTCATAGGCCCTATTGTAATGCAAAGTGCATCCCTTAGTTCATTTCACTAATGATAGGCTTGTATGAGCTCAGATATTTCTTTAACTAAGTTTTGTTAAAATAACCATCCTTTATTCTCAATTTTTTAATTAATAAAATATAAATGAAAATTCTAATCTTCATCTAATTGTCCTTAGGGTTCCCCTAGGTGTCTATCCAACTTTACAAAAAGTCTATTTTATATATAGACCTACATAGTTCGACTCAGTCTACATAGTCCTTTAGAGTGAAAAATAACCTAAGATTCACAAGTGTTCATTATGATTATATGACCTTGATATAATTAATATTAAATTTAATTTCAATTCAAAAATATCACATTACTTTATACAACAAACTTTTTCATACCAATGGTGACCTCGAGGTCTTATAGACTTGTAGGTTCACTAGTCTTCTTGTATTGATGTAGAGAAGAGACACTATGACCCCTTTACTAGTTAGAATTCAAAACATATTTAAGATAATATTAATATCTTATTTTATGTGTTATTTTAACTATGAATTTGACTCAAGAGAGGGGGTTAGATCAAGTGTTACTTCAAAATGAAAATAACACACTAACAAGCATGACATCTCTAGGCTTAGACACTAAGGGGTTCTTAGTAACAAACATACATGTGAAATAAACAACTAAAAAATTTAAATAAACCTTGCTTCACCTTCCTTCGAGATTCCAAATGGTTTTCAGAGTGGCTTTCTCAGCTTGTGCATCAAAGAGTCTTCATTAATAGATTGTTTTGTCTCCTTCTTTGCTTGGCACCTTTGGTTTGTGATGGATTTAACTTGGTTCAATAATAATAATAATAATAATAATAATCATAATAATAATAATAATAATAATAATAATAATAATAATAATAATAATAATAATAATAATAATATGAGGATTTGGAATCATTTGTGAGGCCTTGTATTTATATATTTTTTCACATGATCAGAATGAGCCTAAACCATCCATCTCAAGATGAATATGTGTGGCTAAGAATCCATTAAATAAATGAACTCATCAATATATAGGATAGAGAGGTATTAAATAGGTATAGGAGGGCTTAATCAAATATTTGTTACATTTATGAACTAGGGATACCTTCCCAAAAAAAATGTCACTTGATGATGAAAAAACTCATAATAAATTTCCAAAAATAAATATTCAACAAGTTCCATGGAAAATTAACTTAAGCTCTTGATTCAAATTAATTATTTGGTGCAAATCTTGGCAATTGGTGCATAAATTAATCAAATTGGTCAAACTATCATATTATTGGCTTAAATTTTGATTGGATTGAAATCAGAAGGAAATATTAGATGTGTTGGATATATTATCCCATTTAGGATGTTACCAGCACAAAATAATAAAGGAGCATGTCTTTTATAATAAATTTGGTAGAAAAGAGAAATCTAGAGCATCCAAGTATAAAATTGTCATTTTAAATCTAAATGATTTGATCAAATTTAGTTGTCTCATAAAATGCATTAACCCATTTAGGAATACATTGGCCAAAATTAGCACTTGCATATGACAAATTCAAACTATTTAATGTGTTTTAGTGTTTTTAGGCCAAATTATGCATTTTGATAGAAATTAGTCAAAAGCCTAGTTGAAGGTCATTAGTGACCACTTTTAGGTGTCTATAGTTTGCCCTTATTTGAGAAGGAATTTTAAAATATAGGCATATTAATACCTTATCAAATAATGAGTAAATTTTGGTATGCCAAAAATAAAATGATGATTGAAGAAAAATCTCCAAATGGTGTTTGGGATGTCTAGGATTATTCCACCTCGAAGGAGTGGCCATCACATATGTGGATGGATGGTCCCTTAAAAAGAAGAAATAAGAAAGGTATAATTAACCCATGGTTAAGATTGATCTAAGTGATAAAATTATTGCATGCATTGATTTAAAAAAGATACTGATTTTCCCAAAGGTAGTTATAATCAAGAATAAAATTTGAAATAATTATTTTCTTGTAGGCAGTTATAATCATTAGGATGACCTAGACTAGATAAATATGATATTTGATATGGTTGTACCCTAGTTAGGGTTGATTAGAAAGCATAACTCAAGGAATACAATGGAATATAGATTAAAGATGAGCAGACGTAAATGTAGATAAGATGTTCTAATGACTAAAGAAACCATACAAAAACCAAGCATATGAGGATGCATAAAATGATGAAAGAAATGGATATAAGAATAATATTTCATCATTGGAAATGATTCAGTTGTACCTCACAATGATAAAACTAGAATGGTCAATGGGTTGATTTGATCAAGATTGTTAGAAGGATTTACCAAGGTGACAAAGTGAAACTTTTATGGTTTCATTACTTTTAAGACTCCCTATAGCTGATTTTTTTAGCATGTGATAGTAGGATTCATGATAAAGCACCATGAGGATTTGGTCAAAATATACATAAGGATTGATTCCTAATCCAATAAATAATTGAAAATAATGCACCAATGATAAAAACCATGATGATGATGTTGGCATATGAATATGTATGGACTCAAGAATAATGCACAAGGAATCATGTAATGAACACATATAAACTAAATTTAGGTAATAGTTCTGAAAGCAAACAAATAGGCAAGCAGAAACATAAACAAAGAAACACATATAAAGCACATAAATAGATAAATAGATAAAAGTAAACAAATAAATATAAATCTTGAAAAAAATAAAAAATAAAGTATCCTAACAATGACCATGCCCTAATAGGATGAATCAAGGATAACTAACTAGGCTTAGATAGGAAAAATATTTTTGGTATTTTGAGGTATCTCAACTCGTTAGATAATGATAAAATACCTACTCACAAAATGGGGAGAGTATTGGCTTAATTTACTTGTAAAATAGTGAGATCACATGAAAAGGGGAACTGAGGTAACCTCAACATGAATTGATCATGGCCTACATAGTCCCTAAGTGGCCTTAATTCATAGTAATTCCATCCACACAAAATGTGGGGAGAAACTTAGTCAGGTCTCAACAAGCTCTCAAATCTAAAAAATGGCTAGTCAAATGGAAAAAACAATGGTAAGATGATGTGGCAATGCATGATAAATAAGTTTTGCCCCTAGTTTACCCATATGTGGTTATAAATAGGATACAATCGATTAGATCAATGATACTAATTTTCTCATAGGCAATTATAATTAGTAGCAAGCTTGGTGAACACTAACTTTCCCCAACTGATGATATAATCAGGCTCACATAAATAAACTTGATATAGGACAAAAATGAAAGATATCTTATTAGATCAATTGTCACACTACTTTCATAGACTGTCACTATAAACATATATTTGATAGATTGGTTAAAATGGATCATAATACCCTCACAAAAAGGTGAAGGAAAAACCAAAGGACCAAGATCAAAATAGAATCAAATTAGATGGATTAAAAAAGATTGGGTCTAAATAGGAATGATATGGTAAAATAGAATGGTCTTTCTCTAGGATAACTATGGTTTGATATATTGGATAAGATGGTAAGAGGGTTTCCCACAAGTGATGGGGTGATTGGATGGGTATGCAATAATGGAAAAATGAATAGTAAATGAAAATGAAAATGGCATGGTACATGTTTTTGGATGATGATGGTTATTTTTTTTTCATGTGTTTGGCATGGGTATGGTAGATGGCATATGATTATGTTGTTCCTATTGAAGTGGATATGCACGTCCTGATCAACAAATGATACAAAAAGAATACTAGATCATGTTAATTTATAGAACACACCTTATTTGAATAGTTTCCATATTAAAAACTTGTTACGAATTTGGATGCCAATGATGTTATTATGATCTTTGTTGGTCATTGATTTTGTTTCCTTTAAATGTTGAGACAAGTTATATTTGTAGCCTCTACAAATAAAAGAATGGTTGTGGATAGTAAATAGGGATAAATGTTAGATGATAGGTTTGTTTGTGAAATGGAATGGTGGATGATAATGGAATGTGTAGTGGTTGGGAAACAAATGAAGATCAATATTTTGAGGCACACATAGTGTTATTGATTCTAGATTTCACATAACTTTGGATGTGGCAGTATTAAAGACTTTTGAATATTCTTTCAATAGGACCATATAATTTTTATATTATTTAGACCTAAGAGTAGCTAACATATAATTATATTGTAGATTTAAAGCTATTTTTATTTGATCTTGAATAATGTCTTCATCAAGCAATGAATAATTTTTGTGCTTAGCTATTGGCACATCAAAGAAGTTTTCACCAATGAAGTTGTCTTGCTTGTTCTATAACACCTTTGAGAAGGTTTCACTAAGGAACATTGAATTTTTAATTTGATTGTCTTTTATCACCTCCAAAAAGGTTTCACTAGAAGATGCTAAGTTTGAACTTTGATTTTCCCTAAGCACCTTTGAAAAGGTTTCATTCGGAGATGTTGAGTTCAAAATTTGATTGTCCCATAGGACCTTCAAAATGATTTCACTAGGAGACTATTCTTATTATACACAATCTTGGTCTTAGCCTCCTTAATGTTCTTCAATCAATATGCCACCATGGATGAAGTTCAATAAGGTGTGATTCTATCAGTCCTAATTGACACTTGCATGAGGTAAAATGTCAATAATATGGCTCTGTTGGTTGGTGGTAATGGAATGGGGGAAGGTATCAAAATCCTCATGAAAGATATTAGGAGAATTTGTGTCAAAGCTAAAGTAATCATCCTAAAAAATCATGGAAGGATAAAAAATGTATTCAAAATTATTTGTAAGGCATGCACAATCAATATTATAAAAACCATGAGCATATTCAAATTCTAAATTTGATTTGAATAAATGGATTCTAAATCCAATCTTAAGATTGATGTTGATTCTTCTTCTGATGCTAAATCAGATGTCAGTCAAAGAATAACACCTAACTCTAATTTTAATTCTTCCTTTAATGGGTACTTTGATAAAATGATTTCTTATTTCATGTTTGGTATTAGATAAGTAATGGCCTATGATGGTATAATGGGCTCCACAAAAATTGGTTTGTCAAATGGAGACTCCATAATAGTGGGAAAAAGGTCAAGGGACAACTCCTTAAATACTATTTTGTCAAAGGGAGTCTCTTAAAAAATAGGCATATGGTCAAGCTAATGATTTTCCCAAAGGTAGTTATAATCATTAATAAGTAACTCAGTAAAGACTAGCTCATCATAGTGAGACTCTTTGATAACAAGTATAGTTTTGAAAGGTGATTGATCATAGATTAACTTATCATAAGTGGTTGGTTCAATAAAATCTTCTTAGATTGGTTGGATTTCATGGCCGTAGTTTCTAATGAGTTGGAAAATACTAGTTTTGAACACAACTTTGCCTTTAAATGATTATCTTATTTGAGGGATTTATTGGCTCAGTTGAGGTTGTGATTGAGTTGGATGGGGTTTTTATTGGACTAGTTGAGGTTTTCTATAATGGCGAACATATGTCAAAAGTTTAACAATGACCTATGGTTGGATAGTGGTAGGATGTTATGGAGCTTTATTGCTCACACAAGACAAAGGATGAAGTCTTCAAATGGTAATAATAGGATGGTGTGAGGCTTGGTGTTTTGCACAAGCAAAAGGACTAGGTCTTGAAATGATGAAAGGGCATTGTCGAGCTTGAATGCTCACACAATCTAAAGGATGAGGTCTTGGAAGGATAAGGCTAGGGCATCATGGATATTTTTTATTCACAAAAGCCAAAATATAAGGTCCTAGTATGGAAATGGTATGACATTAAGGAGCTTGATTTATTACATAAGCTAAAGCATCCAAGTCTTCATCATAAACCATATCATCCTAGTAAGAGTTTTGAGTTGGATTGTAAGATGATTCTTGAGTTTGTTCCACATATGGATTATTATAGGGAGAATAATAAAACTCCTTACAAAATTTATCCCTGTAGGGGTTTATAATCATATTTTTTATAGCCATTCTATCATAACTTGGATTATACATGACTCTACCATAAGTGTAGCTAGACAAAAAGATAAAAGGTACAAATGTGATCTATCTTGGTCAAAAGGGGTGGATATGTATCTCCAAAATGATTCAAAGTAAAGTTATATCTCCAAAATGGTCTGAAAGTAGAACTATATCTCCAAAATGATCTCTGCTAAAACTTAGCATAAAATAGTCTAACATTAAATGTCTAATGTCAAATTTCATACACATAAAAAGTTTAATAATTTAAATAAGAACTAGCATGTCAAAAGTCTAGGCCAAAGTGTTCCAAACAAGGTCTAAAAATGAAAAAGGGAAAAGAGTCACTAGGTCTTTTATCCAAATGCAGAGTCAAAATCTAGGCTCAAACAAGTTGTGTTAGGTCTTTTGACCAAACAACATCAAAATCTGGCCTTGAAATAAAGACATGATTTGATTTGATTTTATCTAATAATTTAAGAAAATTTTTGACACAAACCTGACACATAGAATCAAACATAAACATGATCAATTGGCATAGGCCATAAGGTAAAAGAATCTTGGAGAAAGGATGTGTTCTCTCAAAAAAAGGCACAAACAATGATGAAGATAGGCTCTAAATAAACAAACAATAGTTTTCAAATTTGATTAAGCAATTAAGCTAAGTTATACAACCTAAAAGAGAAATATTTGTGTATCATCTCTTATAAAGTGAGGCCTGAACAAAAATCAATCAATGTTTGAATTTGAACTTGAAAAGGTTAATTAAAACTCAATGTTTAAATACTAGGATTTGATTGACCAAACAAGATAGACAAGATTGAATGACATAATGACACATGAACAAGGTCTAAATAACATATGTGGCATGGTTTTTAAACAATGGTTTTGGTACAAGTCAAATGAATTTTAAAATAATTCAAGCAACATAATGGCATATGCATGTTATAATGATGTGATCAATGTTTTATTTCAAAAAAATCAAGGGCATAAACCTGATAAATGATTTGGTAAGCATAATAGTACCCATATCAATCAATTGACATAGACATAATCTTGTTTAGAAAAAAATTAGACACAAGTGTGGTGTAATATGGCCAACATAACACCTCATTTAACAAAAGAGTGGTGTATAATAAATTGGTTTGGACATGGATATAAACAAACACATTAGTTTTAGTCTAAAACTACCAAACAATAAAAATATAAATGACCAGATGTAACTAGGTAAATCACCCAAAATATTATCAAGGGTGTGGAAAGGTGGGGTTGACTAAAACTAACTCATTTTCAATCTAGATAGATCTCATGTCTACCAAATTTCACGCCAACAAATAAGAGAAGTAACACATCATTTGGGTTTGCATCATATGGCTTGTTATAAAAAGGTCTTTCCCTTTTTACAATCACTATATCTATCTCTCATTAAATGTAGTTCGATGTCCAACATAGTCAAACATCTCAATATTAGCCTCTACTAATGGAGATGGTTTAACTACTCAAACTATCATCCTAGTAAGGGGATCCCAAGTTATATCCCCCCCGCATAGAGAGGGGTTGAATATGATGTTGGGAGATGAAGCCCTGATTCAAATCTTCCCTATAGAACTTATGGGAGGTAATGATGTCTCCCTCATAAGCCAAGATGCAATGAAATAAAAACTAAGTAAAAGAATTGTATAGTTATTTCTATATCACCCAAGCCTTGTGGGTCTTGGGGAGAGCTTTCAGAACATTTATTTTATGCCTTTGGACTAAGGTAACTTGCAATGAAGATGGAACTTTTTATCCCACAAGTTACTTATAAGGGATCGGGGGAGAGCATACATGCAGAACGTTTTTTTTCTCAAACAAATTTAACTAAGCAAAAATTATTAACTTACATAAAAACAAAAACATGGAAGTGAGTTCAATTTTAGAGCACTAAAATGAAATATTTGGTGGTGATTTTTGGCCCCTTGGCCTTAAGTTGTAAAACTTTTAAATAACAACAATAAAACTATTCAAATAAACACCCTAAAATTTTCTTTAAGCACCAAATAAAAGATTCATAATTATTTTTAAGCATTCCAAAAGATGTTTATAAATATCTATGAAGCATGATTTGGTATTTTTCAATTGGGCCCTATAAGGAAATGATTAGAGTGTTGTTTAGCTCTGAAGCACTTTTTAAAATGAAATAAGCAAACTTTATAAGTATGTTCTTGGGTTTGGATGACTTGTTGACCCAAAGGAAAAACCTAAAGAAATAAAATGTGTTAGATTAGACCTGGTTATCAAAATATAAATAAAACATGCAAGGCAAGGTTTAGACAAAGAAAACACAATTTTACAAAACCAAGAAACAATAATTAGAAACTTGAAAAAGGTTCAAACTCATTTTTCAAAATTTTGTTAAAAATATATACAACTTAAAGATAAACTTATAGCATATTTTGAAAGTTTAGGATAAAACACATGGTTAAAAAAAATCATCAAAAAAAAAGTCCATATAATCCCAAACTAAGCTCTGGAAGATGGCTTACTAGATCTTAGGTCTGCACACTACAATATCATGAGTCCATAATGTAATACCGCATCTCATAATGAAAAAACATGACTATAGGGTTACAAGATTACAATATCATGACTACAGAGTCACATGATTGCAATATCATGACTAAAAATTTATAGGATTGCAATATCATGACTACAAACAATGATATCATAACTTTTAAAATCATGGTATTGTAATATCATGATTAGCAAATTGTGGTATTGTAATATCGTAACTTGACCTACAAATAAATTAACCAGTTAGTCTAGAACACTATTTAAATGTAATATCACTACTATAAGACAAAATTATGACTGTGTCAATTGAAATTTTGTGTTCCAAAGGACAATATCATAACTCCATAATGACAAAATTGTGACTTTCAAAAAATGTGTTTTTACTCAAAATTTTCACTCCTTTTGCTCCCACACTCTAAGATTATGCATGAAAATGGTTATGAGGTTGCTTATAGGAAGTATTTCATCAAATTTGTGTGACTGTGTCGCACTAAGCATGCCATTATATGAACTAGAATTTGACTCAAGATAGGGGGTTAGATCAAGTGCTAGTTCAAAATCAAATCAAAATGAAAATAACACACTAACAAGCATGACATCTCTAGGCTTAGACACTAGGGGGAGCTTAGTAACAAACATAAATGTGAAAAAAAACTAAAACATGAAATAAACCTTTCTTCACCTTCCTCGTAGCTTCCATATATTTTGTAGAGTCGCTTGCTTGGCTTGTGCATCAAAGAGTCTTCATCAATATACTTGTTTGGATCCTTCTCTCCTTGGCACCATTGTATTATGATGGGTTTGTCTTGGTTCAAAAATTTGGAATAATAACACTGATTGTATGAGGCTTTAGAATCATTTTTGCATGGTAACTTTACACTATCCAAGGTTAAAATTATGGTTGTGAGGCCTTGTATTTATAGATTTTTTCAAATGATCAGAATGAAACTGAACCATCCATATGAAGATGAAGATTTATGGATAAGAATCCATTAAATTTTGGACGCTAAAATCAATAAATGACCTCATATATATTTGGGATAGAGAGGCATTAAAGAAGCATGGGAGGGCTTAATTAAATATTTGTTACAATTATGGCCTGGGGATGCCTTCCCAAAAAATGATGTCACGTGATGATGTAAAAACTCATAATCAATTTTAAAAAATAAATATTTAACAAGTTCCATGGAAAATTAACTTAAGATCTTGATTCAAATTAATTAGCCTTAAACATGATTTATCAATTTTGGTGAAAATCTTGGCAATTAGTGCACAAATTAATCAAACTAGCTAAAATGTCGCATTATTAGCTTAAAAATTGATTAGATTAGAATTGAAAGGAAATATTACATACATTGGATCTGTTATCCCATTTAGGATGTTTCCAACACAAAATAACAAAGGCACATGTCTCATGCAAGAAATTTGGTAGAAATGAGCAATCTAGAGCACTCAAGTATGAAATCATCATTTTGACTTGAAATGATCTGATCAAAGTTAGTTGTCTCATAAAATGTATTACCCCATTTAGGGATGCATTGGTCAAAATTTTCACTTGTATATGACAAATTTAAACCATTTAATGCATTTTTAGTGTTTTTAGGCCAAATTACGCATTTTGATAGAAATTGGTCAAAATCCTAGTTAGAGGTCATTGGTGGTAACTTCTAGGTGTTTACATGTTACACTCCCTTCAAATATCTTGAGCAATGATAAAACCATAATATTTGAATAGGGTAACTTTGCCATGATTTCTTCAAACAACTCGACCGCATGAGGAAACTATTAGGTGATCACCATTTTGTGAATTATTTAGTCTATGAAGGTATTGATATTCCATTTTTATATAGCCTCAAAGAGGTTTGGAATAGTTTTGAGAATTCACCAACATTTTACAACTATTTCAAACTCTAAAGTATCAAGAACCTCATTATTATCAACCTATAGATTACTCCAAAAGAATGTTTTTTTATCTTATTAGGGCCACACATTCTAAGTGGGGATTGAGTATGGTGTATATGATTTGTAAGGACCCTTTATAAGTCACCTAACTTGCCATTATTCTTTCATCATACTTAGAAATGGAAAAACTGAAGCAAACCTGAACACTTCCTAAATGGAGAAAACACAGTGAGTCATTCACCTCATTAGAGATTGTTCATAAAGGAGGGGAAACCAGTATGATAATTAATACCAAAAAATGGAATAAAACTAAGGTTTCCTCCTCTACCAAAAATATTATGTCTTCTTTCTCTCTCCTCTATCCATACTAAATAGAAACCCAACTAGATTTTTTGAGCCTCTAAGGAGCTCGATGGAGGAAAGGGATTGGTTTTTAACTCCTTTTGACTTGTAACTCCATCTGAAGAATGGATCTTGGACTAGGACACATAAAATAAGCCATGTATGTGTATGTACATTATATTTCTCTAATAAAATTATACAAATTACCTGAAAAACTTCTCTTTCTACTATGAAAACTATCTATTCTACTTTAAAACTGATGTATGATATGTTAGGTGCCCCTGAAGTTCATAGATGTTTGTATGGACATGTGGTGATGTTTTCATTTTTTCCTTATACTATTTTTTTTTCATTTATTTCAAAAACTTATCTTAAATGTTACCAAATAGACTAATAAAACACTTTGAGAGTGGAATGCAATGTTATAAAGTTGATTTACCACCTTTCTAGGTGTTTTACAGACTATATGAGGTGTGTTATGACTTGTACACCACATGACATGTCTCCATATGATCCCCTAGACCACTTAACAATCTTGGACCCACTTGAATATTCTAGGAATGATTATACAACCATAAGGTCAAGTAAAACATTTACCTTAATTTTATCAAAACAACTTTAAACAATGTTAACAAAGACTTGTAAACACTATTTTGAGGACCATGAAAAGATCTAAGGTAATGATACACAAGCTCATAGGGAATTAGTAGAAATTTTTATACTATATGGGTTGATATTTTTCTTAAGAGGCCAAATTATCAACATTATTGGTTACTCATAGGGGTTGACAAACTTGTTGGTCAAGAGAACTAACTATCTCATTCTTTTCTACACAAAAATCACACATGATAACATGACTTAAGATGAATACTCTACCTGAGATTGATAAATAAAACTAGCACCTTGTGAAATTTTAAGTACTATAACAACCTAATCATAGACACAAATATAACACACATAAAATAAATAATAAAAAATACATGTGATGACAGACACTTATTGGAAACTAGCCAAAAAAACCTATTATGTTCAACTAACTTGAACACGCCTTCCTCCTCCTAGGTCAAAGGTGTAGTTTCTTGGATCCTTTTCTCTATAAGATGAGCCAATTTGAATTATAACCTACTAATAATATTTTATTCTTGTTTGAATAACTCTTTTTTTTACCACCATTATCTTTGTCTTTACCTCATATGACTCTACAGTAGCAAGCATGTACCTAATGGAAACATACTCATCATGATTTTCAATTTTCACCCTAAACTATTGTCTATCTTTGGCAATGTGCGAGTTTTCCAAGCTAGTTAAATCTTGGATAATAGGGACAACAACATAAAAATTTACTTAAATTTTCTCCTAAAAAACAAAAAAATTCTCATCTTGGAAGGTGTGAACAAGGAATACATATAGGGGAGGTTAGTCTAGTGTTAGTCCAATAAAACAAATCAAAAAACACACTAAAAATCATAACACCTCTAGCTTAGATGATAGGGAGAGCATAGGTAAAAAACATGCATATGAAAACATAAATAAAACATAAAATAAAACATTCTTTAACCTTCTTTATATATCCAAATGTCTTGTTGAAGTGGCCTGCTAAGTTTGTGCATCAAGAAAACTTCATCAATGGAGCTTTATTGGCTTCACTTTTCCTTGACACCTTGGCTTGATTGTATAATTTGAGCATTGAAAAATTACATGAAATTTTTATTTTCATCCATTTAATCATTATAACACTATTCTATAAAATCTTTGAATAGATTTAGGAATAATAGCTTTACACCAAAAGAGTGTTTTCAAATCAATATGCATGGCCTTGTATTTATAGCCTCAAAAATTAACTCTCACCCAAGGTGAGTTAAGGCTGAGTTTAAAAATATAATGGGTTCAAAATAACTCTAGGTGAGTTGATAATAAATCCATTTTAGTTAATATTTTTCATGTAATTATGATTTTCAATTACTATGCATGGCTCTCAAATTAGATATTTTGGAAGAGCTTGATAACTCATAAAGGCAATGACAAAGAGGCTTGATTTTTTGATTTTACATTTTTAGATATTTACTAATTTGAAATGGATAATTAAAATAATCATTTAATATTATTCAATTATATGATTCATTTTGATTATCATTTTATCTATTTTAATATTTGATCAAGTGCCCCACTTAATGGGTCTATAGGCCAAATTGCTAGTTGTTAGGTCATAAGGTGATTGTGGGTGAATCTATGAGAGGTTATTATTTTATATAGGTTAATATATAAAATATTGATGCATAAACATGATTTTAATCATTTATGAATGATTCATAAAGAAACTTGGTATATTTAGTGATTTTTAGGCTTAATTTGCAATGGTTGGTAAAAATCAGTTTGAAGTCTAGCGGGAGCTAGTTATGAAAAGAATTGGGTGTCTATAGTTTATCCTATTTGGGAAGGTGTTAAAATATATAATCATAGTAAAATATTCTCAAAAAATGAATCTATAATCATAGTAAAATTTTCTCAAATAATGAAAAGGTCTTGTATGTTTAATGCCCTAACAGGCAATGGATGAGCTCTGGATGCCCCCAAGAAGGAGCAGATGACAAATAAGGTTAGCTATTAGTCCCTATAAATAAGAAATAACTAGAAAAAATGGTAAATGGGGTGGAAAATATTGATTTTCCCATAGGTAGTTATAATCAGTGGCATAGTGAGTAGCCCCGATTGGGCAAATAAATAGGATGATTTGCCCAAAGGTTGTTATAATCAATGTCATAGCAAGGTACAAAGAGAATTATTTGACCCAAGGTGGTTACAATAATTATACAAATGTAAGGGTAAAAATATAATGCTTTTCCTAAAGGTGTTTATAATCATTATCCAAATGTAAGTGTAACAAGAGAATGATTTCCCCAAAGTCAGTCATAATCATAAAAAGGAAAACAATGATTTACCCATAGGTGGTTATAATCATTTGTAATATGAAAACATGCCCCAGTTGGGTGGATAGAGATAATTATTTTCCAAAAAGGTATTTATAACCATTTTCAAAATGAAACTATGCCCTAGGTGGGTGGATAGAGATAATGACTTGCCCAAAGGTAGTTATAGTCATTAACATCTAGATAGATAAAAACATAATGATTATCCCAAAGGCAGTTATAATCATCAACATGGTAGATAAAATCAAAAAAGAATTATTTTCCCAAAGGTGGTTATAATCATTGGTAGTGAAAGTGGGATGATACAAAATGATTTTCCCAAAGGAGGTTATAATCATTGGTACCATGATGGTAGTAATATGACATATTAGAATAGGGGACTTATGTATTGGATCTGTACTCATGGAGTAAGAGCAAGCTGGTATAGAGGAGAAAGATGAATTTGAGAAACCTGATATTATGTATATGCATGTCCTAATTAAAAAGGATTAAAATTATTTCATGATTTAATTACTTTGTATGTGCGAAATGATCTGGATAAATTGGGAAGTTTGTAGGTGCTAAGGAGCAGTATCACATCCTCATTACTTGTAAATTTTCTTAAGATGATTTTTTTATTGCACATGATGATAGGTATCAAGATATAGAACAAAATGATATTTTAACTTAATTATGTATAAGGAATGGCACACAATCCAAAAAAAATTGAAAATAATGCACCAATGATAAAAACCATGATGATAATGTTGATGTATGAATATGGATGGAATCAAGTATAATGCACAAGAAATCACTTAATGAACATAGATATATTAAGTCAAGGCATGATAATGAAATAAAACAAATAGGAAAACATGAAAACGAATGGGAATACAAAACATCCAAAAGCTAAAATCACAACAAATCACTGAGAAATAAAAATAAAAATATAATGAAACAAAACAACCAGAATAGAATGAACAAACAAAATAATGGTTAATCATAATGTTAATGTAAAAATCATGACACAAATAATAAGATAGGCATTACCATAAGATATAGGAAAAAAGGAAAAAAACAAGTAATATGGGAGGAATATAAGAAAAGGAAGTGTTGGTTGAGCTAATTCATTAGGCAAATAGATGTTGCCTACATAGTTTCATGGATGCAAGTTCCAACATGAACATCAGGCCAAATGTAGTTCTCCTAGAATATGGGATAGAATAAAAATGATGATTGAGATAAACATGATTTATTTTGTAGAGGAATATACAATGGCCTTGAAAAATGGTTAGTGCATTGAAATTAATCTTAGAAGTCATTAACATATCAAAGTCAAATACATAATGCAAAAAACATGAACTCATAAAATGGTGAGAACATAAGGCTTATGTCAAATAAGGATGGGGAAAATAAATAACAAGTGGTTGTTTATGAAATAATGAGGGTTTGCAGAATCCTTAAGGAAAATAAATGGTTGATTTTGTGATTTTTAGAATTTTCTAGATTGCATACAAATGTTTTTGGAATTTTCTAAGCACCTCAAATTGATGTATAATGATGAACTACTAAATGGTTCAATTCATAAAATGGTGAGAGTGTTCAACCTTGAAATAAATTGTAAAATTGCAATATCATGGTAAAGGGTGATTGAGCTGACCTCAATGTCAATCAAGCATTGCCTACATAGTCCCATTATTACCTCAAGTCATTGTAGTTCTACCTTACAATGGAGGAATCTGACTAATTAGTAGTAATTTATCAAATTAGGAAAATGACAGAGTATGGCATAAGAATGGAAAGGTGGGACTTCAAGGCATGATAAATGTGTTTTTCCTATTTTTCCCATAGGTGGTTATAATTAGGAAACAATGGCATAGGTGAATGAGACTAACTTTCCCAGAGGTATTTATAAATTGTATCATAGAATGGAACACTAATTTTCCCATAGGTGGTTATAATCATGAACACTATAAATGAAACAAAATAATAAATGAATGATGCAACTGCCAAACAATTATCATACTAGTCCAAAATACTACCTCTATCTATAATATAGAATTAACTACCAAAACTTGATTTAAATCACCTCGCTAAAGGTGGTCAAAGAACTAATGGAATGGAACCAAGGTCAAGAGTTTGGGTAGGGAGGGTAAAAACAACTTTGGTCAATAGGGAAGGTATGTTAGAATGGTATATGGTATGGCACAAAGAATAATTTGGATATTTTATTATAATGGAAATGAGACTCAGATAATATTTTTGTTCTCTTAAGTGAAGTAATGCTTGAGGTGTATGATGTTCATTGGCTCATCAAGTTCATCCTCATCTGGTGTAATAAGCTGATATGCTCCAAATCCATTATTTAAAACTATTATTTATGGGACTATCTAATTGGGTTTCAACTTGCCCTTATTTTTCTTAGTTTTGGTATTCTTTTGGTTTTATTTAAGAAAAAGATCCCCAATCTCAAACTCTTTGTGTTTGACCTATCAGTTATAGTGGCCACATAATAATGTCTAGTATGCTTGAATGTTTTTGATAGTGGCCATGCACTTTTCATCTAGTAATTATAGCTTTTATAGGTGATATAATCATTTATCTTCATCATTCAAGACATGTTTCTATGAGATACCTAGAGAAGGTAACTCAACCTCAATGGGAAGAATGACCTCAGTGCTATAAACTAGGGAATATGGATTTGTTCCTATTGGGGAATGGTAATTATTGCCGTATGCCTAGAGGGAATAGAAGATTTGATGGTGCCAATCATAGATAGCATCATTGACAATATTTTTAAGGATGTTGATAATGTTTTTGTTTGATGTTTCTTTTTGGCCATTACTTTATGGGTAATATGTGGTATAAAAATGCTGGGTGATGTTATACTTGACACAAAGTGTTTTGAAATCCTTGTTCTTAAATTATCTGCCATTATCATATATATTTTCATATGGAATACAATAATGGCAATTGAGATGATTGATTATGAATTTAGAAATATGTTTTCCAGTCACATGAGGGGTATATCTTTAACTCACTTGGTAAAGTATTTAATAGTAGTAAGGATGTGTTTATGGCCATCATATGAGGTTGGGTTTATCTTACAAATGAGATCAAGGCCTCATGTAACAAATGAAAATGGATTAAGCATTGGTTTTAGTGTTTTGTCCAGGGCATGAATCATATTGGTATGCCTTTAACATTTATTATAGATTTTGACATAACTAGTTGCATCTGCATATGTAGTTAGCCAATAATAACTTTTATATAGGATATTTTTGGCTAGGATGGCCACATTAGTGTGAGCTCCACATACTTGTTCATTAAATTACCATAATGCTAATGTTGCTTCTACCAAATTTAACAATGAAGCAAAGTTCCATCAAAGTTGTGATAGTAAATGATTGGGCTAAGTAAGGTATAACATGAGGCTTGGTGGATAAAGTCCTTTTATTGTTTGTATGATAGGTTAGGTAGCATGATATGGTCATGTAGGTAAGTAAATATGGATGAATACCATATAGAGTTGGGACCAATAATATCAAATATCATTAAGATAATTGAAGGTTCATGAATAGATGCTAGTATATTTTCAATGAGGAATTGATATTATTTTTCCTTATCTGTGTGATGGATCAAAGCGCTAATGTTGGACATGGCATTTGTTATTTTTTTGATATCCCTTGGTATGTGTTCAAATTGTATGTTACCAATTTGTTGTTTGAGAGTGTCGACCATGACCTTTTATGGCACCAAATTTTCATCTTTGGTCTCAAAGTGATCTGTAACTTGATTGATGATTAATTGAGAATAACCATAAATCTTGAGATGCTAAATATTCCATTTTACTTCTTGGTGAAGCCCTGCAACAAGTGATTCATATTCATCAATATTATTGGTAAAAGGAAAGTTGATACAAAATGATTTTAGGATAAGATCCCCCTATGATGTAATAAAAAATAGGCTTGCCCTTGATCCATGTGATGTGAATGATCCATCAAGATAAAGCTTCTAGTGCTACTCCAAGAGAGGTGTTTCAATTATTGTCATAATGGACTCATCTAGGAATTGAAAAATAAGGGGTTCATTATCTGTAAGGGGTGTTTTAACAAGCTGATCTACAAGTACTTATCCTTTTATGTCCTTTTAGTTGATGTATTCAATATTGAACACACTTAGAAGAATGATCCATTTGCCCATGTGGATTGTAAAGTTATCTTTGATAGTATATACTTGAATGGATCTATTTTGGAAACAAATATGGTCTTATTGTTAAGCAAGTAGTGAAATAGTTTTTGTGCTATAAAGACCATAATTAAACAAGATTTTTCAATAGGCATTTGGTTGTGTTCATATGAAACCAATATATGGATTAGATAGTATATGACATGTTATTTTACATTGTATTCATGTTGTGATAAAAGTTCCCCTAGGTCTTTGTTTTCGAAAGATAGATATAGTAAGAATGGATTTCCTGGCATTGGTAGTAACATAATAGGTGTATTGGAAAGATAGTCTTTTAGGTGATGAAATGATTTATATCATGTGTCATCCCAATGAAATGTGACATCCTTCTTTAGTAAGTGTGTATATGGATGACATTTCTCATATAATTGATAAATGAAGCATCTAATAGATTGGATCTTTCCCTATAAACTACAGAGATTCTTCAAATTAGAAGGTGATGGCATTTCTTTAATAGCCTGCACTTTGGTAGGATCAAATTCAATGTCTATATGAGATATAATGAAGCCTATTAGTTTCTCTGAAGTCACACTAAAGATGAACTTTTTGTGATTAAGTCTGACCTTGTATTCATGAAACCTTTTAAATATGTTACTGAGTGTGGTTGGATGATTGACATGGGTCTTTAATTTACCTACTATGTCATCAACATATTCTTCAATAATTACATGCATCATATCATAAAATATTATATTCATGGATATTTGGTATGTGGACCCAACATTCATGAGACCAAATGGTATAACCTAATAATAAAACATTCCCCATGGAATGTTGAATGTTGTCTTATGTTGTCCTTCTAGTGAAATCTAGATCTAGTTATATCCTAAAAATCCATACATAAGAGAAAGCATTTCATACCCCAATATGAAGTCAAATATCATGTCAGTGTTTGTTAAAGGAAAGTCATCATTGGGGAAAGCTTTATTTATATCTCTAAAATCAGTGCAGATTCAGATTCCTTTTGACTTCTTGTTGATTAGCACAACATTCAAGATCCACTTTGAGTATTTGATCGATCCAATATACCTCACTTATAATAGGTTTCCCAACTCTTTATTTACTAATAAAATAATGTGATGATGTATATTCCATAATTTTTACTTCATATGTTTGGCATCATGATGTAAAATAAGGTGGTATACAACCAAAAGGGAGTCTAAACCTAGCATGTCTAAAGGGGCCCAAGTAAAGATGTTAACAAATTCCCTCAGAAGGGTTGTAAAGATTCCACACTCCTCTCCAATAAGGTATGCACCTAATTTGATCCATTTTGTGTTATATGGAGTCTTGATATTGACTTATGTAGTATATTCTATGAGAAGAGTTGATCCATTTTATATAATTTTTGGTAATAATTTGAATTAACTTATAACTCAAAGTCCTCTATTTAGACTAGTTCTTCAATCTCTCCTAGACAAGATGAATCTCAATATCCTAATGGTAGGGATGGACATGTTATAAATACTATAATAAATTCCTAGGCAATTTGGTCAAAGGCATGTTGTTCTTCATAATTGAACTTGGAACTAAAGGTATGTTCATTGTTGTTGGTTTCTTGAGTTTCATTTGAGGAAAGGTGAATACCCCAATCTAATGACACTTAAAAATAGGTTTTAACCTTAAGAATAGCCTATGTATTTTTTTTACCCTAGTCCAAAATTAGCTCAAAGATGTCTTCACTTTGGGACCTATTAGAAACCCAAGTTATACCCTTTGAAGGAGGTTATTTAGGACTACTTCAAACCTAGACTAACTTGGAATAGCCTAAAGAATGTGAGTTATCTTTTAATTAGACAAGACATTTAGGTTATGGGGCTAGCTCCCTTGGTATATCAATTATGGCTAAAAATCACTAAAACCTAATGCTTGGGGTGAAAAAATATAGAAAGAATAGAGAATAAAACTACTCTAAGGAGGTGGTGATGCACCAATATTGCTTATCCATCCACTCAAATTAAACTCAAACAAAGGCATAGGATTGAATCACTATCTCTAATAGTTTCTAGGCAGCAATGTGTCATGTAGAGGTTGATTTTAATGACTAAAGCATGATGAAAATGAGAAGAAGGTCTAGTTATAGGATTTTATACTCAAATATCTATTCTTAAACTCAGCCATTAACATTTTAACACACTACATAACCTGCATAGAACATCTATTATCATCTAGGTGAAAGTATTGGACATGTAGAGAGGAAATTCCACCATTTAAGCATATCAAACAATCATATACACACTAGAAACTGATCATAGAGAAGTTGGATCAATTCATTAATAGTCCAAAAGGTCTATAGAGTAAAAATTAGGTAGAGTTTCATCATAAACAAGTGAGGGATAAAAATCAAGGCCTTAAGGCTTGAATTTATAGCAGAATGGTAAAGAAAAAAGATGGAGAATGATATGGATTTATAAATAATAGGTCTTCAATGACCATGGTCCACTTCATATAGTAGTTATATTAGTTATAAATAGTACTTATAACTCCCTCCATGCATTGGTACTTTTAATGTGCTCCTTGGGCATTGAGGTAGGGTAATGGAGAGTCAATCAACTTTAGTGATCTTCACCTAAGGCGTGAACATGACCAAAATGGTCCATCACCATTTTAATGATAGTTATAAAGTGTAAATGGGATATTATTAGGCCTCCAAGAGGCATTGAGTAGCCCATTAGCCCTTACATATTTTGAACAAGATATAAAAATACCTCCAACTATCATTATGGATATGAAGTGTATTTGATCATACCTTAATAATAAATTACATGAGTTATAACATTGTATTAACTCCCTCAGTATCCTCTCTACACCATTCTTCATCTTTCTTCATTGACCAAGTAGGCTAATTAGGCCACTAAGCCTAGTCATTTGATTATTGGATAATTGAGTGGCCATAAAGTTGACAAAAAACCTCCAAGAAAGATGGATAGATGAATGTCAATCCTGAATCAAAGCCTCATATCATGACATAGGTCATTTTTAAGTAGTTCACACCTACAATCTCACTAAACTAGGTGACTAGGACACATGCTTTTAGCATCTGTAGACTGGATATTTAGAGGAGAGTTATAGAGATGTTTATATTCATATGCTTGAACATATAATAGATTTATAAGGATGAAAAAATTTCAAACATCATCCTCTAATGATTGACATCTTCTTAAAAAACCCTGTATTTTATTTTATACTCAATTTATTATAAACGTATAGTTTCTTGACAATTTTGTATAGTGTCCATACAACCAATTACCATGAAACATGTCTATTATATGTGTACTATATGTTTTAGGTGTTTATCAGATCACTTATGAGTGTTTGGTTTCCAAAATATTCACTTTTTCTAAGACTAGTCTATAGTAGGATTTAAGAAGGGTTTTGGAGGTATACCATCTTAACGATGGTTCATAAAGACCAAAAATTCCAACCCAAACTTATGGCCATGGATGCCTAGTCCATATACACCCCATAAAAATATTTATAAGGTTTTATTCCCATGCAACTTATATGTGGGTATATGATCGGAAGATGGTGGATGTTGAACTCTTTGTAAGATTTATGGATAGGTTGCAGTCTTAGAATTTGTTCATAAAGGTGGGCCCCTCGAACCAACTCTCTCTATCATGGATATTAATTTTATTATGGTTCCTAACTCTTTCTAGGATAATTATCCTTTAGTCCTCTTGTTGTGGGAGATATGATCACTTGAAAAGATGGCTTGAAGTGACCGCCTAGATTATGGTAGTTTGAGGAGGTTCTTGAGAGTAATATGACCTTAACGTTGCATTATCCTACATAAAAAATATCTCCTAAGACCAAAAATTTAATTCCAAACTTACTAACATGTATTTCATTCCATATACCCCCTTAAAACTCCTAAAAAGGTTTGATTCCCATGTAACTTGTGTGTATATATACAAGCAAAAGATGGTGGATGTCGTACTCCTTGTAAGATTTATAGATAGGGTTATAGTCTTAACATTTGTTCATAAATATGGGCCCTTAAAAATAACTCTCTCTATCATGTATATTAATTTTATTTGTGTAGTTAACTCTTGATAGGATCATTATCCTTGATTCATCTTGTGGTGGGAGATACAAGGACTTGAAATGATGCCTTTAAGTGGATGCCTAGACTATGGTATTTAAAGGAGGTTATTAAGACTAATATGGCCTTCTTATTGAATTATCCTACTTGAAACATCTCTCATAGGACCTTTAACATCTTATTATACTTTCTCCTAGTGTCAAACTTGATTAGGAGGTTCTGAGTGTACCCTAAGGTGGTGGTGAGGTTTTTAGGCCTAAGATAGGCTTTTAGACCTAATTAGCCTTGATTGAGTTTTTTGGGTATATATGGAAATTAGTTTACCTGAGGGTATTAAAATAATCATAACACATTTATCTACCTCTCTCCAATTTTTTAAAACTACATATAATCCCAAAACTCTTCTTTTCCTTCACTCTTTCATGACTTCTTGTAGGTGGCAGTGTTAGGGCTATTAAGTCTAAATGTTTGATAATAGTAGGGGTTTTGAATAAATTATCATTAACATTACCCATATTATTATATATTTTTAACCCATGTTAATTATCTCAATGTGGTAAACACCTTTATATCCAAGTCCTTTAACAACTCAATTCTTTGTACTCTTATCTTTTCGCCTAGGGTTTGTACAAGTCAGGCCTATGTAACCCTTTGAGGTCTAATTTTAGTGCCTTGTGCCTTACATGAGGTTTATAAAAATTTTAAATACCTATTATATGTATTTAATAAATGGTTTCCATCTTAAGATCACTTCATAAGAAAATGTCTTCAATTTGATGCAAGACTACATATGTTAGATTAGGCCTAGTTTGTTCCTCAATGTCTCCCTTTCCTATTTATGAGACTAATTCCACTTGAGGATATTAAAATATTTCCCTTACCAATTTTTAAGGTGTTACAACATTTAAATTACCTAAATAATCATGCATATTCCCTTATCTAGTATACATAGACCTATTTAGGCCTAATTAGGCCTAACATACTTGTTTGAATCATTACAACTTCACTACTTACTAGGATTTGGCCATTTCAATGAGGATGTTGAGAATACCAAGAAATAATTAAAACCCCAAATATTTATATTCCAACATCCCACCTTTTCCTAAGGATCCAACATAGTCATGCTCTCCTCTACCTTACCCATAGGTCTTAGTTGGGTTCTTAATTGTATTGTAGGTGGAAATGACTTCCTCTTAGCCTTTTGAGTCATGTGGTTATTGTGAGGAATATTTAATTATTTCCTTAGACCTTTTGAGGTCTTTATAAGCTTTTAAACTCAATTTCCTCAAGGTCTCCAACTTTACCATGTGCTCAAGAGGTTTAACTATGTCTGATTCCATATGTGGGTTTGTGTATGCATGTATTAGGCCTATTAGGCCTAACTAAGCCTTTATAAACTCTTTTATCCATATCAAATAACAAAATTATTAGGTGTATACTGAGGGTTTAGATGAAACAATTACTCACTCCTTAACTTGGTCTAAGTTACTTATTATGCAATCCTTAAGACACTTAGCTCTCCTTCTCAAAGCTTTACCTATATGTATGAAACTTCTCTTTTAATATATTAAGGTATTTCTGAGCATCACATCATGATGAATATTAAAAAAACCTTACACATACCTTTTTAAAATATTCTATCCTCACATCACTTTTTAATAATTCAAAATATTTCAAGTCTATAGTTATATTCTTGAGTATGCTTAAAAGAGATCTAATTGAGCTTATTTTCCCTTGTAGTAAACTTTGTATGTTAAAGTCTGTCTGACCCTATCTCCTCTCTCACACCTCATATTCATTATATGGGGTTTCTATCCAATTAAAATCCATACACCTTCAAGGTTCTTTGAGGTCTCTTTTCAACTCAACTATCATTACTCTCAAGTCTACGGCTACAACCTGGCTTCCATGGAATCTTGATTGAATTTACTCTCTTTTGGAGAGTTTTGTAGGTGTTGAATTTGTTTTTGACCCCTTCCTCCTAATTATTTGCTTTTTTATATTTTCATGACCTCATTGAGCTTTATCAACCATCTATACTCCATGCCAATATCCAACCTCCTCTGTTTAGCTTGCCCTAGGCCTGTAAGTGTCTTATAAAGGATAATCCCCCAAAGGGATGATGATGAGGATAGGCTTGAATTCAAGGAAATTAGTGAAAGTTAGTTGGGTAATATTATAAATGATGATTTATCATAAATCACATCTATGTTATTCAAACAAATATTAGTGTCTCCTTGAATCTCATTGTTTACACTTACAAGGAATGAAACATTATGCTCATGAGAATCACACTAAAGTAAAATTTGAAAGGGTCTATTTGATAATCTAGTGGATTGGTTTAGTTTTAGATGTAAATAAAGTATGTAAGGCTTCAATAATTCCACTATATGGCTTAAAACACTAACTAACTCCATGTATATGTATTGAATAATCTATCATAAGGAACAATAATGCATGTAGTCGAAAAATGAAAGAAAATTGGATGATTTATACTACCATAAATTCACACACATTAACCATGGGTTAAGGTTGATGATAATGAGCTATTAATACCTCTATATTACACATCAAACATTTAATCTTAGCAAAAATTCCAATATGCACCAAAATTGATGCACTTCTAAACCTTACACAGATGGAGAAGGTCATTGGAGTGACCAGATTGTTAATCATTGTTCATATAGTATATGGAATGGATTATTAGATAATTTACATGAATAATAAGTTTAATATACCCTTTTTATTTCTCCAAACTTTTATATGTTGATATTCTCTCTTATGCTTTTACTATCCACAAACTTGAATGGTTATGCCAAGCTACAAAGGAACTCGATGGAGTAAGAGGATTAGTTTTGAGTTTATATTGGATCCTTTAATAATGAAAATTCACCAAGATACTTGACATGGACCCATATAAAATATCATAACCTCCCCTATACGGAACAGTCTGTATACTTACAAAAAACACATATAAATTATCTCTTTCCTACATTTTTTTCATTTTTGAAGCTTTGACCCACCATAAAATGATGAATATGGAGGTAAAATGAGATTAAAAAAACTTCTTAAAAGAGGAGATATGGTAGGTGGAATTGGAGAGACAATTTTAGCACATGTGGGGTCCATTTGGTGGGTGGGGAAGTGGAAATATGTTTCAAAATTTACTTTTTAGGATTTGAAACAAATGAGTCATGACCATATGCTAATAAAGAGATTTTTTTAAGACCTTAATAATGAAATTTTTATGGAAACACTACTTCCTTTCAAATATTCTCAATGAAAATAGGCTTATAATGGGGACTTAAGCGTCGTTTGATGACTTTAGGTGGGTTAAAAAGGCTTGAAATTGCTTTAATAGGTAAACCATGAAAAATGACATTAAACACAATAATAGATATTCATATTATGAAATTACACAAAGATTTAAACCCTTACATCCTGCCAAAAAAAGTTTACCTTCAAGAAAATGTATCAAATAGGTCTAACACCATAAGCATCAATAACCCCAAAATGCCCAAATTACCTTAACTTTGTCAGAAGATCCTTAAACATATCAAAAAAATTTAGATAATTCTTTAGACCTTGAAATACATCTTTATATTCCTTTTCACTCACTCCAAGACAAATCATGATTACTAGTGCATCACCAATAGGTCCAAGATAACCATGACACATGATTTCATAAGCATACTCCATGACATTCTTAGTCAATGCTAAAAGACCTCCAAGAGACATTCATAGGAAAATGAATAATTGAGGCACTATAGGTAACCTCAAAAGGGTTCTAATTCAATTTTTTGATGGTAAGGGTTGACATTTGGTTTGTGAGGCCAAAATGTCAACATTTTTGGTGACTCTTAAGGGTGAAAAACGTGTTGGTCAATAGAACCCATTGACTCAAGGATGATATCATGACTTGTATACCCATTTTATTATAATACCAAATAGACACATCACTTAAAGATACCTATAGGACTAAAAAAACCATAAGACACAACAAGGACAATTAAATAAACCTAACTCCTAAGAAATAAACCTAACAAAGACACCAAAAAAATTAGGTAAGAGACTATAAACTTGTGTATGACATACTTATCAAAACATGAAAATAAACTAATAAGAACAACTAACTAAAAAATACCTCATTCCTCCTCTAGGATCAAAAGGGAACCACACTGATCAAGTTGGCTCCATGAGGTCAGATTTCCACATGATGATTGAAGTACATTAAGGTATTATCTATGAAATGAAGACTCCCATTTATAGTTGAAGACACTATCATTCTCATGGCCTCTTAAGAAGGTAACTATACCTTTTGGCCCCATTCCCAAGTGCATGGATTGGATAAATGATTCAATCACCCAATCATACTCATTCGATACTTGTCCTCCTTGTATAAATAACAATAATTCTACCTCAGTCATGGGTTGATCTTTATGAGATTAAGTAGTTTTAATTAAATATTGTAGTATGTTGGTGGAATTATCCTCAAGGATAGTTAGATCTTATTTGATGAAGATTTAAGGACAAAAAGGCTCAATCCTATTCACAAAGAATGAGGAGGCATATGTAGGTGAAATAAGGGGTTGGTAAAATTGTTTGAAAACATCAAACAAGTCATTTTTAGATAAGTTAGCCTCTTAAAATGACATGTTTAGAGGACTAGCTCCTTCTTGCTTGATGTAAATATCTTCTTTAACATGGACTAGATCATATCATGTTTCAAGGAGAGAGTATCTTTCCCCTATGGTGTCAAATAAATCACTTTCTTGATCTTCACATGGATTAGATTTTTTTGGGTTCTCTTTAAGTTAGACAATGATTTATTGATCAACCTCATTGGTTGGTCTACACTTTTATCCTACCACTACTACAAGTTTTTGAGGATTTACATCATGAAGGGAAGATGCCATGTCATCAATGAGGTCTTATAAGTCATCTTCTTCTCAATCATTTGATGCATCTTTCTCTTGTGGTTTATCATACTCTTGTAGATCATTCTCATCTGCACCTTTGAAGGCCAAGTTATGTTCCTTATTTCTAATGGATGTCCCAATGAAAAAATACACTTCAATCTAACTCAAACCCTCATCTTAATTTTCCACCTCAATTTGACTTTATTTTCTCACCTCTTCAAGAATAGGCTAATTCTTGTCATGTAGCTAGTTACTTATAACAACCATCATCTCATCCTTATTATATACATTAATTTTAATGTATTTCCCTAAGGAAAATGTCTTAGACTGTTATGAAGGGAGGGGTAGGGATTGAATGATCTTATGCTTGATTTACACCTTGACACTTAGGCTTATGCTTGAATACTCTTCTGTTTGCCTTGACTACAACATTTATTTCCAAAATGAAAACTTGAGCTTAGGATCTTTTTCCATTATATGTATTATATCTTGGGGCATGAATGGAGGTTTTTTCATCTAATATTGTGTTGCTTTTATAGCTACCACTATCTGAAATAGGTTTTTGTGTACAACCTCAATTTTTTTAGCAAGGTAGGCTTCAAAATCAAGTGTTGACTAATAAAGGATTTTCTCATGCTTACTAGTCCTCTCAATGCATAATTTTTCTTCTTTTTTTTATCTCTCTTGGATAGATTTTCATTATGGAAAGTTTGGGAAGGATTATGAGGAACTTTGAGGGATTTGACACTCATTTGATTGAAACTCTTGAGTGGTGATACAAAACTCAACACAAGACTGATATGGGATGGAGGAGGGGACACAATATTGATGTTGGTGAACCTGCTTCTCCTCATATACTACCAAACTATCCTCAATATTTGAAATTAGACCTTCTATATTCAACATGTCACTACTAACCCTTGAATGACCCTTTGTAGACACTATAAAACTTCACACTTATAGATTTTTATGACTAAATGCCTTAGGACCTCCAAAATAGCCCTTAAACCTTCTTAACCCTTAACCAACCCATTTTAACCTAACCAAATCACTATTATCCTATTCACATAGTACTATTCAAAAATACTATTTGAAATTACTATTCAAAAGTATTATTCACTATTACTATTCACTGTCAGACCCACTATCACTATTCATGGCATGTGACATGGAAAGTGACATGAAAGGTGATTTGGGAGGTAATATGAAAAGTGACATGGCTTATAATTGAGGTGGCTTGATGTGGAACATCATACCCCACCTAGGACCCTTTCCCAAGGTGCTCAATTACCTCATTTAAACATCACAAGGGTGCCCCCTTGAAATAGGGTGGATTTCCACTTAAGGGGCCATAATTCAACATATATTTTGTCTGTACACATTAAAGTGGCTTTAAAAATGAGATACCCACCTTTTTAGTGTTTTTACAAAGATAAAGGGCACTATATCCACCCATTTTTGACTTTTTAACCCAAATAAGAGACCCATGATCAAGGTGGGAATCCCACCACCATCATCTTTTGACTCATTCATACACCTATATAGAAAAAGGTGCCATATTTTGTGTGGCATATCTTTTAGTTATTTGATGAAGACTAGAAATGGTGGTGAAATGTATTTTAGCCTCATTTATGCCCATGTGCATGATTCCCATTAAAAATTGGACTCATGTGCAAGGTGGGAGACACACCAACCCAAATGGGAGACCCATGATCAAGGTGGGAATCCCACCAACCTCACATTTTAAATAATTCATGCACCCACATGGAAAATACTTCTAAATTTTGTGGTGAATATCTTTATGTATTTGGATGAAGACAAGAAAGGGTGGTGAAAAGTATTTTGGCCTCATTTACACACATGTGCATGATTCCCATTCAAAATTGGACTCGTATTCAAAGTGGGAGACACACCAACCCAAATGGGAGACCCATGATTAATGAGGGAATACAACCACCCCTCATAATTTTACTCATTAATTCACCACATTGAAAATGGCACCATAATTATACTATTCCCTTTTTTTTCATGGTTTTTGACAATAAATGCTATAAATAACCCCCCTCTCCTTCTCTCAAGGTTAAGTGGAAAGTTAGTCTATGGTTATTAACATATTTTTGTATGTATTTTAATGAGGTCATAATTTTTGAGTTCATCCACATCTTAGAGGAAAATAATTCAAATAAATGAAGCTCTTTCGAAATTAGCTCAAGACATCTTCAACATCATCAACAACTACAACATTCTTCTTCAAGCTTGGAAGGTAACATTTGATTTTTTTCTTCAATTTCATTTTATCAACCCCTTATATTTTTAATCTCTTCATCCTAAATTATACATTTTATCCCTTTGTTATTTCATTATCTCAATCCATTTTCTCCCTTGCCATATTTTATCCATTCACACCTTTGCCACTTTTACCCTCCTTGTCCTCTTCCCCTTTTGCCATATTAACTAATTACATTCTTGCCTCATCAACAATTCACAAATTTATCCAATTTTAAAATTTAAAATTTTATTACCTTAACCATTTATCAACCAACCAAACCAGCTTTCTTTAATCCCTTATTAAATTTCCAAACCAAAACCATAACCCTATTTTGACTAATTTTCAACATTAGTTACTTTATTTAGTCATTATTTAAAAAACACTTAACTTTCTTGTCTTAATTTATTTATTTGTTGTTATTTTATTTATTTATTTATTTTTTTAATTTGTTATTTTAAATGTAATTATCTTTCATTTTTATTCACAAACTTAAGTGTTAAAAGCAGGTGGATTGACAACCTCCTATAAAGCTTTTGCTTCTAGGATCCGGCTCACGCTAGGCAATCCACTCAACTACTTGTCTAACCAACAAGTTTTTTGGTAGTGATTTATTATTATAGGTCATTATTCCATATAAAATAATATTTATTACAAATTTTGGATTCAACACATGTGCATTCAACAAGTATTCTTCTTCAAACCCTTCTTAACTACTTTCTTCTTTTCACACTTAAGAAAAAACAAAAATTAGATAGAAACATTTTGGCATGCCTAGTGGGACCATTGAGTTTTCTTGGGTTATTATATGTTTTATAATCTTTATCATTACATTACTGAAATTAATTTAGTTGAATTCTTAGAAAATTAATCTTCTTTCTTTACCCAAAAATAAGTTAAAATAGAGTCTTAATTGCATTTTTAGAAAAAATTAAATTTTATTGCATTTATAAAAATAAATAAAAGAGCATTCATCCTAGGATTAGGATTGAATTTTCATTTTGTATTTAAGTGAATTTTAGTTGTTCTTTTCTTCATTCAAAAAAATAAAATAAAAATATTTTGGTTAAAATTGAGTGCATCCATTGACTACTTCCTTGATTTTAGCTCACCTAGTTTAATTAAAAGCATCATGAATTAATATTAGTTCACAAATGTTACAAAAACCAACCCACTTGCACAAAAAACATAAAAATGCACTTGAGACAAGGCTCTACTAATATTTCATTACCTAGAAGATCACATTACCCTTTCTTGGTTATCTTTCTTGGATTTAATCATCGAGGGGATAACCAACTCAGTTCTTTGGCTGAGTATAAACTCTAGACATCGGTACATATTGGTTAATCACCCATAGTAGCTATGGGATTGTGACATGAGGGGATCAAGCCCCAAGTACCAAGCCATGTAATCAGACCAATACAAACATCTATTGAGTGCCTAAACATAGCCCAAAATTAAACATAGACTACCTTGTTTAGGACCTATTCAAGCCAATTTCCTCTTCACACTTTTATAAGGCATAATTCAAAAGAGAGATTAAAAATAATACTAGGATTTAATGCAATCTTATTAAATGCATTTTTTTCCTTGAGTCATTTTTTAATTTCTCTTTATTTGAGGTGTGAGAATGTATCATCCTTTTCTTATTTTCTCATATGGTTCTCACTCACCAATAGCAAAAAGACCTCGAGGAACAAAACTCACCACCAAATCAACTGTCACCAACTTCCACCTCTTCATCCATGGAACACATTTTTGAAACCATAGATTCCCCTTTATCTTTGAGAAGTCCTACTTAGATAGTCCAAGGAGATGTGTATTTTTTCACTTTCCTAAACAATAATCATGCATCCTTGCAACACTACTTAAGAACCATATCTTACCAAATCCTAGTTTTGACCCCACCTTATGGGGAATACCTCCACTACCATGGGAACTAGTCAAAATTTAGTTTGCCAAACATTGTCATCAACCAAAAGCTCTCTTGAAACTAACCCACCAACCCAAACTACCACTGCCATTATACTTCTTCCTAATGAATCCCCTATAATAGGAGTGGCTAGCTTTAGTGCTACCCATTTTTCTCTAGTTATCTCTAATCCATCAAATACTAATCTAATTCCAAGCTTTGTGGTGTCCATACCCTCTATGTTACCACCAATTAGCGCAAGAGTCACCACCCTTCCATCAACCACTAACCCAACCTCCACTCTAACCCAACACACCAACTTTAACTATCTTCATAACCCATAAGGGTATATACTTGCTATCCAACCACCCATATCTAACCAACCATTAACATCCACATAACAATGTATATCTTCCACCTAACCTCCAAATACCACATACCAATATGTGGAGTTATCTCAACCATCTACAAGCTATTCACACATTTTCCAACCTCAACAAAACGTATCATATAACTACACATCCCATCAACCTCAAGTAAACTTCATGAAGTTGATCATAGACAAGAAGAATACCCTTAAGTCATCCATATTCATAACCCATAATCTCTTATCCTATGATCAAAGTTTCATTGAGCCTATTCACCCTTCACTCCTCATCAAACCTTATCTAGCCCAGTGAGAACTTCAAAAATTTACCAAGTTTAATAGTAAAGAAGACCCTCAACAACATTTAAGAGAGTTTAGGAATACATGCTACTTGATTTCCCATTATGATTCTCTTTTCCTATAGACCTTTTCTATGTCATTATTTAGATAAACATTGGATTGATATAGTGCCATATCCAAACATTCTATCCTCTCTTTCACCCAATTATCCCAAAACTTCTTAGATCACTTTTCAATCAATATATCTAAGAAATTTTCTATTACCAACCTCTACTCCATTTCTCAATTTGAAGAAGAATCTATTGTCAATTTTGTGTCTCATTAGAGGATCCTAATCAACAAAATTTATTTTTCATTGCCTCAACTTGATCTTATAGAGCTCTTCACTTGGGCATGTGCAAAACATATTTCATCCACATTTCATGTCCAAATATTTCAGACTTTTGATGAAGCTTTTACCATAGATCATAAACTAGAGAACAAAGCCATTGATGAAGGTTAAATTTGAAGAGCAATAACTCAAATTAAAAAGTCAATGAGCCCTTTTATTCCAAACCAAAAAACCAAATCAATCCCAAAACTAAAAAAAAAGCAACCACCAACACCATTATCCTCAAAGCTGCACCACTACCATCTACCACCCAATAGAACCCAAGGAACCAAAACTCTAAATCCTCTAATTATTCAAATAAAAACCAAAGAAACCAAACTTGGAATAATCATAAGAAATTAAATCCACTTTGGGAGCCTTATCCTTCTATTTTGAAAAAGTTACTAAAATCCAATATCATCCAACTTCCACCAATTAGACCACCCCATTAGTTTCATGCTTCTCACCTCATACTGGGTTGGTATAATGAAATTACCATTGTGTGTTTCATCGAGTCATAGGACATGACATCAATAGGTGCAACACCTTCAA
This sequence comes from Torreya grandis, assembly GCA_037957365.1. Classification (NCBI taxonomy): domain Eukaryota; kingdom Viridiplantae; phylum Streptophyta; class Pinopsida; order Cupressales; family Taxaceae; genus Torreya; species Torreya grandis. The sequence goes on along the minus strand of JARHVA010003275.1, from coordinate 130,858 downwards.
ATACTTTTTCCAATCCCTCATTAACAAGGAGGATCTTACATTAGACAATCCTAATACACCACTGAATCAATCTATTGACATATTTTGTAAGCATTTTATTAATCATGCTCCTTCTACCCCTTATCATGATAATAAACCAAAACCATCCCATGAGGCACATACTATTAATGTGGTTACTAATGAACCTATTGTTTAATAAAACATCACCTAAACCACCTATTTCCCTATCCCCCTAATGGAAGGGGAGAAACTACCTTCTATTCCTTTGGACACCCAAACAAAAGGAGCCACCATACCCACACCTCCATTAGAGGATACCAAACCTACCTCTTCTATTATAGAACCATCCACTCCCTCTTTGGAAGCTAACTCATAGGAGAAGATAACTTCATCAACCTAACCTCTTATTTTAGAACCTTCTAACAAAAACCAAGACAAAGGTAAAGGAACCATTCCTTCTCCTCCACCTAAGGTCTTAACCATTAAAAATAAGACCCAAGTAACCAAATCCCATTATAAATTGGTAACCAAAACAACCAAAGAGGTAAAACCACAAAAAGGCCCAAAACCCCAAATTTTATCAACCTCAAACTTACTCTCCATTTTGGGTCCTCATCCCTCTACCTTGAGAATGAAGCTTATTATTTTTATCAAAACCCCACCACCTTTGTTGGTCATACCTTCATACTTTATTTTTAAGACACGTCGCCTCACTACACTAATGATTCCTATGTTACCTATCTTTTCATCCTCTACCTTCAACTTGTCAACCATCTTACCTAAAACAAAACCATTAAAGCATACCACCTTACCTAAGACACCTATCACCAAACCCACATCCAAACAACTTGATACCTTAACACCCTAATAAAAAAACACTAAATATTTACCACTTTTAGCTAAGTGTTATTAAACCATACAATAAATGTTGTTACAAACCTCTTCCTTGGCCTTACCACCCATAAAACCTTTTGACCCTTCATTTCCTAAACCATCATGATTTAAGAACAATTTTATTTGATTATATCATAGGACACCTAGCCATGACATAGAGAAATGTAAATCTCTCCAAACTCTTATCCATCAACTTTACAATGAGGATTATTTGTTAATAGATGAACCTTCTATGCCACCCCTATCAACCTAAATAATAACCATACTTACCCAACACCTACCCACTCCTCCACCTTCACCTAAGAATAAAGGTAAGCTAGATAACTCCACTACCTCATCCTCTCCTATTATCCATACAATCAATGTGGTCATAAGATCACTATAGAAGGATAAAGGAAAAGATAAAACATCTATTCCTTGGATTTATTCCTCCCTAAACTCCCAACTCAATAATACCTAACCAACTCCATCATCAAACATACCAAAGATGTCTATATTAGGTGCCTCCCCATTTAACCCTCCATACCCTAACCCATATTCAATATCCCTTCATAAATCTATCCTCAAGCAACTTCACCAAACTCTAGCAAAAATGAGCTTGTATGAGTTAGTCTCTACCTCTCCCCAAAACTGCCAAGCACTCATATAAGCCTTAAAATCCATTGAGGTCCAACCTAATGACCCTTAACCTCTGTCCACCTTTATTGGTGTCCTTAAAACTTCTAACCTTGTCACCTTTAAAAATTTAGAAATACCTTCTATTCATTTAGAGGAACCTAATCCCCCCATATTTATTACAACAAACATTAATCAAACCTACATCAAAAGGGTGATTATTTATGGAGGATATAAAATTAATATTATCTCCTCTCACACCTATGACCATCTACACTTAGCCATGAACATCATGTCTGAAAGCAAGTGATCCTATATTCTTTCAATGATACCATGACTACTACTTTGGGCACAATTATTTTCCATATCTATATAGGGCCCTGTACCATTCTTGAACTTTTTGATACCGTATAAGGAGAATTCAAATATAATTTTTTACTCAAGTTCCCTTAGATTCATTCCATGAGTTGTGTCCCTTCCACCTTACATCTATGTGTCAAATTTGAGCATGAAAGACAAGTTGTGACTATCTAGACTGACCCTAGTCTTTTCACATCTTGAAATATGACATATTAGCCTAATGACATCCTTCTTCCTTCTTCCTCCTTCATCCACCTCACAACCATCTGCTAATGACATAACCCTACCAACCAAAACCCATGACACTTCCACACTAAATGTTGATGAAGCTTCTACTAGTTCATCTATCCCTTCTTCCTAGATTCTTATCGATAACCTCATGGAAACCACATTCTAACATCTTTCTCTTGGGGAATAAAGAATCTTAACCTTGGATGCCTTCTCTACTCCCCAAGAATATGTAAATCTTAGACATGACCCTTCTTATGACCCTAACATTGGAACCATCATCCCCTTTCGGATCCCTAACCATAAAAAGAAATTCATTTATGGGGGACTTGATCATCCACTTCTATCCCCTACCACTACTTCATCCATCCAACCATTTACCTCTAACTTTTCCTATCTTAGCAAACCAAATTTCACTAAGTTGTATCTTCATAGATGTGCTTGGAAAGGATTTGGCCTTAGTCACTATCAATAAGGACCTGATGAGTTATCCCATATCAAAACTTTGCAACCTCATGAGTCATCTAGCCTTGGGTAAGAACCACATAAATAACCCATCAATTCACCTAAACTCATTTCCACCATGGAGGAAGATATCCCATCCTCACGAACCCAACCATTTTCCCTGCCTGAAGATCTTGACATCATCCTCCCTAGCTTTTTTTTTGGTCAATACTATTAGTTTGGGCCCTCTCATCTACCAAAAGGGTGGCCAAACCAAAGCCTTTCCACTCATACACCCTAAAATGGTAGAGAATTATTCTCCTAATATCAACACCATCCAACATCAAGATGATGATTCCATTATTACCTACCTTGGTATGGGGATTATTATATTCAGAAATCCCTTCCTCTTGAGGCCTCAACCATATCAAATGAATCCATCACAAATATCAACTTGGACATTTTGGACAACCCTTGCATTATCAAATTAGGCCAATCACTAAATGTCAAGGAACTTTGGGACTTTTCCTCTTTCCTCTAAGACCACAACATATCATTTGCTTGGTCTTACAATGATATTGTCAAAACTGACCCCACCATTGCTACTCGTAACATAGTCACTCATCATGATACCATGCCTATTAAATAGAAAATTTTATGCATACATCCTCACATAGTCCTTGTCATCAAAGAATATATTCAATGTCTCCTATTGACTACCCTCAATTGGTCTCAATTATCATAATTATCACCAAAGTTACTGGGGGTCTACACATTTGTATGTAATTTTGTGACCTTAACCTTGCCTACCTTAAGGATGAATTTCTTCTACCTATCATTGACTAGCTTGTTGATATTATAGATGACCACAAGATGTTATCTCTCATGGATAGGTTTTTGGGTTATAATCAGATCTTGATTTCTCCTCAAGATCAACACAAAACTACCTTTACCACCCCTTGGGGAAATTTTTGCTATAGGGTCATGAATTTTAGGTTAAAGAACACTATTGCAACCTACCAATGTGCAATGACTTATAAATTACATGATATCATCCATAAGATTGTAGAATACTATGTAGATGACCTTCTTAGGGAATCCAAAATCTAAAAAGATCACCTTACTATTCTTATGATCATATTTGAATACCTCATCTATTATCATGTTTACATTGATAAAAAAATGCATTTGTGGGGTCCTTTCAGGAAATAATCTTGGATTTATCATCTCTCTTTGTGAAATTGAATTAAACCTTGCTAAATTTAGAGCAATTTTGGACATGCTTCCTCTAGCCAACCTTAAGAAGCTCTGTAGCCTATAGGGAAAACTTTAATCCATTTGCCATTTCATTTCCCAACTTTTAGACTGGTGCCAACCTTTCCAACACCTTCTTAAGAATGATGTCTCTTTTAAATGGAATAATTATTTTCAAAAGGCCTTTCATTTGATTAAATAGTACCTTTTGTCACCACTTATCCTCACCCCTCTTAAGGATGCCCACCCCTTTTACCTATATATCTCTGCCACTAACTATTCCCTAGGGGCAATGTTGGCTCATTGAGATGAAAAACATAAAGAACAAGATGTATACTAAATTAGCCACATTCTTGTAGAATACAAAACTAAATATACACATTGATAAATTTTTCTTAGCATTGACCTTCATGGCCACCAAACTCTACCACTACCTTCTTAACTATAAAACCTATGTCATAACTATTACCAACCCACTCAAGTACATGTACTCTAAACCATACAAAAATTATTGTATGGTTAAGTGGCTCATGCTCATCACTAAATTTGGCCTTGAATTCCTATAGTAGAAGTCAATTAAAAGATAGGTCATTGTCAACCAATTGGCTGAAGCTCTTTTACTAAACAACCAATCACCTCCTCTTTCCTTTTCAGATGAGTCTATCATGAATCTTATTCAAGAGGATGCCATAACCTACCAAATGATCATGTTCTTCGATGTCTTAAAGTTACAATAAGGAGGGGGTGTTAGATTTATTCTCATTCCTCTCAATGGTGAACTCCTCCTTTCTCTTTCAAACTTCACTTTGAATGCACCAATAATATGGTTGTGTATGAAGCCCTAGTGATATGTCTCTAAACTACTCTAACATTAGTAATTAAGATAATCCATGTCTTTAGTGATTCCTATCTTGTGGTTAACCAATTCAATGGATCCTATTAATGTAATAATGATGTTTTTTTAAAATATAAAATTTTAGTTTAAAAACTCTTAACATCAATCAAACATTACCTGATCCAATCTGTTCTTTGATCTACCAATAAATTCATGGATATAATGGCCTACCTTACTTCCTAGATCCCTTCTTAGCCTTCTAATTCTAAAATATTTGTCACCATTCATCAATTTATCATACCCTCTTATAGCCAATCTAACCTCCATACCACTTGTAATTTGGATGAATCCCCATCCAACATTTGTTATGACCAAACTTCCACTTCCTCAGCCTAGGCATCATTCCTTCCAATCTCTCCAGGAAGACCCATATAATTTTTTTTTAGAGTACATATCATTACACCATACTAGGGTTAATCCTTTAAAAATGTGGTTTTGATGGTCTCCTTCTTCATTGCCTACATAGTGATGAAGATTCCCACACCATCATGGAAACACATGATGGAATATGTGGTTGACACTTTAGCAGTCTAGTGGTCTCTAAACATGTCTTTTGCCTTGGTTAATATTGGCCCACCCTCAACCAAGACTATCATGATTATACAAAAAAGTGTGTTAAATGTTAAAAACACACTAATTTGTATCACACACTAGCCAATGGCCTGTAAGTATCTAAGGATTTTTGTCCTTTCTCCCAATGGGGGCTTGATCTCATTGGGGAAATCAACCCTCATTCTTTGTAGTGGCATAGCTCCATCATCACAACAATTAAATACATCACCAAGTTGGTAGAAGCTATTCCTCTTATCTTGATGAAAGTAGAGAATATTGTCGACTTTATCAATCATCATATCATCTACCACTTTGGCATTCCTCATAAGATCATCACTAATAATGGAAAATCATTAAAAAATAAGCAAGTTCAAGGTTTATATGATGTAATTGACATTAATTTCATATTTTTCTCATCTTACCAACCAAAAAAAATGTACAGGTGAAAGCCTCTAATAAAATCCTTTACAAAATCCTAACCAAAGTTGTCAGTACTTTAGGTCGAGATTGGCACTTGCACATCACATTCACCTTATGGGCCTATCTTACTAGAATTTGAACCTCTATGGGTGCTACTCCCTTCTCTCTAGTCTTCAGATCTGAGGTAGTCTTACCTCTTGAATTCCAAATTCCCTCTCTTCACATATCTTTGTAAGATCTTATTTTTGAAGAATATTATCATCAATACCATTTATCTCAACTTGAGCTACTTTATGAGCATCATTTATCATGCCTTACCCACATCCATACCTATCAAGAGCATATCAAATATGCTCATAACAAGCATCTCAAACAATGAGACTTTAATATCAAAGACATCATCCTAAAATAAAACCAATATGGAGAAAAATAAACGAGGCAAATTTGCTTTCAATTTTCTTGGACCCTACATCATTACTCATAAGTATGGATTAGGATCTTATCATTTATCCTCTCTCAAAGATAAACTAGAACTTGAGCCTCTCAATGCTTCACATCTATGTCCATTTTTCTATTAAAGAAGGATCAAGCTCACTCCTTTTGTCTAATTTAAGTTCATCCCTTGATTATGATATTTTAACCTTCACCCATCTTTCTCGTCTCCTTTTGAGGATAATTGATTATAATATAGAACCATGTGATTAATCATCATAGTCATCAACCTAACCCTAAATGTGGGTACTATGGCTCTACCTATAGCATGGTTATCATGCATACTTTGCATCTCTAACAAGATGGAATCCCATGGTCATTGGCTCTAAAAAACCACACCTTTTCATATCATTAACCTTCTTGTGTTAAAATATTTCCCTTATAAAGGTAAACCTCTAAACCTAATCAGACTTGTCCATGTCTAAAAACATTACATCCAAAAATAATTTGGATACAAAAATACTAATTGGTTCAATATCTTAAGCATTTTAGACTATTTCCTCAAAGGAAAACTGTCCTAAAACAAAATAAAAATTGATAAATATAAGGTAGACTACTCCCTAGAAGGATAACTATCAAGAGCATTAAACAAATTCAATAAGCTTAGACCAATCCCTTGAAGGATGGATAAGTTAACTTTGTCAAAAGTAGAATAATTACTTAGAAGCTTCCTACATCAATCAAATTTTCATAGACAACAATAAAGTAAATGAACCACTATCACAATAAAATCTAAATCTGTAATTGAATTTCAAGAAGCATAAAAAGTTGGAAGCCATAATCGGCTTTCACATGTAGACTTCCTGCACTGATCAATCTACATATAATATACAACATGGAATTTTTTATTACTATTATTAGGTCACCTATAGAAGGGGGAAACTAATTCACATGATGTTATCATACATATCACTGATTATCCTTCACACCACATATCACCAATCTTCCCTTTAGACTATCTATAAATCAGGATATTTAGAGCTTACTTGACACCCTGTGATAAAGAAACCTTTTTTTATCAACTCAAAACTAATCATACATATAATTTTAAGGTATTATATTCATTAATCAATCCCTCTTTAGTTTTTTTTTCAATCCTTGTCAAAAATAAAGCATTGTACCCTATTATTATCTTAATGTGCTTGGTTGATGTTTTCATCACAACTTTTATCATCTAGTTTTGTAATAATAATAATCATTACTTTTATATTAAGTGAGATTAAAATAGACATAACCATACCAATCATAACCATAACCATAACATTCGTAAGTATCCACACAAACTTAAACATGATAATATTCAACCAACGACATCCAACATATTTTTTACATGTTTACAACAAACTAGGCAATATTTTATTTAGGGTATGAGGAGTCACATGGCACATACAAAGTTATCAGACTATCCACACTTTACCTAAGGCCCCTACATACATTATTTTCCTATCTAAGTAGTAGGTTGACTATTTGGTGACTTTGGATTTACGTTCAACCATCTTTCTACTTGATTGTTCCTTGAACTAACATCTATAACATTCCCTATGTTAGTAGTTGCTAAAGGGCATACTCTATTCTCCTCTTTCACATTCATCCCCACAGAATGAGAATCATATTATGATCTTGTTCTTTCACCCTGATTTCCTATCATATCCATTACATCCCTTTGCTCTAGTTGTTTTTCTCTCATAGGTACCACTAGTTGTTACCTTAATGCATATCCCCTTGGACAGTGAGGGTTCCCTCCATAGATAGGTTTCCAGTCATGTTTTTACTCCTAAATCTAACATAGTGAAATTATCACCTTATTCACTAATTTAGAGGTAATATTTTAGGCTCAAGCTTTGGCCATGGGTGCCTTTTCTCTTGTTGTTAATCTAACAATGCTTCCATTATCACCATTACATGTTACAATATTTGGTAGATCTACACATTCACCATATTGATTGTTTTAGGTTATGGGGGTTGCTAATTATCTTCAATATTATTCCCATTATTTACCATATTCAACCTTGTGTAGTTCTCTATACTCTTTAACACCTAGAAAACAAAATTAACTCAATAATAAACATTCATCCTTATCATGATTCTTTAAATAGAATACCTAACAATTCTTCTTCATCGACATGATTATCCATTTCATCAATGGTGAAGGTCATATGGTGTCATTTATTCCCTTGAATATTCTTCCTAATTGAAATAGTCATGTCTACTTACCTTTTTTTATGGACACATCACCCTCAATCTGATTGGTCATCTCGATAAAGCCATTATGCACCATCATGATATCTTTTTGTTGCCTTTATCATCCGATCTACATTTGATGTCTTTTCTTACTTTGTCATCTTGTGGTCCTTATTAGCCTAACGGTTATTTTCATCATTATTACCTTAGCCTGATTAACATAAATTGGATTCCAACCATGGGCTATTGTAATGATCACATCTTCAAAACTATCACTATTGTTGGTGGTGGTAACTCCCAAATGCTTTCCATTATAGAAGCTCCCTCATCTAATCTAACTATTTAACCAATATCCTATACCACGTAGCTCATTATTACCATGGCCTCTTCTAAGTGGAACCCCAAGTCATTAGTTCTAAGGAACTAGAATAGAGGATGTAGACATGGCCACCTTTCATCTAGCCTACCCATGTAGCTCTTGGGTCAAGCATGATCCATCCTTTATCACTCACCATGTTGCCAATTTTCTAACTTGTAGAATCTACTTAGCCATCAAATAAATTATTTGTAGGTCATCACTTCACTACTTCCCTTAAAACTTGACTCATAGTGATAATGACCTTTCACCACCTCCTAAAACTTGACTTATAGTGATCAATGACAACACTATACTTATATCTTCACAAAATTTTAGAAGGTTCAACCTCCTTATAAAGGCACCTCTTCTTTAGATTAGCTCTAGTGAAGGTCATTTAGGGTGCTTAGCATTATGTTCCCTTATAATTTATCCTCCCTTACCCATCTGTCTCTCATCCTACTAAATGTGGAATCATTATGGTAATTATTCACCAATTTAGACCATGCACCTTCACGATCACCTTCACCTTCACCAAAACCCAAATCCTCTATTTTATAAAATATTCTCCATCAGCCCAAGCCAACCCATGTGGTCTATCAAATTGGGGTATCTAATTTTAGCACTATTTTCCAACCCTAGTTGAATGACATTGGCATGATGTCCATCAATTATGTAAGCACTATTTGACTTCTAAGGGTAGTTCAGCCACTAACAACTAATCACCCCCCCCCCCTTTTCCTTCTCATTAAATTATATTTTTAATAATTCCCTCTTTCTTAGGGCATCCTATGTCAGGGAAACTTTGGATTCTTCCTAGCATCCTTGTATTTTAACATCATCTAATGATTCCTCTTCATTTCTCCCCCATTACTAGGAGAAATACATTATACTAAGGTATTTTTATATTATGTAGGTAACACTTAGCTACTGAGATTAGCTCAACCACATCCTTTACTTTATTTTCCTTCTCACCTAATATCTTTTCCTCAAATTCTCTACCTATCTCCTCACCACATCCCTCCCTCCAACTTGTCAATCTATTTTAACCAATTTTCTAGCTTGTAAATCTCTTTTAAACCAAGGGTTGATATCCTTCCTCATTGACCCCTCTTATCTCCCATAAAGCTACCACCTACTCTGCTTCATTAGCCTCCTTGTTACCTTTCCTTGTGCATGCTTCACAACTCACTTCCCCACTAGCCTTTTGCATTTTTTTCTCTTTCCCCTTATTACCAACCTTGTCCTTTACCCCTTTTGCCTTATTTCTCCATCGTCATCATCTCCCCTCACCCTTGACTATTTTAATACCCTCTTTATCACTATATTTTCCTCACCAATTCCACATCATCCTATTCCCTTACACATTGAGGGACTTTTACCTCCTTATCTTATTTGAACTACATTCTTACTAATCTTTCACTAATTCTAAACCACCTTCATTCCAATTCTCAGTTCTTATTTTCCTCTTTCCCATATTTTCAATCGGGCATGCTTTCTATTTCTTTTATTTCTTCTAGCATCCCATTTTTTTCTTACCTATGCCACCATTCTCTATCAATTTGACACTCTTCCCACCTTTTCCATTTTTTCCTCTAAAAATAGCCTCTAATTGGGTCTTTATCCTTTGAGAATCCTTCTGTAATTTCCCTTTTCTTCTTATCTCTTATTACCTTTTACACTTTTCATTCTCTTTTTCCTCTTTTTATCTTGGTACTCACTTATCTTTTGCATCTATGTGAGTGTCCATGCTTTATATCCCTACTTCATTCTTCTTCTTATCATCCCTAATCTTCATCACTTATTTTAATCTCATTCCCTTTCATTGTGTTCCCTTATTTCTTTACCACCTCATTGGCTCTTCAACTTGTCAATCTTTTCTAATCACCCATTCAGCTTGTCAATCTCTTCTAACAAGATAATTGGTGCCTACCTTAGCCTTCACCTTCTTGTCCACCCATCCTTTACTTCCCCTCATTGTTCTTAACCCCTTTCCCATTTTCCATCCCATTCTCATCTCCAAAACCACCATCTATTTTACTTCATTATTCCTCTCCTTGTCTATCATCATCCATGCTTACTTGGTCAAGATACCACCCACTTATTCACTCTCCTATCACTTTTTTGTGTCCTCATTTCACTCCTTTTACCTCCCATTTCCTTTTTTTCCATGTAATTCCTTGATTTTAATTTTCATCACCAAATTGTTTTCTCCTTGGTCTTTTTTTTTACTTATTTTCAAACCTTTCATGGCCACCCATATTTCTCATCCTCCCCTTACCCTTCATGATTGTTACACTTCTTTCCCCATCTTTTTCAATTCTCCAATATGTCACTCTTTAGTGCATCTCTCACCCCCCCATCTTCGACCTTTTATTTTTCTTCTACTTTTTCCATTTCATTTCATTTTTTTCATCTCCCTTGATGGCATTCCCTATTCTTCCTAAACTTTTTTTATCTTCATATATGTCCATGATTGGATCCTTCCATCCTTCTCCACCTTCATCTTTATATATGATCTTGTTATTTTCTCTACCTATCTCTTCATCAACCTCCTAGTCCACCTTCACTGCATCCCTTATTTAATCTCATTTATTTTCTCTCATTGACACTCCATATTCTCACTCATTAGAGTGCAGTCACTAATTGTACCAATTTTATGTACATCTCCTTATCTGCTTCTTCATGTCCTCCATGCCCTTGCTTTAATACACAAAATATGGTTAGGTTCATTACTTCAAGTTCATCCCTTTATTCCTTTAATTATTTTACATGTTGATCATGGATCCTCTTTTTTTTCCCTCTCTAGCCACTCCTTTCACCCTACCTATCACTTTTTTCCCTTTTAAACCATCTACCCATTTTGAGCTTATATGATCATAACATATAGCATGTTATGGACATGATTATTTTCCATTCAATTTTGGTTTACTATGAGATATATATTGATCTTACAACTCTATAACATAATTGGCCAGGGCCACAGGCTCATATGACCAACAAGTGAGCATGAGCACTACTAAGCCATTGAGATGAAGTTTCCTTCCCCATATCCTCTAGTCTTACCTATTTTAAAACCTTTTTACTCTGACCTTTGAAGTTTTTTGAATAAAAAATAAAACCACCTTAAAATGGAATATTTGAGGTACCCACATGTGAATGCTAGCTATACCCTCTCATGTGACCTACCTCCCAACCAATAATTTCCCTTAATTCTCCCTACCCAGCCTACATATTCCTATGCATTGTAGTGTTTTTACTCTTTAATCACATTCCACCAAGAAACAGTTTATAGGAGTCACCCCTTCCATCAAACTATTTTCCTCCTTAGTCTCTTTTAGACCTATTTCTCCTACCTTCCTTTTCAACTCCCCAATCTATCTATCTTTGTACATTCTTTATTTTTCCATTTATACCATTTATTTTCCTTCTTATTTCAACATTCTCCCTCATTTAATTAATATTATTATTATTCACCTCACTCCATATTCTAAAACCCCTTAGACTCTTTCTTTGAATTCCCTCAAAACTTAATGATTCTTTATTTTGGGGCCCCACTAGCTCAAGGGTCAAGGGTTTGAATCTTCACTACTTCTCATTTACCCACTCTACTACTTTGATTCCATAAATCACTAAATAATACCCTTCCATATCCTGTTATTGTAATTTTTGTGGAGTGTGCAAAATTTTAGCTTATTTGGATGGCGATGAAAAAACCCATTAGGTCACTATGGCAATTCGAGTAGTGTCAGATTTTCTAAAGCTTGGTAAATCATATTCCTCTTTTTTCCTTTAAAATGGTGGTATAAATTTCATGCTTGAACCTAATTATCCATGGATATAGATTCCTTTTTCATAGTTGAAGAAATCATCTAATTGCATCCTAGGTGATCTCATCCACCATTTCTACCAAACCAATCATAAAACTATTTGATAGCCATATTTTACACACTTTAGAGCTTCCATTTATCCAACATCCTTTAACTAGACCTAACTATATGATACATAAAATTTGGTCAACCAAGTTAACAAACACTATCTACCTTAGAAAAACTACATTAGGCTTGAAGTTCATTTTGGACATTATCTCCATGGAAATATGTAGGCAACATCCACTTTCTTAGTGCATATAGAGTCGACTTGGCCACCCATTCTAACTAACCAACCAACTTTTCCACATCCACCTTGACATTGGCCATTTTTGACTTGACTTCTTTTTATGTTTTATGATGACCTTGCCTTGGTATTTTTAACTACACTGACTATGCTTCTCATGTTGTACTTTTTATGCCCCACCTCATGTGTAACTAAACCATTTGTATTATTCTATAGGAGTAATTACTACCTTGGATACCTATGAACAATACTAACCTTATCTAGATGACTTGATAAACTTAATATGATCAACTATGACTAACATTATGGACCAGTTACCCTATCATATGTCCATCTAGAACCTAACCTTATTTGCATCAACATCGGTATCTTTGGTTTATATGCAATATTGACTATCATGATTAGTCACATTTTATGAACCCATTGGCATTTCACATGCCCAACTATCTTGTGGCACCACCTAGTGCCTCCCCACCAACTACTTATCAAACCTGCACCTGATTCAAACTTTCTTCATCAATTCTTAGTTTGATGGGGAAACACCTCCTCATACCTACGGTACCCTAACATTCAACAATCAATTCATTTTTATTTTGTAGGTTTTTAATTCAAATCCGCATAAAAAGGGGGAAAAATATAGACACTAAAAAGTTGCACACTTATAGTTTTCTATGACTAAATGCCTTAGGGCCCCCAAAATACCCCCTAAACCTTCTTAACCCTTAACTAACCCCTATTAACCTAACCAAATCATTATTATCATATTCACATAGTATTATTCAAAAATACTATTTGAAATTACTATTCAGTATGGGACCCACTTCACTATTCATGATGACATGGAAAGTGACATGTAATGTGACCTAGCAAGTGACATGGAAGGTGATATGGAAAGTGACATGGCTTAAAAGTGAGGTGGAATGATGTGGGAAATCATAACATACCTAGGATCCTTTCTTAAGGTGCGTAATGACCTCATTTAAGCATCACAAGGGTCCCCCATTAAAATATGGAAAATTTCCCATTAAGGGGCCATCATTCAACATATATTTTGTCTTCACACATGAAAGTGGCCTTAAAAATTAGATACCCACCTCTTTAGTGCTTTGGAAAAGACATCGGCCATTATATCCACCCATTTTTGACTTTTTAACCCAAATGGGAGACACATGATCAAGGTGGGAATCCCACCAGCCTCATCATTTGACTCAATCATGCACCCACATGGAAAATTAAACCAATTTTTTTGGGGCATATATTTAAGTGTTTGGATGAAGACAAGGAAGGGTGGTGAAAAGTATTTTAGCCTCATTTAGGCCCATGTGCATGATTCTAATTCAAAATTGGGCTCATGTGGAAGGTGGGAGACAAACCAACCCAAATGAGAGACCCATGATCAAGGTTGGAATCTCACCATGCTCATATTTTGACTTATTCATTAACATAAAAGGAAAATGGCTCCACATTTTATGGGGCATATCTTTAAGTACTTGAATGAAGATAAGAAAGGGTGGTGAAAAGTATTTTGGCCTCATTTAGACCCATATACATGATTCCCATTCAAAATTGGACTCATGTGAAATGTCGGAGACACACCAACCCAAATGGAAGACCCATGATCAAGGTGGGAATCCAACTACCCTCATATTTTGAGTCATTCATGAACGACATGGGAAATGGTACCATACTTCTATTATTCCCTCTTTTGGCATGGTTCTTGATAACAAATGTTATAAATACCCCCCCCTCTCCTTCAGCCAAGGTTAAGTACCAAGATAGTCTTTGGTTATTAAGATATTTTTGTAGGTATTTTAAGGAGTTCATCCACATCTTGGAGGAAAGTAATTCAAAGAAATGAATCTCTACCAAAATTACCTAAAGACATCTTCAACAACAACAAGATTCTTCTTTAATCTTGGAAGGTAACATTTGATTTTGTTTATTTAATTTCATTTTATCATCCCTTTTAATTTTTAATCTATTAATCCCCACTTATGCATTTTCTCCCTTTGTCATTTCATTATCTCAATACATTTTCTCCCTTGCCATATTTTATCCATTCACACCTTTACCACTTTTACCCTCCTTATCTTCTTCCCATTTTTCCATCTTAACTACTTACCTTCTTACCTCATCAACCATTCGCCCATTTTTCCCATTTGAACCTTTACCTTTTTATCACCTTAATTTATTGAAAAACCAAACTACCTTTCTTTAATCCCTTGTTAAATTTCCAAACCAAACCAATAACCTTTATTTGACTAATTTTTAGCATTAGTTGCTTTATTTAGTCATTATTTTTAAAAAACTTAACTTTCTTATCTTAATTCAGTTATTTGATGTTATTTACTTTTTTTTCAATTTTAGTTATTTGGTTTTTTTAAATTCAAGTATCTTTCCTTTTTACTCATAAAATTAAGTGTTAAAATTAGGTGGATAGACAACCTCCTAAAAATCTTTCACTTATAGGATCTAGCTCATGCTAGGCAATCTACCCAACTACTTATCTAACCAACAAGTTTTATGGTATTTATTTCTTATTACAAGTCATTCATCCCTTGATAAATAGGATTTATCAAAAATTATGGATTCAACATGCGTGTATTCAATAGGTATTCTTCTACACATCCTTCTTAACTAATTTATTCTTTTCACACTTAAGAAAAAGTGAAAATTAGATAGAAACACCCTTCTTTAGGAAAAATTCCCACTATCCTTTGACATGTTCCAATGAAGTTTTAATTATCTCATTCACATGTTTATGGATTTCTTCTCCATACCCTTTCAGTATGTCAATGCTCACCATGTGTCTTTGATAGTCTAATAGGGTCTATTTAAGGCTTGACATGGATTAACTTGGGACATGATTGGCCTAGCCAAGAACATCATAATTCTATCATGACTAACTAGATTGATATATGACTACCAAAGAGGGAGATGAGGATCATAATGGGGTTGGTAGTCTTGGCAATAAATATACTCATTATAGGGATAACAAGGGTGAATATAGGGATAATAAGGGTCAGAATAAGCTTGATAGGGATCATGATGGAATTATAATGTTATGTGGCTTCTCAAAAGGGAGTGTTTGATGGAATTTTACCCCATATGCATCCATAATTCATCATTAAGCACATGCATAATAATTTAACTATGAATAATAATATTTCTTACCCCTGAGATGATGATTTGTCATGAATTTATGACTACAAAATGGCATGTGTGTTCTTGAAGATGCTTATGAAGACCAAGATGATACTCTAAAGGCTCCAAAACTTGAATATAATCCAATCAAGCATGCTATAACTATTATTAACCCAATTTTCACCCATTGAAGTAGATTTTTGAGGCTTACTTCAAACTTGGACTAACATGGAAATAGCCTAAAGGCTATAGGTGACCTTGTAATTACACCAAACCTCTAGGTTATGGGGCTAGCTCCCCTGGTACATCACTTGTGGCTTAAAATCACTAAAACTTACTTCTTGGGGTGAAAAGAGATAGAAAGTATAGAAAATAAACCTACTTTGAGGGGGTGGTGATGCACCAATATTGCTTATCCATCTACTCAAATTGAACTCAAATAACACTAATGGAAAATGCATAGGATTGAATCACTATCTACAATGATTTTTAGGTAATAGTGTTTCATGTGGAGGTTGATTTTTTTGACTAAATCATGAGGTCAATGAGAGGAAGGTCTTATTCTAGGCTCTTATAGCCAAATATCCACTCTTAAACTTAACCATTAACATTCTAACACATTATATAACTTACATATAACACTTGTTGACATATAATTAAGGTATTGGACTTATAAAGGGAAAATTCCACCACTTATTCATATAAAATAATCATATACACACTAGAAACTAATAATAGATAAGTTAGATCAACTCATTAATAGTCCAAAAGGTCTATAGAGTACAATTTAGGTAGAGTTTCCTCATACCCAAGTGAGGGATACAAATCAAGGCCTTAAATTCTAAATATATATCAGAATTGGAAATAAATAATAAAAGGATGGCTTTGGGTTATAGATGAGAGGTCATTGATTACCATGGTCTACTCCATATAGTAGTTACATCAATTATAAATAGTACTTCTAACTCCCTCCATGAATTAGTGCTTTCAATGTGTTCCTTAGGCATTGAATGGGGTAATGGAGAATGAATCAAATTAATTTATCTTCATCTAAGGCTTGAACATTCCAAAAAATGTCTATCTCATTTTTAATGATAGTTACAAAGTGAAAATGTGATATGATTAGGCCTCCAAAAGACATTCAGTAGCCCACTAGCCCTTGTGTATGTTGACCAAGCTATAAAACTACTTCCAAATATCATTATCAATATGAACTATATTTTATAATCCCTTACTCATGAGTTACATGAGATATAACCTTGTATTAACTCCTTCAATATCCTCTCTATGTCATTCTTCATCTTTCCTTGTTAAGCAAATAGGCCATATAGACCAATAGGCCTAGTCATTTGACTATTGGCTATTTTAGTGGCCATGGAACCTAAAAAATAACTATAGGATACATGTATATATTAATTTTAGTCCTTAATAAAATCCTCATATCATTAAATATGTCCTTTTGAGTAGTTCACACCTACAACCTCACCAAACTAGGTGACTAGCCACTTAATTTTAGCATCTTCAAACTGGCTATTTGGAAGAAAGTTACAAAGAAGTTTTCAAGCATATTATTGGACATATAATGAATTTATAATGTATAAAAATTTTCAAACCTCATCCTCCAATTATTTTAATCTCGTTAAATTAACCTTTACCATTTTTTAATCAATTTATTAGAAAAGTATAGTTTATTGACAATTTCATATAGTGTACATATAAATATATATTGTGACCTATGCATCCTATAGATGTAATATATGTTTTATGGGTTTATTAGGTCACTTAGGATTGTTTGGTTTTCAAAAATATTCACTTTTTCCAAGACTAGTCTATAATAGGGTTTAAAGAGGGTTTTGGAGGTCTAACATCTTAACGATGGTTCATAAAGACTAGACCTTCAAGTACAAACTTATGGACATAAATTCTTATTCCATATACCTCATTAAAACTCTAAAAAAGGTTTGATTCCCATGTATCTTGTTTGTGTAGATATGAGCAAAAGATGGTAGATGTTGTACTCCTTGTAAGATTTATGGACAGGGTTATAGTCTTAGCATTTGTTCATAAATATGGGCCCCTAAAATTAACTCTCTCTATCATTTATCTTAACTATATTTGTGTATATAAGTCTCTATATTATCATTATCATTGATTCCTCTTGTGGTGGGAGATACAAGGACTTGAAATGATGCCTTGAAATGACTGACTAGACTATGGTAGTTAGAGGAGGTTATTAAGACTAATATGGACTTATCATTTAATTATCATACCTAAAACATATATCATATGACCTTTACCATCTTCCTATACTTTCTCCTAGTGCCAAACTTACTTTGGAGGTTTTGAGTGTACCCCAAGGTGATGCTGAGGTTTTTAGGCCTAAGATAGGCTTTTAGGCTTAATTAGCCTTAATTGATTTTTATGGGTCTAGATGGCTTGTAAGTTACCTTAGGGGATTAAAATCATCATAACACTTTATTTTATACCTCTTTCCAATCTTACACAACTACCTTTGATCCCAAAACTCTACTTTTCCTTCACTCTCTCATGACTACTTGTAAGTGTCAGTGTTAGGGATGTTAAGTCTAAATGTTTAGCAATAGTAGGGATTATGACTAAATTATCCATACCATTTACCATATTATGATGTATTTTTAACCACTATTCATTCTCTTAATGTTTTAAACACATTTATATCCAATCCCTTTAACAGATCAGTTCTTTTCACTCTCATCTTTTAGCCTAGGGTTTCTACATAGACAAGCCTATGTAACCCTTTGAGGTCTAATTTTAGTGCCTTGTAACTTACTTGAGGTTTATAAAACTTTCAAATCCCTATTATATATCTTCACTTATAGGTTTCCATCTCAATATCGCCTTACAATTAAATTTATTCAATTTGATGTAGGACTATTTATATTAGATTAGGCCTATTAGGCCTAGTTGTGTCCTCAATATCACCCCTTACTATTTATGAGACTAATTCCACCAGAGTCTATTAATATATCTCCATTACCCATTTTTCTAGGTGTTCTAACATTCATAGGACCTCAATCACCATGCATAAAACCTTGTATGGCATACACAAACCTATTTAGGCCTAACATGCTTGTTTGAATCATTATAAGTTCACTACCTGCTATGATTAGGCTAGTTTAAAAAGCATGCTAAAAATATCACAAAATAATTAAAAATCCCATTATTTCCATTCTAACATCTCACCTTTACCCAAGGCTCCAACACAATCACACTCTCTGCTACCCTGCTTATAGGTCTTAGTTGGGTTCTTAATTGTACTATAGGTGGAAATGACTTCCTCTTGGCCTTTGGAGTCATGTGGTTATTTTGAGGCATAGGTCATTATATCTTTAAACCTTTGAGGTCTTTCTAACCTTTCAAACTCAGTTTACTCAAGGTCTCCATATTTACCATCGACTGAAGAGGTATAACTATGTTTGATTCCAAATGTGATTTTGTGTATGCCTATATTATGCCTATTAGGCCTAACTAAGCTTTAAAATATTTTATCTATATTAGAGGACCACATTATTAGGTGTATACTAAGGGTTTAGAATAAATAAGTACTCACTACTTAACTTGGTCTGAGTTACTTCTTATGCAATCCCTAAGACAGTTAGCTCTCTTTCTCAAAAATCTGACTATATATGTGAATCTTCTCTTTTAATAACATTTTAAGGTCTTTCTAAGCATCACATCATAAAAATATGCTTACCGCCTTACACATACCTTTTAAAAATATTATATCCTCATGTCACCTTCTAAGCATGTAAAATATTTTAGGTCTATAGTTATATTCTTGAGTATGCTCAAAAGAGTTTTGATTAAGCTTATTTTCCCTTAGAGTGAACTTGATATGTTAGAGTCTATCTGACCTTGGCTCCTCTCTCATACATCCTAATCATTCTATGGGGTTTCTATACCATTTAAATCCTTACACCTTCAAGTCTCTTTGAAGTTTATTTTGAAATCAACCATCATTACTCTAAACCCTATAGTTATAGCCTTGCTTCCATGGAATCATTATTGATTTTACTCTTGTTAGAGGTGAAAACAACTTAGAGGGGGGTGAATCAGTGGTGTCAAATAATCCAATTCAATTTACAAAACCTTTAAAAACTTAAGCATTTAATACAACCATTCATGAAACATTCAAGATGTTTATAGTAATGAACAAATAGATAATGTAAGATTACACACACAACATAAGATCTATTTGGGAAAACCTCTTAGGGAATAAGACCCAATCTCAATCTTAAAAACACATAGAGTACTTGTACTATAAGAAGTATGCAAACATGAGACTTTAGTGAAACACCTGTTACACAAGGAGAACCTTTCTCTAGGATGGTCAAGTCCTTCTCAAAATAATTTAGTGAAACAACTATTCCACAAGGAGAACTTACCCATAGGATGGTTAAGTCTTAACCAAAATTTAGTGAAACACATGTTTCACAAGGATCACCTACCCCTAAGATGGTCAAGTCCTTTTGACTTGAATTTAGTGAAACACTTGTTTCACAAGGATTACCTACCCCTAAAATGGTCAAGTCCTTTTTACCTAGATGTTGAGTACCCTCACAACACCTATGATATGAACATATCATGATCACTGATTTCCTACCAATTTTAAGGAGACACAATGTAAACATATCGCCCTTTACATCTTCACACACTCACAAACATCCAAAACCACCTTTTAGATCAATCTACCCTTTTTAGCAACAACTCTATCACATACTCAATAATATGACCAAATGATCACACACATATACCACACTCTAATATACCTCTCAAATTAACCACCAAGATCACAAAAACATCATCTATCCTTTGCTCACACTCAAGGCATCTAAAACATCCTTTTAGATCACTCTAGACCTCTTCACTCATTATCAATCTTCAAACCTACAAGAACACTATTCTAACATAAAAAATATGATATATAGGTCATACACATAGTCATAAAACTAATTTAATCTACAACACATTCACTAGGCACACACCCTTTCTTCCTTCCTTCATTCTAAAACACTCACACACACACACACCTCTTCTCTTAAGTCTCATAAGTTTAGAAATCATCATCTTTGATTTCACTATTTATATATCCTTTATGAATATTAACTTCTTGGTTGGATATAATACTTGTTTTAACCCTTAAAACATCTTTAAATCTCAATTACATCTTCATAGGTCAGCCATAGCATCTATGGGGTCATAATTAAGCAACTATGCCTTTTAAGTAGGCCTCATTAGCCCTTATAGGTCTCATGGAGACTCATCCATATCTTTGACACTTCTTTGATCAAAAAAAGATTAAAATAAATCTTTCACATACATATAACCATGCCACATAACCTATAGGTCCTCCTTAAGGGAAAAAACAATCACAACACCCTTCTGCTAAAGCATAATTAGCCCAAACATCATTTTGTACACACAATCACCAATAATGAACACACAATCAACTTCCAAGCCTTTTATCATAAAAAATATGGATTAGTCAAACCTCCATAATCCACATAGATGGCTCTCATGAAGTCTAAAACATGCTCCAACCCTTAGTTCATATTAAAACATCAAAAAACCATCATGAATAACTCAATTACCCTTCTCAGGTTACTTGCAGAGCATGAAAACATACATAGTAAAATTTGGAGCTCAATAATTTTTTCTACATAAAAATTCAAACCTTTAAATAAATATTTATGGATGTGACTTGAGGTCCTCTACAATGTTTATTTTTACACCATGGTTAAATTATGCATATATCAAAAGTTATATCACACAAATTATAGACTAGTCTTCCCTCACAAATTCAAATATTTTAATTCCAATGATCATTGAGCAACTATTAAACTTAGAACATGTTTATCTCATCTTGTGCAACCTTGAAATATTGGCTAAATGCATACCATCAATTTCCTTAGATTAGCGAGGTGTTTATCTTGTAATTCTCACCATTAGATCTTGATTAAAACTCCTATGATTATGATGTTTGGCACACTCATGTTTCTTCTAAACACTTCATTGTTAGTCCATGTGCTTGTGCTACTTGGTAGTCCTACATGCTTTGTTGACTCTTTGACTTTTCCTACACCATTGATCTACATGTATGAATAGCTACTCATCATTGATCTTTATCTGATAGGTTTTACACTCACCATTAGATTTCTAACAAGTATAACATTTTCCACTAGATCCTTATCTATTCAAATTAATTTTGTGCCATAGACATATGATGCAATTAAATTCATACTATTAGATCTCCTTTTGCAAAATTGGCTAAGTATGGGAACTTAGTGAAATTTTTTTAGAGAATCCAAATTTGCACCTTAATAACTTTTTCTCTGCTCAAGATCATGACCTAAAATTTGAGCCACATGATCACCTTTCAAAGGGGAATCCATAAGTATATCAATTTCTTCTTAGAAAATTCAGATGTATGAAATATAATGTCATCAATATGCCTACTCATATTTTTCTACCATAGAAACAACTATGCCTAGATTAACATAGTGAAGAACTAAATGAATACCATACACTTCCATAATCTCTCAAATCATGTTTGACCTCTAATAGGACCCATCACACATGATCAATACTTTAAACTCATCCCTAATTATTCCAAAACTTAAATATCAACCAAGCCTACTTCAATCATACTAGGACAAGCACACTACACAATTTATCATTGACACTTATACCATCAAGACACTTCATCCACCCACCTAGACACCTCTATGACATCACAAAAAACTTTCCAATAATCTCCCCCTTTGTCATTGATGTTAACACCCATCATACAACACAACTTCTTTCTCTCTCTTCAAACACTCTCACAATAGGAACCTTATCCCCCTTTGACATAATGATGATGTGGGGACAAACTAATCATGAGGACCTAAAATGACCACCAATAGGAGAGTACCACCTTATACATATGATATAAACTCCTCCTTACCTTGAGCCTACCTCTTCTTTGCCTTCACAACTTCCTCTTACTACATGCCAATACTCTCTTCAACCAATCACTACAACCAATGAATAAAGAACACAAAAAATCAATAAAATATGATGGAAATCACTAAGAGAAATATAAGAGGGAGTCAACTTAAGATATCTGAGCTATTACACCTCTTGAGCATATTCAGATCTCCACACATCATGAAGAATAACCTCACAGGGTTACTAGCCTTCTCTGTCAATCCACCTCAAGGACCACCAACAAAAATTCATGTCATTAAAAAATAGGAAACTTTCTTTAAAAAAATTTGATAACTCACCTTGAAACACTTATGCCTTGTTATTTTGGATAAATTAAGAAAAACCATCAAATCTTCACACTAGGCCTGTTTAGACTCCTTATAGCCCTAATTAGAACTTGTAGAGCACACAAATTTTAGTAACCATGATTTCAAGACCTAAAACTTCATATCTAGATAAATATCATATATCCTCTAATCACACCAATTTTCATCACCTAGCTCCTCCTTTGCAACATACTTCCTTCACAAATCTACTAGCTAATTAGGCCTCCATCTTGATAAAAACTTGAATATTTTAAAAAAAAACCTTAAAATATATATGAGTCTTGATTTTAAAACCTATTTGGACCATTAAACCTATTAATAATACTTATACCTCAACTCATAAGGCAAACCACTTTTCTAACATAGCCAAAAACTCTAGAATCTTAAAACAAACAAAGTCAACAAACCTCCTTTTGGTCAACGTCAACCTATGAAGCTTCTTACACACCTAGAGACAACCATCACACAATTGTGGACCAATAATTTAACCTTCACACATTTGGTAACCTTAACTTCCTATACCATGACTTTGATCTACAATAAGAAAGATAAACCTAAGAGCACACAAAAACCTCCAACATGCACAAACAGGATCATCAAGGCATAAAACAATCTAGATCACATTACAAAGAAGTACATAGAAATTTTTAAACACTAAAATCTTCTTTACATTCCATTAATATCATTATTCCACCTAAAAACACCCATTCTAATCTTGTAGACACTACATACACAATAAAAACACCTTATGACATCATGCTTGACCTTATAAAAGCACTTCTCCCATCTTGACACACAAACTCCAACTAAAAACACTCATCTCTTTCCTTCTAGGAATTTTTTAAGAACACCACAACAACACTTGATTCTCCACTAAAAGGAGTCTCTTAAGAAATATAAATAGAGACCTCCTCTACACCACAATGCTCTAAAATAAAGTAAATCTAGGAGTGGCCCACATCTCCTCAGTAACCACTAGAATCATTTTATAGATATAATACTTCTTGTTCTTGTTGTTCTTAGTCTAAAATTTGAAAAATTATTCCTTTTCTACATCACTCAATTTTTATTCTATGATAGGAGATGCAAAATTTAAGTAAATTATGCAATCTTGGCATACCTTGATAACTAAAATATCTTCTTTGCATTGTAGAACATCACATTCAGACTTTGACAATATAGGAAAAAAGCTTGACACTTGGTCACATATAGTAGGTTTCTCATTAACATCCAAACACACCTTAGAACTACCCTCAATTAGAACCTTGGTCTTCTCCTTGAGCTTGGTATCTTCATTCACAATGAGTAGACAATGAGAGCTCTTGGCACTCTCCAACTTCTATAGCATTCTCTACCATAATTAAAAGATTACTTAGACATATAAACTCATCATGACTCACACTTACCACCTTTGGTTTCCATATGTTAAATTTCCTTCTTTTTTGCTTTCTAAGATCCTGATTAAACCTATTCTATCTTGTAGGCCTTTGCTTGCAGAATCTAGCAATGTGACCTCTCTATTGACAGTTGAAAAAAAATATACCTTTTTCAAGAACATTATCCTACCTTTCCTGATTAGAACAAAATCTTGAAATATGTCCATTATTTTAAAAATTGAAACAAAATACTCCTTTTGAATGAGACTCACATTGCCTTACCTTATATAGATAATACTTAACAAAATTTACCTCATCAATATAGTTGAAGCACTTATTTTTGTTCACACCTTTTTAATGATGACCCCCATCACAATTTCACGCAAACTCATTTATAAAAATTATTCTACACTCTCTATCCCTACGACCAAATTGATTACATGTGTAATAGTAACCATTGAAACTTGCATACCTCATGGCATTTGGTTGTTTGATCAATATATTTACACCATCATTTCTTTATTGATTAGTGACCTTCAAGGGATGAACCACCTTGATCTTATTGACCTTCATGTCAACTTGAGAAGGAAATTTGGGATCTTCATTAAAACCCAATACAAATTTGTCACTAGAAAACTTTTGAATCTTTATGAGATTATCTAGATCATTGGAACTTTTATCAAACTTGATAAATGATTTCACCTTGCTTGAAAACTTCTCTAACTCATCTTTCAAAGGCAATCTCAGAAACAAAACTTGAACATTATTCTTCTTTGGTTATTAGACTTGAAAACACATATTCTAACTTAGAATTAAGAAATGTGATTGGAATTTAATGATCCTTCATGTCTTCATTCATTATTGCTTCATATACACTGAATTTCTCCTCATAGTCCTTGATTTATGACTTCATCTTCTTGTTAATCTTCTTCTCAATCTTTAGTTCTTCAAGAGAATTCATTAATTTAGTCTGATAGTCCACGTCATTTTTATCATCATCTAAATCACTCCAAGTAGAATCTTTCTGATATGATCAACTTCCTTCTTTAGCCATGAAGAGGTCTTCATCTTCAATAAGACCATCATATTCATGATCATACTCTGAGTCACTATCTTTACTCTCATCTGATGAGCTGAAATCTTTTTTGGTGTAGAGACTCTTCTTGTCCTTAAAGTACTTATTCTTGTTGTCAAACCTTCTGAATCCCTTCTTACTTTTATCATACTCAAATGATCTCTTTCCATCATCATGAACCTAACCATGTTATTCATCATAATTTTTCTTATTATTATGAGGGAACTTGTTGTCAAAATGTCCTACCTCTCCACAATTGAAGCATTTGAAGGGCAATTTACCCTTATACTTATCTGACCTTGTTTTCATTTTCTTTATAAATAAAGCAATTATTTCATCTTCATCAATATCATATATGTCATTCTCCTTGAGTATCTTACATTGGAGATTATTTTTTGGATTCATTTATATCTTGAATGTTGCTTCTTTCTTTGGTGGTATATCATCATTTATTCTCATCTCATAGGCAGTAAGGATGCCATGCAATTCATCCATCTTTAACTGAGTAAGATCATGACTTTCTTCTATAACAGATACTTTAGAATCAAAATTGAGAGTGAGAGAACTTAATATATTGTTAACTATAATAGATTCTTCAATCTTATCTCCAAGACCTCTAAGGATGTTCATAATATCATCAATTATCTATAGAAAGGATGCCATAGAATCTTCTTCCTTCATCTAAAGACTCTGAAATTACCTTCAATGAGTCTAAAACTTTTCCAACTTAACATTTGAATCTCATTCATAAATAGTCTTAAATTTATCCCACATTTCCTTGGCATATATGCAATGGATTACCTTTTTGTATTTAGTATCTAAAAGACCATAAGTGATAGCATTCATTGCCTTATAATTTTTATAAAATAACCTATTATATGTAACACTAGATATAGGAATATTAGCTGTATAATAAACATCCATAATAGATTTCCAAGTGTCAAACCCTAGGTACATGATGTAGGCCCTCGTCTTCATACTCCAAAAAGCATAATTGGATCTATTGAACATTGGTGCTTTCATAGTGGAAAAATCTCCTTGTATTTGATGGCTACTCATATTTTACCTTGGATCTCCTTCAATCTATCAAGAATTTACCAAAGGACTTGCTCTTATACCATTTTTTAGAGGTACAAAGCACTGAGGGGGGTGAATCAATAGTGTTAAATAATCTAATTCAATTTCCAAACCCTTCAAACACTTAAAAATTCAATATAACCATTCATGAAACATTCAAGATGTTTATAACAATGAATAAATAGGTAATGAAAATTTACACACACAACATAAGATCTATGTGGGAAACCCTCTTGGGGAATAAAAATCACTCTCAAGATTGCAAACACATGGACTACTTATCCTATAAGAAGTATGGAAACACGAGACTTTAGTGAAACACCTATTCCATAATGAGCACCTTCCCCAAGGATGGTCAAGTCCTTCTGACCAAACTTTAGTGAAATACATGTTCCATAAGGAGCTTCTGACCCTATGATAGTCAAGTCCTTTTGACTAGAATTTAGTGAAACACCTATTTCACAAGGAGCACCTACCTCTAGGATGGTCAAGTCCTTTTGACCTAAATTTAGTGAAAGACCTATTTCATAAGGATCACCTACCCCTATGATAGTCAATTACTTCTGACCTAGATTTTGAGCACCCTAACAAAACCTATGATATGGACATCTTATAATCATTGATTACCTACCAATGTAATAGAGACACCCTACAAACACAACCCATTCAATTCTTTACACACCCATAAACATTCAAAACCACCTTTTGGATCACTCTACACTTCTCAGAAATAACTCTATTCCATCCTCAATAATATTACCAAATGGTTATACACATGATCACACACTTATCTACCTCTCAAATCAACAACCAAGCTCAAACATACATCATCTATCCTTCTCTCACACTCAAGTCATCCAAAACATCCTTTTGGATCACTCTAGACCTCTTCACTCATCCTCAATATTCAAACCTATAAGATAATTATTTTGACATAAAAAATATGACCTATAGGTCATATACATAGTCATCAACTTTCTCTACTCTACAACACATCCACTAGGCACACACCCTTTCTTATTTCCTTCACTCTACAACACTTACACACACATCTTCTCTCAAGTTTCACAAGTCTATAAATCATCATCTTTGATATCACTATTTATAGAGCCTTCATGAATATCAACTTCTAGGTTGTCCATAATACTTGACTTAACCCTTAAGGCATTTGTAAAGCTCAATTATATCTTCACAAGTTGGCCATAACATCCATGGGTCACAATTAAGAAGATATGGATTTTAATTAGACCTCATTATCCCTTATAGGTCTCGTGGAGACCCATCCATCTCTTCAACAACTGTCTAATCAAAATAAGAATAAAATAACACTTTCACATACATAGATCCATGTGACATAACCTATAGGTCCTCCTTAAGTGACAACATCCATCATAACACCCTTCTACTATATCATAATTAGCCCAAACATCATTATGTACATATGACCACTAAGAATGAACACATAGTCAACTTCTAAGCCTTTGATCATACATAACATACATTTCTCAAACCTCTAGAATCCACATATATGTTCCTCATGAACTCTACAACATGCTTCAACATGTAGTTCATCTTAGAACATCAAGAACAACTCAATTACCCTTCTTGAATTACTTGAAAATAATGAAAACATACACATTAAACTTTATATCTCAATAAATTTAACTGTACAAACATTCAAACCTTTAAATAAATATTTCTGGATGTGCCTTGAAATTCTCTGCAACTTTGATTTTTTACACTATGGTCAGATTCTTCATATATCAAAAGTTATAGCACAAAAACTATAGACTGGTCTTCCCTCTAAAATTTAAATATTTGAATTCTAATGGTCACTAATAGAATATTAAAATTTGAATATGTTGACCTCATATCATGCACCCTTCCAATATTGACCAAATATGCACTATCGATCTTCTTGGATCAGCTAGGTTTTTATCTTATAATTCTCACCATTAGATTTTGGTCAAAAAGTCCCACTATTACAATAATTATCACCCTCACACACATTCTAAAAACTTTACTATCAGTCTATGAGCTTATGCAACTTGGTAGTCTTATGTGCTTTGTTGACTCTTTGACTTGTACCATACCATTGATATCTATGTATGAACACCCACTCACCGTTGATCTCTATCTGATATGATTCACACTCACCATTAGATTTTTAATAAGTATAATGCTCACTATTATATCCTTTTCTAGTTAGATTAATTTCACAATGTAGATCAATGATACACTTAAATGTACATCATTAGATCTCCTTTTGAAAAATTGGCTAATTATGGGAACTTAGTAAACGTTTGTTTGGAAAGCCAACTTTTCACCTTGATAACTTTTTCTCTACTCAACCTCATGACCTAAAATTTGAACCACATGATCAAATTTCATAGATAAATCCATCCATTTATCAAAATAATCTTATAACCTTCACATGTGTGAGATATAACATCATTAATATGCCTATTTAGATTTGTTTTCCATACAACCAACTATTCCTAGATGAACATAATGAAAAAATATATGAATACCATGCATTTTCAAAAAATATCCAATCATCCTTGACCTTTGATAAGACCCCTCACACATGCTCAATATTTCATACCCATCCTTAATCATGAACAAAATTAAATATCAACCAATCCTACTTTAATTATATTAGGATAAGCACACTACACACTTTTTTATTAAAACTTAGACTATTAAGACACTTCATCCATTTACCTGGACACCTCCATGACATCATTGACAACTCTCCAACAACTCTCTTATGAAACTTTGGGTAGGTTTTGACTTTTATTATGAACCTTTCCTCTTACTTTTATTCTTATGTATATGTTCATGACCTCATACAACCAAATTGAGGTCTCTAAACCATCTATACTTGATGCCAATAGACAACATCCTCTCTTTAGATTACACAAGGCTTGTAGGTGTCTTATGAAGGGTACTTACACAAAGGGTTAAGGATGAGGATAGGCTTGAGTTTATGGAAATGAGTAATAGACAATTTGGTAATAGTATAAAGGATGATTTACCATAAATCACATGTATGTTTTGTAAACAAATATTAATGTCTCCTTAAAGCTCATTATTTACACTTGCAAGGACTGAGACACTATAGACATGATAGTAACACTAAATTAATATTTTAAAAGGTATATTTTATCATCTAGTGACTTAACTGAGTTTGATATATAGAGAAATTATAGAAGGCTTCAAGTATTCCACTATACATTTTAAAACACTAGTCACCTCCATTTTTATGTACTAAAGAATCTATCATCAGGAGAAACATTGCCTGTAGTCTAAAATGAAATAAAATTGGATTATTTATACTCCCTTAATTTCAAACATTTGAAATAGGGGTGAAGGGTGATGAATTTGAAATATGAAGACATCTAGATCACACATCAAACATTGACTCTTAGGAAAACTTCCAATATGCACCAAAACTGATGCACTTATAAACCCTTCACAGATGGAGAAAGTCATTGGAGTGACCATATTGTTATCCATGTTCAAAAAGTAAAATTCATGGATTTTTAGATAGTTTCCATGAATAATAAGGCCAAGATACCCTTTTTCTTTCCCCAAGGTTTCAAATCCTGATATTTTCTCTCATGCCCATACTATTCACAATCCTGAATGGCTTTACCAATATATAAAGGAGATAAATGGAGAAGAGGATCAAATTTGAGTTTGTAGTGGATATTTTGATCATTAAATTTACCAAGCTACCTTATATGAATCCACATACAATCTCTTGACCTCTCCTAAATAGAATAGTTTATACAAGTCCGTACACCTACAAAAAACATGTGTAAATAGTCTCTTTCCTATATTTTTTCCATTTTTTAAGCTTTGACCCACCATTAAAGGATTAAGAGGGAGGGAACATGAGTTAAATGACATTTTAAAATAGGATATATAGGAAGAGTAGTTGGAAAGACACATTTTGGCATGTTTGGGGTCCACTTGGTGGGTGGGGAAGTGGAAATGGGTTTAAAAATGGACTTTTTAGGATGTGGAACATGATTCATGTC